>JAQPZY010001422.1:0-600000 GCA_029931535.1 Margaritifera margaritifera | reverse complement strand
GGGCATCTCTAATAGGGATATGTATACTAGGGCAGCTCTAGTAGGGATATGTATACTAGGGTATCTCTAATAGGGATATGTATACTAGGGTATCTCTAATAGGGATATGTATACTGCAGCATCTCTAATAGGGATATGTAAACTACATCTCTAATAGGGATATGTATACTACAGCATCTCTAATAGGGATATGTATACCAGGGCATCTCTAATAGGGATATGTATACTGCAGCATCTCTAATAGCGATATGTATACTAGGGCATCTCTAATAGGATATGTATATTAGGGATATGTATACTGCAGCATCTCTAATAGGGATATGTATACTAGGGCATCTCTAGGGATATGTATACTAGGGCATAAAATCAATAAAAAAACCAGGATAGGTTTAACATTTATTGTGAAGAAAACAAATGTCATGGAGAATTAACATCATGCGTAGAAAATAACCAAAATGCAAGTTCAAGACCTTCATCATTTACATAACTAAAGAATTATTTCAATATTTTTAGGTGTGTGAATATAGTATAAACATAAGTACCAGATATTTTCGTATATGACCTTGACATACTCAGAGAAAAACATATCAGTAGCTCATAATGTTATTCTTACAGAGAAAGGAGTTAACTCCTTGAGACTCAAAGTTTCACCCAAAAAATGTAAAACATTTTTCACATTTGGTGTGGTTACATTTATAGAGATGGAAATGTATGTTAAGAACTTTTCAAAGGTTAAAAGATTAAGAATTACATTCCGTTGATCAGTCTGTTACCTAATTTTGAGCAACTTTTTGCAACCCACATTGCATGTATACATCTATGTTACCAAAAATTATGACTAAACCAAAAACATTTAGGTCATGATTTCTACCACCACTGCCTGCCACTCACCCAGCATATTTTCTGGACTTAGGTACTTTTGTCTCCTTTTTTCAGCTTTGCATCTCTCTTTGACAACTTACATAATGTGGTTTCATTCGGGAAAGATTTTTTCATATTGAAAGGGCTGGTGGCAAGCTGGTATTGCATCTTAGATGATGTCATGATCTCTACCGCAATCCCCAGCATATACCATATGCAATTGGCATGTCCCTCATGTTTACCACCATAACCTCCCTGCATATACCTTATGCACTTGACATATTCCTCATGTCTACCACCAGCACCAGCCAGGGCTATCACAGGTTTACACTGGACAAAACGGAACCTCAGGTGAGCGCTACCTTTTTGCTCTCTCCATTCAGAAAAAAAAAAATACCGCAAACTCCGTGAAACAGCGCCCCCCAGACTTTGCTTTCTGGGCGGTCGCCCATATCACCCACCCCTTACAACAGCCCTGCTCCTAGCATACACCTTATGCACGTGACATGTCCCTTATGTCTACCACCACCCTCATTGTATACCATATGAACTTGGCATGTCCATCATGGGATCTACACTAACAAACTTTTGTTTAAGCACATAGAACATTCTGTTGAGCAAAGATTTTAGGATTAATAATTTGTATTAGAAGAAACAAGTAGGACTTACACATTTGTAAGGTGTCACATTCGGACCAAATATGTGAATTACTTGTAATTTGTGTGCACTTTCAGATGATTACAGGCACTTATTTTATTAAAAATGACAGAAATAGCGCACATGAACTGAAATCTAATCATTATCTTGGTCTCAGAACAACTTTAGAACAAATAAGTTATTTATACCAGTGCTATAATTACCAGTATTCATAGGAAATAAGATGGTCAAAATCAGACTTAAAATCTTTGGAAAAATAAAAGTTAGAGAAACCATAATATTTTCTTTATTTCTCCACTGATTTCAATCATTTATACACCAAAATCTTTGTTTCCTCATGGAAAATTGTTTAACATGTAGAAATAACATTTCTGAGATATGTTGCAAACCCTAAACAGTTTCATATATTGGCAGTGGAGTAAAATTTTAATGCTAAACTATCCACTGTGTCTCGATCCTTATTTGCAAAGGTGTCATGAATACATGTCCACCTACGGTAATCCTTGTGGAACATAATTTTTGTGTAGAAAAACTTTGTACCAGTTGGGTTTGAGATTAAGTTCAACGGCACAGTTGTTATGGATGTCTGTTCTATGAGAACTACAGGTAGTTTTGCATGGACACCTGCTTGATAATACTCAAAATAAATTATTTTGTGGAAAAAACGGTCTGTTCATGGTCCACTTTTCTATTGATTGTATTACACGCTTGATAAACCTTTACTAGTGTCATTGAAAATCTAGAGTTTTGCTGATTTTTACTCACTGTTGGAGGGTTGGTGGGTGTGAAAATAAATGCATGAAATAACCTCTGGAGATGTTTGTTATGCAAATGTTGTATTTACAGTTTCTCTGCCCATTTACGAGCACAAAAAAAATATATATATACATGTTGATGACTGCATTTTAATGTACTGTAGTGGGTGGATTTTCATCTAATATCGTTAATGCATGCAAGTGGATCTTGCCTGATACAGTTTAATACAACCATAAGTATACCCATAAATAAATTACTACTTTATGACATATTTAACGACAACAATAGAATAGACAAAAATCTTTGTAATCTTAAAGTTGTTGACAGAAATTATTTACATACATAAAAATGTTGAATATTAAAGCACTCTTAAATGTGCCTATAATAAACCAAATCATTTTATGACATACTGTAAAGTGGCCTAAAGTGAGCATGGTCTTTAGACTAAACGCGTCACTTTTATTATATAAAAATAAATTTGGCACTAGGCAATCAGATTGAGATAGTTTGTAAAAAAATTCTAAGCTGGTTAATTTTCAAATCAAAATGACTCATAGGGCCACATGTACTTGGCAACCATAACAAAGTATTCTGACCTTTGTTTTGGTTCTTCTATTATGTTCAGTCTGCTTTTATTCCTGCTTTGCAAAAAAAGGTTCATGCCAGTTTATTTTTAACATGGCGACCTATCAATTTTTTTCTTTTATTTTTCAAAAGCTGACATTGTTAAAAATATTGCTGCAAAGTATTAAAGAATCTGTATGTAAGAAAGAGATAAAATATTGTAAAAGCATTTCATCCTAGACAAAGCCCCATTTAATTCTTTGTAAAATTTTATTGAAATGGTGATATTACAGTTATGCCCGTAATGACAAAACAGGTTGCCCCCAACCCCCGCTCCCATCTTTTAAGTTTTTGATGTATATACTAGGGCTCAATCTTCAACTTATTTCAGTATGAACACTTTTTGACTCAAAAACGCGTAAGTAAAAGAGATGCTTGTTAGGTTTTAATGTAGTTTCATGTGTTTTTTTTAATCATATAGAAGATATAACTTAAAACAAGACTTTTAGATGAACCAGATGGTAAGAATGTAAAATGTTGTACTTGTTGAATTTACATACAAAAAGTACATATACCTTGAAATAAGATAACAAAGATGGTGGATAATGTCGCTTAGACAGTATAACCTGTTTACCGATTACCTTTTGGGACTCCCATAATTAATTTCTTTAATCCATAATTCTTTACATTATAATATCAAACATATATAAAATACCTTATCAGGTACGGTATGTGAATTCACTTTGCACCAACCATAGTCATTTTATCCATGTTCTCACCAACCACGTTCACTGTTATGGACAAAGATCATCTTTGACTCACTTCCAATATTAATATTTTCAGATGACTTACTTCCAATATTAATATTTTCAGATGACTCACTTCCAATATTAATATTTTCAGATGACTCACTTCCAATATTAATATTTTCAGATGACTCACTTCCAATATTAATATTTTCAGACAAGAATCAATCCTTATTATATACCTTTAGCCAAGATCCATTCATTTTCATACTCTTGCATATTATGTTATGATGTCAGTACATCCGTCCATCGGTCTGTTACCAGTTTCGTTTCTGCAGAATAACTTAAGTTGCCCACGATCTACAGTTACCAAACCTAGTGGATGGCTTGCACTTTGGTAAGGAAAACCCTATCGATTTTGGAGTCAACAATTCAAAGGTCAAGGTAAATGTAACTGACAAAAATAACGTCATGTTTGGGGTTTTATTTCAATGATGGTGTACAAAATAACGTTATGTTTGGGTTTTATTTCGATGACGGTGTACAAAATAATGTTATGTTGGGGTTTTATTTCAATGATGGTGTACAAAATAATTTTATGTTTGGGATTTTATTTCAATGACTGTGTACAAAATAATTTTTTTTGGGGGGGGGGTATTTCAATGACGGTGTGCAAAATTCATCACTTCCCTTCATGAACTGTGAACTATATATTTTGCCGTCCACTGTGATGTCATCTAGTTCAACGATGAAAGGCCTACATGCCTGACTCCTGCGTACCTCCTGAAAAGTGAATCTCAGCCCGAGTGCATATCTTGCCAGTGTCGACTGATGATGGAACATATTCTTGTCGACTTCCACCATGTGACACAGAATTGTTTAATTTTTTTTTTCTGTGAATTAAATTAAGAAGCTTTATTATGATGTACCACCAAAGAAAATATATGACTTTTTAAAATAATATGGTTTATATAGTAAATGTTAACCTTATATTTTAAGAATTTTATATTTTTTTAACCTTATGTTTGATCCTTTTTTATGTACCAATTAAAGAAATTTAACATCCTTACCTTTTATCGTTTATCTTGTTGTGTTTACGTTTATTTGGAAGTTTTTATATTTTTTTTATATTTTAATTTTTAACATTGATGTTATGCATGAAAATAAGCTAATTATGCCTATTTTGCTCTTGCTTACACAATATGCCTTGTGGCAGTATTTTGTGTGCAATGACCTCAATTATGGGGAAATTAGAAGTCTTAGTCTTAGAACATAGGAGTAAAGTCAACTTAAATTTAAAACTGTTGTATTTATGTCAAAGAAAAATATAGCAAAAATGTTTCTTTTCATTCGCTTGTAATACAATTCTGGAAAATAATGATGATAAAGCAGATTCGCTTTCTTCCATATACTAGTGTTAGAAGAATTAGCAAACTTTGTACCCTTTGACCTTTGTGAACCTGAACTCTTCCATCCCTGTTCAGTCTGTAAATTTTATTAGTGACATCTCATGAATAATTGTGGCAAGTTTCATGTTCCTGTCTTTTACCAAAACATTGGTTGCTATTGTTGACAAAATGCAAGTTGTAGTTTTAAAATAGCCCACTTTTCATCATATGGGGGAGGGGGGGGGGGGGCTGGGCTTGTGTGGGACTTTGCTGCTAATGAATACTGTTCTGTGGAAAAAATACATGGCAGTTATTCATAAGGACTGCTTAGATGCTTGTGGCTTAAATGTTTCAGCTATACAACCAAAATTAAATCATATAATAATAATGCATATGTTGTCTTTATGGGGGCACTCTACAGATAATACATGCTTCTGAGAGAGTGACAGGTGTAAGATGAAGTTGTTTGCATTTGCTACATGCACAATGGAGAGAATGTTGGCATACCTCTATGTTACTTTCATGTACTGTGGCTGAAATTTCTCTACATATTTTACTTGTGGAAACTGGACATGATCTAAGCACACAGCAGACAGAAATGGTTGCTCCAAAGTACTCGAAAAATCAACCTGAATTAGTCAAAAGTGCACTATTTTTAGCAGTTATTAAAATAGGGAAACGAATTTTGCCAGAGCAGACAATACCAGCCTCTGAAAGTACTATGAATGAATTACAAAATATCTAAAAAGTAAAATAAGTTATCGGTTCTTTTTTTTAAAATTTACCTTTGAAGTCCAGGAAGTGAAAATGACATGCGGAGCTAGCAGTTTTTGGAGAGGTGCACATCTTAAGTAAGACCAAGCTGTATACTTTATAACCCAAATTGCACCCATCAATCATACACCAAAATAAAGGGAATTCAAAGTTCTTTTAACAATACCTAAGATATACAAGGTCTTTTTTAAATAGCCAGGACAGCCAGTGA
Source organism: Margaritifera margaritifera (assembly GCA_029931535.1). Lineage (NCBI taxonomy): Eukaryota > Metazoa > Mollusca > Bivalvia > Unionida > Margaritiferidae > Margaritifera > Margaritifera margaritifera. The sequence goes on along the minus strand of JAQPZY010001422.1, from coordinate 594,043 downwards.
GGAAAACCTGGGTAATTCTTTTTCTTTAAAAATCTAACCATGCAAAGTACGAAACTGGAGAGTGCCACCTTAAGCACAATCAATGTCGTTGTTATCTTGATCAATGGACCTAAATTCCCTTTATATGAGACAATCGCTTTGTCATAGAGACGTTTACACAAATGCCTGGTGACCGAGAACACATTATAGCCAGAAATGGTGACGTCGATGAGTTAACGTCTTGTCGTTACTACAATCCGCCATATTCATCTGAGACCTGAAGCTTTCGCGGTGAGCTCTGAGAACAATTTTGGAATTGTACACGAAAAAAATATGTTTGTTTTCAAACACATTTACTACACTGTAGAAGAAATATAATCAAGGTAATTCAACATCATATGACTATATTAATTTCAGACTAATTTTGTGGACGATATGCTACTTGAATTGTGCAGAGCCAGTACTAAAATGGGGTTGGGGTGGGGTGCAGTTACGTTGGAGAAGGCTGTGTTTGCTTTAACATTCCCTATTTCAATGATCCCATTATTTTGGAAACATCGGGTAAAGTCTGCAATATGAATGGGGAACTTGCATATATTGGAGTTCCGGCACCTTCCTGTAACTGGAATGTATTGATTTTTGAAACAGACAGGGAAAACATGATCTAAAAAAGGGCCACAATAAAGTTAATGTAGATATGTTTATATAGACATTACTGACTTGCTTGGAGGTGATAGCCTAATAGTAAGTACACATATCTTTTTATACCTGAGGTCCGAGGTTCAAACCCCAGTAGTGGCAAGAAGCCGTTTCCTGACACCTTTATGAACATCATTTGTGGGCATGACACTTAACAGTGTGCTGCACATCGGATTGGGAGATTAAATAGCAATCCCCCATTCAGGGAGGGTCACACTGTTGATACAATCTTGTGCACTTAAAGATCTGTGACGTGCTATTCAAACAAGAGTATGCACCTTTTGCCACTGTGGAGATACTTCCCTCACCCCAAAGTGTGCATATATGCACACCGCGTATTACTCGGTAATCGAAGATGTGGCCGTAACAAATAGAAACAGGAAACAAGAGAATTATGAACTGTATGTATATATTATATATATGCACATGTAACCAACTCTTAACTCGATATGAAACAGCAAAACCACAGCACATCAGCCACGTGCATTTTCCATTATTTTGTGGTGTAAATCAGAGTGACCCCATTGCTATCTCTTCTGTTCGCATTTCAAATGGACACTGTATCCTTTGGAGACAGCTTGAGTTTTGCACATCGGACTCCGGGCTGGGCGATCGTGAATGCCTGCTAAGTCAAATAAACCGAGTAAAAGACCAGCTGTGCTCTTTTTGATCCAGGTCCCGTATTTCAATTTTTTTAGCATAAAAGCGAAGGTCAAGCTGAAAGCAAATAATTTTTTAATATTATTCAGAATAACCTTTAAATCATGGAACTTTTCACATTTCGAGAATACATTACAATATGAAAACAGAGTTACTGGATCCCCCCAACCCGAAAAAACGCAAGTCTAATTATTTCTTCATCAGAAGGTAATTAGTAAGGAGGTAAACGATGCAGTAGTAATTAATGCGCTCGCTTACGACCTGAATAAAAATAAAAATTTTGTGGTGAGTTACTCATGTTATAACCACTGTTTTCGACGTGATGTAAAAAAAAAAAAAGAACTGTATGGTCATTTGACTGACCCTGCATTGGATTTGCGATAAAAATAGGATCCATCATAGCAATACAAGAGCTTTGCTTGATAAATCACAATTTACGGAAGAAGAAAACAACCCAAAAAGCATAAATGCGTAGTGGTTTCCTCTGTGTTTCTGCATATTTCTCCTCCTCAAAGACCAACTAACACCAATATCTCATCCGTCTTGAAAATGTCGCTGAAATTGTTGAATTTTGCTGGTACAATCTATCTTAGATAAATAAATCAAGTTTACAACCATGGGGACATTAATAACAAATAAATAAAAGTTTATAGATCATGGAGAAAATTAATAAAGAATAAATCAAGTTTATAAATTATGGGAAAATTCATAAAGAATAAATAACGCTTATAAATCATGGTCCTTGTTTATTGAATTGCATACTGATTTAAATTTCAGATCCTTTTGCAATGGACACGTCCTATAAGATGAATAATTGCCATTTTCCGGCCTACAGGGAATATCCCCTCTACAACCTCCGGGAAGGGGACCTGAATCATAACTGGCTCGCTCTCTGCTTTTCGTTCGTAGAGCCCTGCGACCATCAACTTCACCTAAAGCCGGCCGTCTTGAAAATGGAGAAAAATGAGACACAAGTGAAAAATTCGCGTCTTGTAATAATTATACCAAGACATAGTAAAGCTTTCCCAATCTTTTGTATTATGTGACTTTATGTTCCTGGTGAGTCTCTCTGTTCCTCTCCTTGGTACTAGTATATCCTGATACTTTCATTGATGTGAATAAAAACTTTAAATCCACTTTTAGAGCTCTACATCCAATATATGGGGAGACCCAATAGTAGTTGCTTTTACATCCGCCCGTCATTCTGTCTGTTCTTTCACACCTTGGTAACAGCATGGATCAGTAACAATTTCATCTGGATTTAATGTCATAAGATAACGTTTCCTTTGAGAATTTTGTTTTTCTTGTATCCTACAAGAGCTGTGGTCCGTTTTGATAAATTTTGATCTTAATATGGTCAATCGGTTTTAGCAATTTTAACTAAACAGACATCTTCAATATATTAGAATGCCGCTTGATATATACACTGACTCGTTTTCAGTTGCGTTTCATGTTTCATTCCTATCGAAGTTATGGGCCTTGATATTAGAATTTCCATTCAACATCGGCTTTCTTTGTAAACATCGTAGCTATAGTCACTATTTTTATGCAACATATAATGTGGATTAAAATGCACTTTTTATCTTTTTTTTGAATGCCTTTCTTATTTATACCATCAGGTGGTTGTCAAATTTTTTTATGTTTTTTATAATTATTATTATTTATTATTTACCTCATGCGGGTTCCTTCACGACTCTTTCAAATTTAGCCAAGGCATATAAAACCACACCAGCTCTTTACTTTAAATTTTCTCATCCTTGAAATTTGTGATATTAAACATATTTTCTCCATTTTCTTCTTCTTTTCTTTCTATTACTTCATCTTCTTCGTTTTCACACCTGTCTTCTTCTTTCAGCCTAAGATTCATACTTTTGACTCCTCTGTAGATAATGGTAAGTTTTGATCAAGGCTGTTATAATAATAATAATAATAATAATAATAATACAAATAATAATAACCATGATGATAATGATGACTGAAATGGTATATCAGTGAAAAGAGTACCTTAAATAAAATCCTTGTAAGCAATGCGCCAGAACTCTGGGCAAAATCTAATTGACCGATTCAATGAGCAACACTTGAAATTAAGTTAGAAAGTATGTCTAAACTATGCATTCTTTGTGTTGGTCATACTTTCATACATCTTACAACATCTGTGCCTTAGACTTGATTTGGCCAAAATTCTTTAATTAACACAGATTTATAAGGTGTATAAATTCTGATCGATATAATTTAAGTTCTGTAATGACTAGATGGGTTAATAAATGTAATCAGTATAATTTTAGTTCTGTAATGATCAGATAGGTTAATATCTGGAATCAGTATAATTTTAGTTCTGTAATGACCAGATAGGTTAATATCTGGAATCAGTATGATTTATACTTTTTTCATTCTTTGATTGACACTTAAAAAAAAAGGACTCGGGTATTTAACTGACATTGCTTTTAGAGGTCCAACATTTTATTGATTTCGTGCTGTGACTGAACACTATAGTAAAACGATTATGGACAATATATTGTTCAGATGTCCAACCCGTCAATCTATAATCGGTGTTATTAGCTCACCTGGCCCTGCATCCGTCGTGCATTGTGCACCTGTCAACAATTTTAAATTTCTTCTCAAAAACCACCTGACCAATTTAGATAAAATTTAGCACAGAGCAGCCAGTCATGAAGGGCTTTCTAATATAAACAATTACGCCGATCCGCCATCAGATATGGCTCCCGTTACTAAAACTAGTAATAACCCTTTCAACAACTTCTCAAAAACCGCGGCACAGAATTTTATAGAATGCATCCTATCAGGAAGACATTACAAATTTATACAAAAGATGCCAATCCGCTTTTAAATATTGTCAACGTTACTACAAAATAGCAATTTAAAAAGTCTCTCGTCTCTCAAATTTATACGGCAAAAAATATACATTAATTTGTTTGTTACATTTTTAACCAATGAAGAAAACGAAACAAACATTTATTATTTATGATCTTTTAACTTTATTTCAGAGGAACACGTGCGACAAATTACCTGGCATTTATTGTGTCATGCAAGATTGGAAAGGACTAATTTCTGTGGAGGATGCTATCATAGCCGACTTAGGTTGTGAGGCAGAACCTCAGACTTTACTTTTATTGGTCAGTGCTTCGGACTTCTTTTATACAAGTTAATTGATACATTCATATTGCAACACTTCAGTCACTTTTTATGCATATATTGGTTGAAAATGTAAATGACAATTATTCAATTTTCCTTTTAATATCTAAATATTTAATGCAATCTGGATTATATATATGTATGTGTGTTTTTATTTTCTCTATATGCACAGACACATATATATTATTCTGATTTATACCTATTCATATTTTTTTTATCTTGATTGCTGATTTTATTATTTTGTAGAAACGATTTTCACATGTTTAAGTGACTGTCTATTGGTTCCAATAAAATGATAAACTCAGAAGTGATTTTGTTTCCCTTTATTTTTTAAACCGGGGTTTTTGGTGCCCTAAGCGAATTATGTGAAAAAAAATCACTTCCGTCTAATTTAGCGCACCTTACTGTCTAATTTGGCGCCCCTTAAAGCCTGGCGTCCTAGGGTTTGCCTATATCAGTTGTTCCTAAACTTTCAGATTGCGACCCTAAATACCATCTTTTGTGACCCAAAATTCAGTATCTGTATAGGGTCGCAAGGGTCCTCGCGACCCGCGGTTTGTGAACCACTGGCCTATATGGTCGGGCCGGCCCATAATGCACCTCTCTCTCTCTGACTTTCGAATGAGGCAAGCACATAAATATTGGCCTGCATGTGTCAATGCTTTTGATATATGTGTTGTTGTTTTTGGTTGGTCTTTAATGGAGCTTTGAGCACATTCTTGACTATATTATGCCGAGGAAATGGGAAACTAAGTGCCTTTCCCAAGGACAAAAGATATTTTCATTCATACAGTTCCATGACAACATCAACGGGGATGCTCGCAGTTGTGGGGAGGTGAGAGGATTTACTAGTAATGTGATCTGCTTAGTATTCTCGGAGAACATAATTTACTAAACATCGGCTTTCTCCTTCGAATACGTTACCCGATCACATTAACGTTAGGAGAATAGTAAGAGGAGTAAATGCATAAGCATCAACACTCTACCATGGATCTCCTTCAAGGCAAGAATGACCTTGGAAGGATAAACCGCTCTCCTGATATGATAGCAGCAGAACAGACAGTCAGTTACCCTTGACCACAACACTCAGAGAAGGATAAAGGATGACTTTCTCTTGTTGAGCGACAAAACTTAGGCGAATTCCGCTAAAACGCTATACCCATTCCCGTGATGAGATTGTGCTGACTTCAAAATGGTCTGGTAGCCGTCTAGGCCGTAGCCACTGGACTCACCAGACCCAATTCATGTTTCTGTAGTGTGGATCTCGGAGATAAAAACTTTAGAAGGTTGACTGTGCATGACAGCCAATGGCTTCTATTATATATCAGATCTAAATGTTGAGTTCGAACGTGAGACTTGCCGAGATTTCTCTAATCGCATGAGCAGAAATACTCATGAGGCTTATCTCGTCCTGTGATAACTGCCAAACTAAGTGAGAATACTCTCCTCTAAGCTCCAAGCCAGTATTGGAGGTTTACCAAACATCGGAAAGACACTCATCCGGCAAAAAAAAAAAAAAAAAAAAAAAGCATTATTAGACAAACGTGATGAGAGAGGGATATAATTCCCCCGACAAAAGCAACTGAGCTGTCACCTCCTTATCTCCTCATTTGCGACTCCGTGAAGATATTGACCTGTGTCATTCAGATGCATACGAAGACACTGCAGTATCGATCTCTAGCTGTCTGGATGTAATGGAAGCTGATGTCCCTTTCCTGTTTATCTTTGGCTGTTGCTCCAAGGTGTGTGTGTGTGTGGGGGGGGGCTTCCAACAAAGCATCTGCCACTACACTGACGACTGAACATGATTTCGGGTGAAAACTCAACACGTTGCACTCTGAAAAACGCGTATCATGCTTCAATTTCGTCTTCCTCTTTTGCCTTGACATTCTTTCTGATGACGGAAGACCGTGTTCCCTCCAACCAAGACTTGCAATGTTACATGATGTTGATTTTGTACAGGTGAGGCAAAACTCATGATTATCTTCACTGACCTTGTACTTCTGACACTTACTACATTTGAAGGGGCTGATGCTCTACTGGGTGAAAAGAATGTCCAGGAATTCAAGATAAGACCATTTCTTCCTTTTAACTGCTGGGTGTTGAAACCATGTCTGATATCATTCAGTGATAACAAGATTTTCAAATTAGCTGCTGTGGTGGACATAGTGGATGTCAGATCAGCACCAATTTCATTTAGAACAAAGCAGACATCATCAGAAGTCTTTTGGTCAAAACCCCATTTCATGGGGTTCATCCATTTAGGTGGAGTAGTGACAACAATATTTCCATAACAGCACTCATGGCAGCCATATTGGATGAACAACTGGCACCATTTTCATTTAGGACCAACTAGGTATCATAAGATGTCTATTGGTAAAAACCTATGTTGAAATAGTCATCCATTTGGGAGTAGATATAGCAATATTTTCAAGAGAGCCACCATGGTGGCCATATTGAGGGTTAGTCATTTTCATTTAGGACCAAGTAGACACCATAAGAACTCTTCTGATAAAAACCCCATGTCAAAATGACTTTCCCTTTAAGAAGAGTAGCTAAAAGAAGATTTTCAAGATGTCCACATACTGGATGCCAGATCAGCACCATTTTAATTTAAGATCAACAAAACATTATAAGCCTTTTAGTGAAAACACCATGACGATACGACCATTCATTCAGGAGATGTAGTGATAACAAGATTTTCAAGCTGTCCCCTGTAGCAGCCATATTAGACCCCAGATCAGCACAATTTTCATTTAGGACCAATTAGACACCATAAGAAGTCTTTTGGTGAAAACCCCATGTCAATATGATTTTCTGTTCAGGAGAAGTAGCAATAACAAGATTTTCAAGATGGCCACAGTGTGGTGGCCATATTGAAAGTCAGATCAGCACCATGTTCATTTAAGACCAACTGGACATCATAAGAAGTCTTTTAGTGAAAAACCCACATCAATATAACCTTCTGTTTAGGAGGAACTGCAATAAGAAGAATTTCAAGATGTCTGCCATGGTGACCATATTGGATGTCAGATCTGCACCATTTTCATTTAAGACCAAGCAGACATCATAAGAAGTTTTTGGTGAAAACCCCATGTTGATATGACCATCCATTCAGGAGTAGCGATAACTATTTTCATGATGGCTGCCATGGCGGTCATATTGGATCCCAGATCAGCAACATTTTCATTTAGGACAAACTAGACATCATAAGAAGTCTTTCAGTGAAAACCCCATGTTGATAAGACCATGCATTCAGGAGTTGTAACGATAACAAGATTTTCAAGATGCCTGCCGTTACGGCCATATTGGATGTCAGATATATACCATTTTCTTTTAGGACCAACTAGACATCATAAGAATTCTTTTAGTGCAAACCCCATGTTGATATGACCATCCATTCTGGAGGAGTGGCGATAAGAGTTTCAAGATGGCTGCCATGGCGGCCATATTGGATGTCAGATTGGCACCATTTCCACTCAGGACCAAGTAGACATCATAAGAAGTCTCAAAGTGAAGACCCTATATTTATATGACAATCCATTCAGGATGAGTAGCAATAACAAGATTTCCAAGCTGGCTGCTGTGGTGTCCATACTGAATGTTAGATTTGCACCATTTTCATTTAGGACCAACTAGACCATGGGATGAATGTGTGTGTAAAGTTTCATGGCAATCCTCCAGGTAGTTTAGGAGGAGTAGTGGTAACAAACCTGTGCTAACAGATGCATGGACCATGGACAACAGACCATCCCATAAGCTCTTCTGGTTTATGACCAGTAGAGCTAAAAAAAACTGGGAATTAACAACCTGAAAATATGACAATTCAACAACAACAATTCAACATGGGTGATATCATAAAATATAACGGGTTCAAAATTACAGCACACACGTGACGCTACCACATGTAACTTATCAGGTCAGAGAAAAACGAAAGGCCACAAACTTTGATAAATATACAAATGTACAAAAAAATCCCAACAAAAGGTTACCAATCCTTTGCGGACACTTGAACAAATAATAATTCACCACACTTATAGATGGGTGGTTCAAAATCACAAAGATTTTGAAGGATTCAACAAGCCAATGCAGAATGATGTTACTCGTACTGCAGCAAAAGCTTAAACTAGTTTATTACAGGTGCCACCTAGCAAAGGTTATGGAGGTAATGGGTAAGAGTTTCTTCCCTTTGTCTATATGGTATATAGACATGAAAGACAAAATTGTTTTCTCTTTCTGGAATTGCTGGATTCAAAAGGTAGTGAAGCTTTCGTTAATGTGAGATTGGGGAACAAATTAGAAGAAGAATAGCAGTTACCCCCAATGCTAAAATGAGTTTATCTGGTGATACAGATGTGGAGCAGTTATATGAAAAACCTTTCTATTTTATTCTTCTTCTTACCAAGTATTAGATATACTCATACAAGATGAAAAAAGACATACCTATATTAAATGGTCTTCAAAGTTTATTTAAAGACGATTATATATTAGAAAAATATACTGCTGTCAAATCAGACTGGAAAGAAAGTTTCATGATAATTTGGTAACAGTGGGAACCATTACTACTTTCCGAACCTAGTGGGCTATTGTATTACACTATATATACACAATTTTTCAGACATGATATAAATTGTAACATAAATTTTCAATGTATGATTACCATAGACAGAAATAACAATCACACACTCTCTCTTCCTCTGTAAAATCTATGTTGGTGATTTTACATATGTGATAATTGTAAGGGAGAGGACCCTTATGTTGTGATAACCTATGGTCCAATCCCATTGCCAGCTTGTACAGGAAAAAAAAAATGTTTGAAGAAAAAAAAAGAAAAAAAGAAGCAGTTTCCTTTTTTTAAATTTCTTTTAGTAATGCTGTGTCCAGGGCACCAGAGGTCTTGAGGTGCCAAAACAGCTGATACAAATTTGGGCCTCGTATTCTGGCCCTTTGGGCCATCAGTGTCGCCCTGGGCACCATTTACCCGTAGTACGCCACTGTGTGTAGAAACCATTATCTTCTTATTTGATTTACCATGACTGTGACCTTTGATCTGTACACGCCATAATCTAAAGGTTTCTTTTTTATCCCAAGTACAAGCCAGCCACAAAGTTTGGTCAAGGAAGTTCATCTTGAATAAAATTTATTGAGCAAAACCCATTTGACCTATTGACCCCAAAATCAAAAGGTCTCTTCCATACCTAAGTGCAAGCCCTCCACAAACTTTGGTCAAGGTATGAAGTCTAAAAATAAAGTTATTATCCAAAAACTACTTTTCTTCTTTTAGTCACCATGACCTCTACCTTTGACTTTTGAGCCCAAAATCAACAAGCTTTTTTTCTAACCCAAGTTGTAAGCCATTCATAAACTTTGGTGAAGGTAAATGGTAGGGAACTGAAATTTTGTACAGAAACCATTTTTAATTTCTCAGCCACAGTGATCTTTACCTTCGACTTTTTGACCCCAGAATCAGTAGGCTTCTACCTTACCCAAGTACAAGCCATCTATAAAGTTTAGTCCAGGTCTGTGATGTAGAACAAAACTTGTATTGTGCAGAAACCATTTTCCTTCTTTCGGTCAGTGACCTTGACCTTTTACCCTAAAATCAATAGACTTCTTCCTTACCCCAAGTGCAAGCCATCCACAAAGTTTGGTCCAGGTCTGTGATGTAGAACTAATACAATTGTGTGGAAACCATTTTTCTTCTTGCAGTCAGTGACCTTAACCTTTGACCTTTTGACCCAAAAGACAATAAACTTCCTCCTTACCCCAGATGCAAGCTATTTACAAAGTTTGGTAATGATAGATGGTGGACAACTTGAGTTATTGTGCACAAACAAAATGGGGAACAGTTGAATGGACCGATGACATCATAACCTGATATACTGCACTGTATGGCATGCATATGCAAATTGGTTAACTACATTTGTGATGGTAATTTTTTGCAAGGCAGTGTAGGTAAAACTGCAAAATGTTATACTTTTACTAGTTCACCTGCTATAGCAATGAAAATTTTTCAAAAAAGAAATCTTGTATCAATCATGTCCATAATATCTTGCAAAAAATCAACCACAATGATTTGAAAAATTTGTTGCATCAACAATCAGTTGCTACAAATTATACTTGTAACTGAAATTGAATTTTGTTTAACTGCTCAAAATAACGATACTCTAGAGTTGTCATGGTCTGTAGCTATCATTTTTAATTTGGTGAAGAATTTTTTTCAGAAGACTGGAATTCTTCAGCCATGGTGGAGTTGAATGTAATAAAAATTTAAATTCTTCAGCCATGATAGAGTTGAATGTAACAAAATTTTAAATTCTTCTGCCATGGTGAAGTTAAATGTAACAAATTTTAAATTCTTCAGCCATAGTGAAGATGAATGTAAAAAAAATTTAAATTCTTCAACCATGGTGGGGTTGAATGTAACATAATGTTAAATTCTTCAGCAATAGTGGAGTTGAATGTAACAACTGAGTTCTTGGACATGGAATCATGACCCAATATAAGCAGAACACTGATGTCTGGAATTTAAACAAATGCAAATTTTGATTTTCCGTCACTGGCAGGCTATTGCAAGTTGTACTCCAGTATGGTGGCATAATGACCTCTTTCCAAGATAAACATTACTCAGAGATGCCAACCCATACACATGCTTATGAGGAATCCAAGCAATGTTTTGGAAGCAGCCTGTCTGGAATGGATAACATATTCATTAAAAGTAACAAACTTCTATATTATCATATTGCAAAGACCATACTATGAAGCTATACATACCTGTACGCAGTAAATAACAATTAAGATCCAATGAGAATTAACTGTATCCATTTTTCCAATTCCAAGAGTTTTTTAATTCCTTCACCATTACCTATAAACATTAGTTTTCCTCACAAATAATCTGGATCTTCTTTTTCTTTTCACTTCTGACATCATTCACCTATTTTACAGTCTTGTCAACTGGTTTCTTGTTTTCTACATTCCATTTTTCACACTGAGAAATTATAATTATATTCTGCGAACCAGTAGATTATATTGGTGTTTAAGTACCTTTCTCTCAACTTGTGTAAACACATAAAACTCTTTTTATCCCTCAAAATTGTGATTTTCCGAAAAAAATTCAATATAGTTCGCAATGGTTTTTTTCACCAAAAATTTGTAATAATTTCACAGAATGTGGAATGATGGGCATCTCTGCATTACTACTTAAAAATGGTGTTTGTGTTTTAATTACCAAACCTTTTCACCCATTTCCACCAAATGCATCTTGGGATTAGGCTAGCATGCACCAAAACAGGGTTGCTGTGACCTACTTCCTATGGTTTACTAAACACTGCTTTAAAGATACTGACTCATGTCACAAGACAGCAGGGTATCTTGTGAGCTCCTGCTCACTAACAACTTAAATTTTCTTCAGGAAATTTAAAAAAATTCTAATAATACAATCTTAAATGGTAAACAATGTACTGTTAATATATAATTTTGTCTTTAAACCAGCTGATGTTACTATTCAGTCAGAGTGAAATATAAACGATTAAACTTTGTATAAGTTCTTTATTCCTGATTTACAATGAAATGATATCATGATGGAAATTCTGACATACATCAATTAATGGGATGAAAAGTCTTGTGATTGTGTGTTTAAAGAGCTGCTGCCATAATAATAAAATAGTCACCATATTATTATGATAAAAAATGCCTTCCTTTACAAACTGATTATGACTGGATGTGTATAATAATAATAATCGAAAGTCAATAACAATGGTTTCAAAAACTCAAATCTATGTCTGGCTATCTCATAATACAAGCAAGCCAATGTGACAAGGATAGTATCTGTGAATGGTGTAAAGAAGGAACAAACCAACAAGTCAGTCATATATTACATTATAGATGTTGCTGACAAGTTGAAACAAAGAAAGGGCTCTTGTTTGTAGAAAGAAACTACTAATATAGTTCATAATATAAAAGAAGAACAACAGTACACATTTTGTTGCAAACGTGGTACAAAATCTTGCCGAGTGCACATAATGTATGTATTTCACATAAACTTAGTTAAATAGATGACAATAGATTTTTGTATAATGATTATGTTTAACAATTCATGAGTGCTTAAGATCATGAAACTAAAAAGTGTGCACCAACAAACAAGTTAGTTCAATCATTCAAGACATGAGTGAATTATTAAACATAATTGCTATGTTAGCATGTATTATTCTATTTATATATTATGATAAACAATTTTTAGCATTTTACTTTTACAATAATATACAAGTACATATTTCTAAACATTGGACAAATTAATTTATTATCTGAGTCATAAATGGTTTTCAAAACATGAAAGAATTATAACATCATGGCACATGCAGTGTGACATCATATAACAGTTTTACTACTCCTTTATGTTCATTATGTAATTAAGCCCTGCACATACTTGAAACAGTTTCTGACAGAATGTGTGGCTATGACAACTGTCATGTGAACAATAAGTCACCTGTGAACTATTTTCCAAAAATTCAATTGATGAAATGATTAAAAATAATTGGAAGTAATTTTCCATTAAATTGACTGTACATATAATTATAAATGTATATGCACAGCAAATTGGTACAAAAGTGTCAGAAGTAATGAGATTGATAGGTACAGAAAATCAACATCTTTTTTATACTCAGTTTACCATATCTCCTAGATCAATGTTGAAGTATGCACCTGTTCAGATATGGAAGTCAATTCAGTTTTACTTCAAAGTATAACCTTGACCTTTAAATGTTCACTTCTAGTATGGAACACAATTACTTGTCCACAATTAAATTAAACAGTATGTTGTAAAATTTATCTACAAAACCATCTCAGGGACAAAATACAGTATCAATTATCTCAAAAACTAGTCACAGACACTGTCAGCTTTCCTTCAATGATTAAGTTATAGTCTCACTCTGATGCTAGTCATTTATGGACAACTTCTTAAGTAAAATATTTTCTCAGTAACGAAAGCATTATTAACATTCATGTTGACTAAAGCATTATTAACATTCATGTTGACTAAAGCATTATTAACATGCATGTTGTTTAACTTGGCCTCAAGCATTATGAACATGCAAGTTGACTTAAGCAAATTTTAACATGCATGTTGACTAAAGCACTAACATGCGTGTTGACTAAAGCAGTATTAACATGCATGTTGCTTAACTTGGCCTCAAGCATTATTAACATGCATGTTGTATAACTTGGCCTCAAGCATTATTAACATGCATGTTGACTAAAGCAATATTAATATGCATGTTGACTAAAACATTAACATCGTGTTGACTAAAGCAGTATTAACATGCATGTTGTTTAACTTGGCCTCAAGCATTATGAACATGCATGTTGACTAAAGCATTATTAATATGCATGTTGACTAAAGCACTAACATGCATGTTGACTAAGCATTATGAACATGCATGTTGACTAAAGCATTATTAACATGCATGTTGACTAAAGCATTATTAACATGCATGTTGACTAAAGCACTAACATGCATGTTGACTAAAGCAGTATTAACATGCATGTTGACTAAAGCATTATGAACATGCATGTTGACTAAAGCAGTATTAACATGCATGTTGTTTAACTTGGCCTCAAGCAGTATTAACATGCATGTTGTTTAACTTGGCCTCAAGCATTATTAACATGCATGTTATTTAACTTGGCCTCAAGCATTATTAATATGCATGTTGTTTAACTTGGCCTCAAGCATTATTAACGTGCATGTTGTTTAACTTGGCCTCAAGCATTATTAACATGCATGTTGACTAAAGCATTAACATCGTGTTGACTAAAGCAGTATTAACATGCATGTTGTATAACTTGGCCTCAAGCATTATTAACATGCATGTTGACTAAAGCATTATTAATATGCATGTTGACTAAAGCATTATTAATATGCATGTTGACTAAAACATTATTAACATGCATGTTGACTAAGGCATTATTAATATGCATGTTGACTAAAGCATTATTAACATGCATGTTTCTCATATTAAACTAAAGCATTATTAACATGCATGTTGCTGATCTTGGACTCAAGCATTACAAACATGCATGTTGCTGATCTTGGACTCATCATTCATCCACAAAAGGGGGCCAAAAATGCCTGAATAATCATTTATCAATGAAAGGCAGCCAAAATGCATGAATCATCATTCATTCACGAAAGGCAGCCAAAATGTTTGAATCATTATTCATCCATGAAAGGCAGCCCAATTGTCTGAGTCATCATTCATCCATGAAAGTAAGCCAAAATGCCCAAACAATCATTCATCCATGAAAGGCAGTCTGAATCATCATCCCTCCACAATAGGCAACCAAAATGTCTGAATCATTCATCCATGAAAGGCAGCCAAAATTCCTGAACAATCATTCATTCATGAAAGGCAGCCAAAATATCTGAATCACCATTTATCCACAAGAGGCAGCTAAAATGCCTGAACAATCATTGATCCATGAAATGCAGCCAAAAAATGTCTGAATCATTATTCTCCACAAAAGGCAACAAAAATGCTAGAATAAACATTCATCCATGAAAGGCTGCCAAAATGTCTGAATCATCATTCATCCATGAAAGGCAGTCAAAATGTCTGAATCATCATTCATCCACGAAAGGCAGCCAAAATGCCTGAAAAATAAAAACATTAGCTTAAGGACCCTCCCAATCTGATTAAAATCAAAATCTCAGACATAAAGGAAATGTGCTAGACACTGACATGAGGTCATGTTGTGTTGACCTTTCAATTCACCAAACAAATTATAAATTTACATTTATAAAAGTGAAAACCCTCATTCGGAACACAATGTTTCTAACAATAACTCTCCCTAACAAAAAATGCAATGCTTTATCTGATAGGTTACTAAAAATAAGTGGACCAGGAATTTCAAAAAGGTCACCAGAATATGAACCATTATTTTAATCAAACTGGGATTTTCCAAATGTATCTCTGAATGTTGGAAAGGAAATAAAGTTTGAAATAAGACAAGTACAATGATACATCTTTTCCTGTGTGAGTTTAAAGTGCCATAAAATACTGCTGTATTATGAAATAAGAAAAAACCCTCAATATTGTATAAATGGAGATGTCAATCAAAGTCCTAATAAATTTCTCTGAATATCACAAATATTCATGTATTCATGGAGATGTCAATCAAAGTCCTAATAATGTTCTCTGAATATCACATCATACCATGTATTCATGGAGATGTCAATCAAAGTCATGATAATTTTCTCTGAATACCACATCAGACCCTGTATTCATGTATTCATGGAGATGTCAATCAAAGTCATAATCATGTTCTCTGAATACCACATCAGACCCTGTATTCATGGATTCATTGAGATGTCAATCAAAGTCCTAATAATTTTCTC
This sequence comes from Margaritifera margaritifera, assembly GCA_029931535.1. Classification (NCBI taxonomy): domain Eukaryota; kingdom Metazoa; phylum Mollusca; class Bivalvia; order Unionida; family Margaritiferidae; genus Margaritifera; species Margaritifera margaritifera. The sequence continues at coordinate 578,160 of JAQPZY010001422.1, read as the reverse complement.
TGAATACCACATCAGACTTTGTATTTGTATATTCATGGAGATGTCAATCAAGGTCCTAAAAATTTTCTCTGAATATCACATCAGACCCTGTATTCATGTATTCATGGAGATGTCAATCATGGTCCTAATAATTTTCTCTGAATATCACATCAAACCCTGTATTCATGAAGCTCAAGCTCAAAACTCCCAAATCAGACATAATACTCAATGTTAACCGACTGTATCGAGTGGAACTGCAAACTGCACAGACCCAGATCTGCCATCACATAATGCACTGGTAGATCTGGGTCTCTGCATGTTTGTTAGGAGTAATCAGTAGAACAAACAACATAGACCCTGATGTTATAGACTATCAAAATTTTGGAACTTTGAGCTGAGTTTCTTGCTCAAAATATTTCAGGAATATGGGGCCTTAATTCGGACAGGAATATGGGGCCTAAACTCATTTATAAACAGGTAAATATGACTAGATGCTCCTGAATTAATTGATTTGAGAATGGCAAGAACATAATGATCAAAATTTTTGAAGATACAAAAATTAATTCCTCCATTTGGATTACTAAACATTCACACTGACATCTGCAGCAACAAAGCTGTGAAAATGATAAAAACCTGTGAAAATTTACAGATCTTTTTCATTGCTAAATTAAAAAATACCTTATTATTCAAATGTTTTAGTTACTTTCCTTGTCCAACTTCTTTTGCTCCTCTCCTGACACAACATTTAGCACAAACAATTATCAAGAGGTTCTTCATTTTATTACATATTTTCAAACATCATATCTAACTGATTCAATAATCAATACGCTCTTCATTTTATCATAGATTTTCAAATGTCATGTCAATTTGAATCAATTATCAATATGTTTTTCATTTTATCTGATTCTCCAACATCATGTGAAATTTATTCAATAATCAAGAGGCTATTCATTTTATCAGATTTTTTTCAAACATCATGTGAAATTGATTCTATAATCAATAGGCTCTTCAGTTTATCATAGATTTTCAAATGTCATGTCAACTTGATTCAATAATCAACAGATTCTTCATTTTATCATAGATTTTCAAACATCATGCGACATTAATTCAATAATCAATAGGCTCTTCAGTTTATCATAGATTTTCAAATGTCATGTCAACTTGATTCAATAATCAACAGATTCTTCATTTTATCATAGATTTTCAAACATCAATAGAAATTAATTCAATAATCAATAGGCTCTTCATTTTATCATAGATTTTCAAATGTCATGTCAACTTGATTCAATAATCAATAGACTCTTCATTTTATCATAGATTTTCAAACATCATGTGAAATTAATTCAATAATCAATAGGCTCTTCATTTTATCATAGATTTTCAAATGTCATGTCAACTTGATTCAATAATCAATAGACTCTTCATTTTATCATAGATTTTCAAACGTCATGTCAACTTGAATCAATTATCAAAATGTTCTTCATTTTATCAAATTCTCAAACATCATGTCTAACTGATTTAATAATCAATAGGCTCTTCATTTTATCACAGATCTGTAAACATCAGGTCAAACTGATTCAACTACTTTTTGCACTTATATCTATACAATACGGATATGATCTATAAAAAGATTTGTGTATATCTTTACATGAATACATAAAATTGCATTCTCTTGAGGGAAAAAAAATGGCTTTATGTAATGATACCTGGTTAATTTTCTGAAAAGAATAACTTAAACATGGTTTGTTTTCATTACTATTTGAACATATTATTTTTCACAAATAATCAGCAGAGAGAGAGAGGAGCAATGGAATCCCATTTGTTGAAGAAATGGTTTCAATTTTCTGTTGTTCTTGTTATTTAATATTCATAATATGTCAATGAATTTCATAAAAAATCCCAATTACTAAGACAAGCAATTAACTGTTGTAAAGTCAATACTGACAACTACTTGAATTCTGAATTAATACAGATCTCCCCAAATAATTTTCTGTGTTTGGGATTTTACATGGTTTGAACTTCAACAAGTTTAACAATATATCTTAATACATGCTGAAATTCGAAGTATGTGAACACAGTGTAGAAAAGCCAAAATGTACAGACTGAAAATACATCAGCACACCAAAGAATTACTGGTATAGCATCTGATAAGCAGTTTTCACACTTGATAACAAAAATTTTAAAAAAATATACATACTGTATTGGTACAGCATGTAGCCAGCATCATGAACTTAGGGTTAAACTGAACACACTGTACTGGGTTGGGATGGTCACAGTTCAGTACAGCCACCTTGGCTCCTGTCTCGGTGTTCCAGCAGTGGATCCGACCGTCAGTTGAACCTGATATGAAAACAGATATTAAGATAAACATGAATATTAAAATAGAACTGTGCTGTAGAGTAGAATGTTCTTACATTTATATCAGTCATTATTTGCTCCTTCTCACTTTTTCCACTGCACGGGCTTGATCAAAATTCTAAGACTTATTTGCACATATACAGACAACCTCAAATTTATCCCAAGGTTGTAAATCTTAATGATAAATGGTTGCCTGGCAATAAAGGAACACACTTATGCATGGAAAAGTAGCATTACCTTGTGTCCACAGTTTCTTTAAAATAATTACTAATATTGTATTGAGGCCCATACAGATATCTATAAATGTAGGAATGCAATTTTCAAGCAATGAAAGCATAAACATCCATCTCTCAACAAGAACCAATTTTCCAGTAAAATATGTTGCTTTGATAATGCTTGCCTGATCATAATACATTTAGGAGAACTTCCACTTACTCAAAAATGCAGTTCTCCCAAGCAAAGAAAGACGTTAACCATGTCTTTTTGGCTTGTCTTAGCAATAAATGCACTAAAATGTCTGGATATCAAGATGGAAGTCTGATGAGAGTGGTTTTCTCTTGGATAGAGGGACTGGTGCCAAATCCCATCATTCATCAGTTACTACTGGGGTGGAAGTGCATGCTTTTCTAGTGATTACTGTTTAGCACGGAAGATAGTGTGCCACCAAATATTAACCACATAAAATCGAAACTAAAAATCAAGCATAATACAAACTGCATGTGAAAGCTAAGCATGTCTAATTTTAATTTTTAAGATACTAATGAAAGGAAAAATTACTAATTTTCTAAAGGATCCGTGGAGACTTGTACCCTATCTAGATCTGACTAAATAAAAGTACACTAATGCTAAAAAGTGCATGAAAATCATGCACTTCTTTTAAATATTTTAGATTTTCAAACCAATGTTTCATATCTTAATACAAATATTGCTGTTCCCATTTGCATTCGAAGTGACAGGTTTTCCCACTGTTAATCCAGTGCCATTTTAGTCCTGGTGATTTAGACATTTGTTGATTATCATCATCCCTCACATGCTTCTATTTTTGGACAAGAGAATCAATTCAAGCTTGCAAGAGTGAGCTGTTTCAAACTGATCAGATATATTTGTACATGTCCTTAGGTGACTGTTTTTACACAATGATCGTTTCATAAATGATTCACCTCTTTCAAAAATAGACTCATCCAGCATCCCAGTATGCATCTGGATGAAGCTAGTCATCATTACCAAGAAGTATATTGGGTTCAAACCTAATGGTGTAGGATTAACATTAGAAAAGCCTCTCAATCAGAAAAGCCGATCACTTTGAATGGAAATGGATATGACAGTGCTTACAGTGTGATACAAAAGATTGGTTTGAAAAACTAAAATATTTAAAGGAATTGAAAAATTGTCATCCAATTTTTAGCATTACTGAACTCAGGGTTCATACACCTTTGGTGCGACAAAATTCAAGGACTTTTCAAGGACTTTATCCAATTTTTTCAAGGACCCTGATGCCCAGTGCACTTCAGGTATATTTATCAATGGCCATTTAAAGGATTAGTGAGAATGTTATAATTTCCTGACAAGGGGCTTCCTAATATTTGTGCAATAGGCTTGAGACTTTATAATAGAGAATTAAAAAAACACAAATCTTAGGAGAATAACAACACTTTATTTCTAAGAAAAACAAATGAATTCAGATCTTTATATGAAGAACAAAAAAAAAAAACTATAGATTACATAGCAAATAAGGTACACTAGGTTCAACAGTTGTTGTCTTACCTCCAACTACACTACAAGTACAACTACTGGAGATCAGAGTCTGCTTGTATGACAGTCACAAATCATCATATGAAGAACAAAATACAATGGAAGGATAAAAAGTAGACAAAGTAGAATAGTCACAATCTTTTCTTTAAATTCTACACTCAAATATATAATTTGCACACATGACCACACTACAACCACTGACTTTTTAAGTACTAAGTTCTTTAACATGGTCAGCAAATTCCTTTTTGATAGTTTCCATTTCTGACTGCTTGTGCAGTTTCTCTTTCTTCAATGCATTGGCTTGTGTAACAAAGGAGATTTTTCTGGTAGCTTCTGCCTTTTCATATAATTTGTCTGATGTTTTCTTGAGATGCTGGATGCTGTCCTCAATCCTTTGCTTCTTTTTCCTGAATATTCGGTAGCGATCGGAGTTTACGGAGATTGCCGAAGCCCACCTTCTCTCTCTGACACACTTCACAAAAACACATCGGCCAACCTTGTATATAGCGATTTGCATAATTTATGCGTACCTGAAGTTGTCCGCGGCGGACAAAATCAATTTCTGGAATAACTTTGACGTGTAATATGATGCATTCACGCGGCATCTTAAAATCGCCTGCCACAAAAGTATGCAGCGTGTCGCTCATAGAAATTTTACAGGTACATTTACATGTAGATGCAAGTACATTGTGTAGAAAGCAACCTTTCTGTTAACAGGCATACAACCGTAATTTACATCCAAAGTTTGGTCGCGACCCGAAAAAGTCAATAATAGACTTCCAGCAGACTTCCGAATTTTAGATCGTACACCGAAAATCAGAAGCTTGGACGTACAATAAGAACAAATTGTGACAATTTTTGTGTATATTTTTCATTATCTTTTAATTGCATTTGTTTTAAAATATTAGCATTATAATTATGGTTGTCATACAACTGATAATTTTATCTGCGAAAATTTGCAGGTGTTACTTGAATATTATTGTCAGTGATTGTTTAGAATATGATAATAATTTCTCAATAAATCGCGGTAGCTTACTAATCAAAACGTTATTATCGCAGTCTAACGATTAACTATGTTAACTCGAGAAAGAAAACAAACACGGGGGAAATATCGTGTAGACAAACACAAACTATTATACATGCACGAGTGCTGCATGTATCTCAAATATTGTGCTCACGCTTTCGTAAACATGTATTCAGTCATTTAGAGCAATTTAGGGTTGATTTTTGGATCAAATATAACTTTAAATTCCTAATGTCAAGTAGATTTGGTATCGTATATAACAAAATCAATATATATACGTATTAAGGTATTAATTTGGGTTAACAAACACAATAACGCATTTTACTATTGAATAAAGAAAAGATTCGCGCACTTTTTAAAGTACTCTATCAGGTCAGTGCGCAATTATAAATATCTGATTGGTCACGTGTTGTAAACCACCCAATAGCAAACAGTTTTATTTCGATTACATGACGTAATGGTATGAAAAGAAACTTTTGCACATTCGTTTGTCGATTCATTTTATATTTTTCAAGGACCGAACCTTATTTTCAAGTACTTTTCAAGGTAAAAATGATTTTCAAGTACTTTTCAAGGATGAATCGAAATTCAAGTACTTTTCAAGGTACCGTGAGAACCCTGTGTGCTTTTATTTAGTCAGATTTAAATATGGGTACAAGTCTCAAAGGGTCCCAGAGATACTGTATTCCAGAATTTAATAACTAAATTATACAATTAGGAAATATAAAATCTGGTATGCAGGGTAAACATACATGCAATCAATATACATGACATAGGACTTACATGGCACAAATTTCTTTCCAGTTCAAACTAGAAAAGTGGTTTCCGGATCATAACACTAAATGTCCTCATGGTCAAAATCTTTGAATGACAGTTATCTCAGATAGAAGCTTGAGAATGTCGTATCAGACCTACTTCAACAGCTCACCATAGATGCTCTCTTGAGAATGTTGTATCAGACCTAAAATTGATGGTCAGATCGAAATAAAACTGTTTGCTATTGGGTGGTTTACAACACGTACAGACCTATCAGACAGTTGAATGATGTCTGACATTAGACTGATGACCAGGGGGTGAATGAGCCATCCTGTGTAAATCCATTGATTCCACCAGGACAGCGAGTCTACTGGGATGTAGAACCTAACTTAGATGTGGCACAGTTAAATGTAGATTTGTCAATGGTGAAACCACATAAGAAAGTGCCTAGCAAGAAGGTTGAGATCTGGACTTGGTTCCTCCTTGCCTTCAAAGGTAACTGACAATGCCAGATATGTCGGAAGATATCAGAACACACTTTCCAGATTTTGTCTCCTGCCACAATCAAAAGGCATTGTGACTTTTATTTCCAGGTGTGTATGTGGACCACTCCTTAAGGACTAAATCCTGCTCACTGAGAAGGAGAACAGAAGATGGTCACCCTAGCCAGTTATGGAAATTAAGATGTCTGGTGGCTGGTGGTGAGATGGAATGATTGCCATAATCTATAAGAAATCCTTTCATTTGCTGAGATGAAGCCTCATGTAGTCCAAAGCTCTGATTGTTGGGTCAAGATGGCGAAGCTTCAGCCATCACTGAGATAGAAGGACTATCAACTGGGGTCTCGTATGTGGCTGCCCATGGTGGGAAGATCTGCAGCTGTGTTGAGAGGTTCCTGAGCTAATATTCAACTCTCCAAGATGACAAAGACACCACGAGGATGAGCATCAAAGCTCAATTCTGAGGGAAGCGAACCTGATTCATGAAAGCTTGTGAGCTTGTCCAGATGAGAGAAAAGCTGGGACATTATAAAATCAGACCAGTCCTTGTAGTATTGAATTCAAGGCAAAACAAGGGAGTAATATGGGATAACACGTGTTGGTACAAAAAGTTTTTCATCTTAAGGAAGTTTGATGTTGGGGACATGGATATGGTCCTGAAGGTGGGGACCATGGGAGTGAATCCCAGGAATTTTCTGGGAAGGCCTGTGAATGGGAATATGAACACATGCATCCCGAAGGTCTAAGATGAGAGGGTGCAGGGTCACTTTTGGATGGTGTTGAAGGTTGGCATTAAGGCTCCTATCTTTAGATCAGGTGCCCTTGTGTGTTAGACAAGAATCCCCATGCACTGGTGTTGTGAATTAACTCTACTTTTCTGGAGGAGAGCATCTATGGTGAGCTGTTGAAGTCTTCCTCCCAACAGGATGATGAAAAAGGGTGGCACAAGCATGGCATCATTTTCTGTGAAAAAATGGGTGGCAAGGAGAGGTGCTGGACTAAAATCAGTCCTTCTCTTCTTGTACTGTGTTGTCTCCTCTTTTGAGAAACTAGGCCCTGAACAAGAGGCCTTCCCAGTTATGAGTGACTTAGTCAAGTCCTACCTACTTCTCTGATTCTTTTTGAAAATGAAGGTGGGGCTCTGGGTTGCAAGGCCTGAGAAAGGGTTGCCTATCCTGACCTCCTCTATATGGTCATGGAATAGGAGGTTGGAAGATAAAGGCTGAGATTTGTGGATTGCACTGTGATGGTCTCTGAGCAGCATGAACATGGATAGGAATGCATCTCTCTCTGCAAGCTGGAGATTAGTCGAAAGCTGCTATAGAATTGGAGAGTGAGTGTTGAGCTGCCATGTTGAGTACACAAATCATGCATGAGACTGATTTCCAGGCAAGTTTTTCAGTCAGGATCTCAGTGGTGGGATCTAGGCTATGTTAAGCTTGCTAAAAATAGCCATGGGTACCAGATAAAGCATGGAGAAAATAGCTAAAATGTTGTGAACCAGTTGTTAAGTGTTTTAGAAAGGCTTCCAGTCCATGCACAGAGAGCACGGCTTGGACATTCCTGGGCTGGCAATATTTCTATTAATGGCTAGGACTTCAGTATGGAAGACTGGTGAGTGTGTTTTGTAAAAGGTCTGATTAACGTCAGACAGGTGGTATTGCTGTGAGAAAGACCTGTTGATGTTTAGGTCTTGAAGTTGCCTTTTGAAGCAGTGCAGGAAGTCAGTGACTTGACCAGACTGTGGTAACTGTTTGAATGAAGGCTGGTCTTTTTTGGGTGAAAGGGTGATGAATGTGGGGATTCTACAAGTGGCCACTGATTGAGCATGAGATGAAGGACAGAACTCTTCAGGCAGAAGCTGAAGACTTCTTCATTGGAGGCTGAGTCTTCCCTGGACATCACTGATCAAAGTGAGAAGGGGCTTGTGAATATATGACTTTTAAGTCAGAGTTATGTTGCAACAAGGAAGCCTCCTGTGATTGTAGTAACAACTAAGAAGGGGAAAGCAGGTAGTCGGGGATGGTTAGCGAGTCTGGGAATCCATCCATGTTGGCAAATGGTAATCTCCAGTCATTGGCTTTGATTGTTGTAAAAAGTCTGAGATGGGTGCAGGGAGTGGTGCTATAACTGATTGGTACCAGTCAATGTTGCCTTCAATATTCTGGTACTGGTTGGTTGGTTGGTGTTTTATGGCACAGCAACACAAGTAGGTTATTTTGTGCTGAGGCAACTGGAGTCAAGTGCCTTGCTGAAGGCTACACAATGGTAGCCAACCCTGGATGATCTGATTGGTAGGATTCGAACCCACATCCTTTCAGTTGCGATTTCAGCATGCTAACCACTGCACTACTGCAGCCACTGTCCCCATTAGTTGCCTCCTACAACATACAGAAGGGCACACTGGGCCTATTCTAAATCTCCAGCCTGCCAGGGGGTCTTGTACTGGATATTGTGCAAGGAATGATGGTGCTGCTTGAGCTGTGTCTGCGACAGAGCCGGGGCTGGAAGTGTTGTGACAAGATGCAGGATGCTGTGTCATGGACTGGGTATACAGAGAAGACAGATCACTGTACCCAATCCTGGTGATACTGGGCATAAGTTGTGATGGTGACAGAGATGGAGTGGACAAGGTACTAGGCCTGATGACATCTGCTCCCAAGGTCTGGTACTGCCCTATTGAGGGATAAATCACCATAGCCAGTACTGGGGCTGCATTTGCAGTGATGAGTTGTCCAGGACTGGTCAAGTTGGGCTGCTGTAATGTGTACTGGCCTGGTAGTATGCACGATGTTGGTGGGACAAGTAGCCTGCAGTGGATAGAGAATGCTGGGCCTTTTTCTTTATTGGTGACTTTTCAGCCTCAAGTGACAGTGAAAATAAGAAGTTTGCAAATGAGGAAGTATCAGCAGCAAGGCTGATAGCACCTGCATCCTCTGAAGACTACTTTTTGGCTCTCTTGCAAGCTCAGGGTAGCTCTTTGGCAGAAACTATCGCCCATATGTCCTATGTCCTTTGAGTGCAGATTTCACATGTATGGTCTGAACAACACCTCACACAGGTCATACAGGTGGAGTGATTATCTTCAGCCAGCTTAATCAAAAACTGTCCCCCACCTATCACTCCAATGAGTACAAATTTCAAATATATGGTCTGAACACCACCCCATACAGCTCATGCAGGTGGGGTGATTATCTTCAGCCAGTTTAAGCACAAACTGTCTCCCATTTGTCATCACTCCAGTGAGTACAGATTTTACATATATGGTCTGAATGATACCCCATAGAAGTCATTCTGGTGGGGTGATTATCTTCTGCCAGCTTAAACCTTTTACATCTCCCAATTTAATCCTACCCGATGTTACCTGTAATTAATGAGAACAAAACAATGGCATATACAGACAAAATCAGTCATTTTTGTCATGCTGGGCTTACAGTGAAGTGGATACTAAAAATAGAATAAATGACAAGAAAATTACATAAATGATTTAATGACTGAAAATAAATTTCATTTACTATTGTATATACTTGCTTATAAGTTGAGTCCAACTGCAAACAACATAGACCCTGATATGAAGTTGCATAATGCACTGGCAGATGAGGGTCTATGTTGTTTGTTCTATTGATGACTCCAAACAAACTGCATAAACCCAGATCTGCTGGCACATTATGTGACGGAAGATCTGGGTCTGTGCAGTTTGCAGCTGGACTTGACTTAAAGGTGTGTATATATGGTAAGAATAAAATGCAATAATGGTCGAGTACTGATATTTATTGTAAGTACTATTAAACATGGGAGTAGACAATTAAATGGCTCGGGTTAGCTTATCATACAATGAAATTGACAACTGAAATGCAAAATATTCATCTACAATATTGATAGAGTGAAATTCAGAAAGAAAATAAATGAAGTATAATTCCCTATGATGAGGAAACTCCTAAAAATCGCTCCAACTTGTGAGAAGACACAAAATGGAAGTTATTTGTGAGGTCTCTTAAGAAAGCTTGCTGATTAGGCATGAGTGTAAGTAGTAACTGATTAATGATGGGATTTGATTCCAAGGGAAGACCACTCTTGTCTGATTTCTGTTTTCGCACGCAGACTACTTTTTAGCACTTTTGTTGCTAAAAGAATTGAAAGATATGGCTAACATATTTTCTTCACTTGAGAGGGTTGGATTTGCTAGGAAGTGAATGTTCTTCTTACATATTGTGTTTGAGTAATGTATTTGAAGAGAAAGTACATATATACCTTCCATTCTTGTCATAATGTTACCAAGAAAAAATACATACATATCTACCTTCCATTTTTGTAATAATGTTACCAAGAAATGCAGGCAAAGACAACACTATGGAGGCATAACCTCTATATAAGAGTCAAACCTCTTTTGAAGATTGATACAGACAATTCAGAAAGAAAACATTTAGGTTTTAACATTCAGTAAAACAAAAGTACTTACCACTAAATACAAACTGAGAGTCTGGTGAGAAAGATGCTTCAAGAGGGATCCCCTTGTTGTTGGCATGTCCCTACAATGAAAGAAATACTAATTAATTACTGTATTGTTTGCATTTGATCATATTAATTTTCATAAACTCCGAACCTATACAAATTAAATATCTATTTTTATCCTATAATTTTTTAGAATGACAACTTGAAATGACTATAATTAATATTTTTACCAAGAATTATTTGTATACCTAAAACAATAACTAATAAAAAGTGTATGAAAAATTACAGACAATTACAATGTTTGTAAATTAAATTACCTTTAGAATCATGGGGAAAATTCTAATCATCTTGCTTCATTAAAAGCATCCTATTTAGCTTAACCACAGAAAGCAATTTTCAGAGTAAAACATGTTTTCTTTTATAATACTTACCTGATCATAATATTTAGGAATACATCTGCTACCTCACAAATCCAACCTAAACAAAAACAACAAGTGTCCCTTGAAGGGACTGATGTTCTACTGGACAAAAAGAATTTCCAGGGATTCAAGATAAGGACATTTCTTCCTTTCAACTGTCGAGTGTTGAAACCATCTCTGATATTCTTCAGCAATAACAAGATTTTCAAATTAGCTGCTGTGGTGCACATAGTGGATGTCAGCTTGGCCCCATTTTCATCTAGGACAAAGCAGACATCATTAGACGTCTTTTGGTAACCCCCCCTCCATGTCATAATGATCATCCATTCAGGGGGAATAGTGACAACAAGATTTTTAAGACAGTCATCGTGGCAGCCATATTGGATGTACAACTAGCACCATTTTCATTTAGGACCAAGGTACAAGACGTCTACTGGTGAAAACCCCATGGTGGTATAACCATCCATTTGGGAGGAGTAGAGGTAACAATATTTTTAAGATATGACTTTCCATTCAGAAGGAGTAGCAATAACATGATTTTCAAGATGGCCACTGTGGTGGCCATATTGGATGTCAGATTGGCACCATTCTGATTTAAGACCAACTAGACATTATAAGAAGTCTTTTAATGAAAATCTCATGTTGATACGACCATCCATTCAGGATGAGTAGCGATAACAAGATGTTTAAGATGGCTGCCATTGTGGCTATATTGGATGTCAGATCGGTATCATTTTCAGTTAGGTCCAACCAGACATTATAAGAAGTCTTTTAGTGAAAATGCCATTTTGATATGACCATCCATTCTGAAGGAGTAGCAATAACAAGATTTTCAAGATGGCTATTAGATGACAGATCAGCACTATTTTCATTTAGGACTAAGTAGACATCATAAGAGGTCTTTTAGCGAAAATCCCATGTTGACATGACCATCCATTCTGGAGGAGTAGTGATAACAAGATTTTAAGATGGCCACTGTGGCAGCCATATAAGCAGCAACATTTTCATTTAGAACCAAGTAGACCATGGTATGAATGTGTATGTAACATTTTGTGACAATCCTCTAAGTAGTTTAGGAGGAGTAGCGATAACAAACTTGTGTGACCATCCATTCAGGAGGAGTAGCAATAACAAGATTTTCAAGATGGCTGCCATTGCAGCCATATTGGACATCAGATCAGCACCATTTCATTTAGGACCAGCTAGACATCATGAGAAGTCTTTTAGTGCAAATGCCATGTTGATAGGACCATCCATGTAGAAGGCGTAGCAATAAAAAAAAAATCAAGATGGTTGCCATGGCAGGCATATTGGTTGTCAGATCAGCACCATTTTCATTTAAGACCAAGTAGACATCATAAGAAGTCTTTTAGTGAAAACCCCATGTTCATATGACCATCCATTCAGGAGGTGTAGCGATAACATGATTTTCAAGATGGCCACTGTGGTGGCCATATTGGAGGTTCTAGCAGCACCATTTTCATTTAGGACCATGTAGACCAGGGGAGTCAAACTCATTTGCTATGGCGGGCCAGATTTGATATAAATAATAATAAATAATGAGTCTGGCAGGCCGGATGTTTGACACCCCTGATGTAGGCCATGGGATGAATGTGTATGTAAAAGTTTCATGGCAATCCTCCAAGTAGTTTAGGAGGAGTAGTGATAACAAGCTTGTGTTTACGGATGGACGGACAAAGACAACAGACCATCCCATAAGCTCTTCTTGTCTATGACCAGGATAGAGCTAAAGTTTACAACTTGTGAAAACAGATGCCTTTCTGTTTGCCTTCCTGAAAGATCACCAAAAACCTTTCCCAGATCACAGCCACTTTCATCCGACCTTCTTTCAGGAAATAGACAGAGTGATCTAGAGCCCAGCTATCATTTCCAAAGAGAGATCAAAGAATAGGAAGGATGTCCCTACGGCATGCCAAATGGGTAAATGGTCCTCCAAGCCCTTTCCCTTGATGAGAACTCAGTTTCCAAGGACCACAGATAACAAGATGCAGGTAGGCAAGTATTGTTTTTAATCCAGTTTCTTTCCCCAAACCTTGCATCTTACAGTAGGTGATGCCATGCTCACACTGCCCTTTCTAGACAACCTGATTGAAGGAAGATTTCAACATTTTGCCAAGGAATAAGAGAGACTCTGTCCCAACAACCTATGACTGTCAGATCACGTTCAGTTCTCCTCCCCATTGTCAAGGGCTTCCTTTGCTACAGTCATCCCAAGAGACCCTTTCAAAGCTGACATTCTGCTGCAGGAAATAATCTTCTCACAGAAATGGTGGTGTAGATTGTTCACAACATAAACTCACAAGGATTTTACTCCAGACTGTTCTTAATCCCCAAGGCCTATGGCAAGCTTTATTTGGTCATAGATCTAAGTTCTCTCAACCAATTAATTCAGGCACCATGGCAGGCATATGGCGTGTGTGTGTTTAACAGACCGGTTCAACACACACTTGCCAATGTCATTGCGACATCCATTAATTTACAACTTGTCGAGGGAGCCATGGTAGCTCAGTTGGTAGAGCATCGGACTCATAATCCAAGGATCATGGGTTCAAAAAAATGCCTATGGAAATTACATGCATGACCTTATCACATGTAATAACAAAACAATTGAAGGTCAAGTACTAAGTCGAACTAAAAGTGCTATGACCTAAGAGCAGGAAATTAAATTGGTGCCAACATGTTTATCATATGAAGAAGCTCGACAAATGAAGTGCAAAATATTTGTATACTTTATTGAGCAAGAAATAAAATATAGTTAGAGTATACTTCCCAGGTGTGAAAAAACTCCAAACAAATGCTTAACTGATGAACTGATGGCAAATGTATTATTTGGCACCATTCCCTTCATTACATCATTAAAATTAACTTACCCCCCCCCCCCCCCATAGATTTTATACATCCACTTCCTTGCAAATCCAGCCCTCCCAAGTTATAAAGGCATTTGCAATGTATTTTGGTTTGTTTTAGTGACAAAAGTGCTAAAAAGTCATCTGCTTGCCAATGTGGGAGTCAGATGAAAGTGGTCCTCCCTTTAATAAATATGGAAGGGTGGGAAGGCGTAGGCAAACAGGTAACCCCACTTCAGGCTGAAGATGTCCACTGCCCAGGCTCTCTGATCTGGAATAAGGCAGATGTAAAAGGGGAGCCTGTTGTTCAGTTTTGTCACAAACATGTCCACCTGATGTTTCCCCCAAAGTTTGAACCATGAGTCTTCGATGGATTCGTGGAATGCCCACTCCATGATGACTACCTTGCCTATCCTAGATGGACTATCTGCCAGAATATTTTTCCTGCAGAGAATATGATGAACTCAGAGTGTGATCCCCTCCGAGGTTGGCCAGCAAAGGAGATTCCAAACATCCACACAAACAGAAGGGACGTGTGAGCCACCTTGTCGCCTGAGATATGCTATGACCAACATATTGTCGTCGGAGACCCATCACACAGTGACTTCGTACTGCGTCGATGCATCCCTGTAGGGCTAGGAATACCGCTCTCATTATGAGATTGTTTATGTGGAGGACTGATTCTTCTAGGGACCACGAACCCTGATAACTAATCCTTCCAGCGCCAAGTGAGGACCCCACCCTGAAATTGACGCATTCATGAATAGATAGGAGTTGGCTTCGGGGGCATGCACGGGGACTCCAGTCTGAAACCGGTCCCAATTTTCCCACCAACTCAAGTGATGGTGAAAGTCTGGTCCTAGAGAAATCTGAGCTGTTATAGGGTCCCTGTGTGGTTTCCAGTTCATTAAGAAGAGAAACTGGAGAGGGCACAAGGGGAGTCTTCCTCTTGAACCAGGTTTGCTGCAGAGTTCAAGGTCCCTAAAATAGATACATATAGGCAAACTGACAACCAGTTCATGACTCTCAGCACTTCCAACAGTGTTAGGATCCTGTCCACTCTGTCCTGTGGGACATGGACTAATTCCTTATTTGTGAGGAAACACATCCCCACATATATGAAATCCTGTGATGAGATGAGTTCTGATTTCTCTAGGTTTGGTAAAAGGCCCAGCCAGGTCACCATGAACCAGCAGTGGGAGAGATTGTGACACTGGGACTCTAAGTGGCCATTGTGGACCAACCAGTTGTTGAAATACTGGAGGATATTTAATACTGTCTACTGTGCCCTTCCTTAGAATGGAATGCACCTCTTCCTTTAAACACACCTGATCAGTTGGTGGAACTGCATGGGGATCCTTGTCAGAGGACGATATTCCCAGAACTGAAGTTGGTAACCTCCTTTTGTGATAGAGAGGACGCACCCATCGTCCGTTATGCTTGATTAGACATATGAAAAGAGAGCTAGTTGAGAGCCTACGGGACTAGATGAAAGAGGAACACACAGCAGGAGAGGGAGTGGGTCCCTAGAGTGGCTCCCCCCCCCCCCCCCGTCTCCATAGGGATAGAGGAAGAACCCAAAAACTTCTTCCCTTGGCCTCACCAGCAACCCCCTCAAGTGGCTGATGGGTGAGAGGGAGGTATAAATTGGGATGACTTTTTGGACTGGGGCTGTGTGGACAGTCAGGCTGACCATGCTACCTGGCCAGTTTTGACTGACCAGTAGTGGATGTGAGTGACCTGTGTTGTTGGTCCCTCAGGTCATGGGAAGCCGCAGAGGGGATCAGAGGAATTCTGCCTCCAGAAGAGCAGCCAGAATAAGGTTCTTACTGTGCTCAAGCAAGACCATGAAAGTGTCCAGAGTCGTATCCCTGTGGAGGTGGAGCAACTCCTCTGATAGTGCCATGGACATTAAACGAGCATGCCAAAATGTTTTGGTGACCACTTCCAGCAAGTTCTGAAGCACAGATGCAGACAGTGATTCCTCATGTCTAGCCAACTACTTCCCTTAGTAAACATCAGGGAAAACTTCTTGATCATGGCCAAGTGGGGGAGCAATAATAGGTCTGGTTGGGAGGTAGCCCTAGAGAGTCTCTACAAGCTAGAGAGAATTTCTGTATCATCCCAGCATGAGGGCTTGGGACACAAATCCTGGGGGAGAAGACAGTAAACAGTGTTTACCATCTTGTAATAGGACCAGGCTTCCTTTTCCTCCTCTGCCTGAGTAGATGGGTGGGAGGGGGCAGAGGACTGTAAGAGAGGAGGAGATATGACTTCAGCCTACTCACAGTTGAACTCTGTGATTGCACCAGGACTGACAGATGTCTTCATCCTGCTTCTGCTGCTGGTAGGAAGGACTCTGTAACCCTTTCTCTCTGTGAGGGAGACCTGCCTCGTTGTTACGATGGAGACCTGGGGGTAAGGCATGCCAAGTCCTGAGACTCCTCCACTGGAGAGAGAGGACTGTCCCTAGTGATAGATTCTACCAGAGGATGAGGATGCCTTCTGTCTTTTCTGGGGTGCTTGGGGGAAGAGGGCATGCCTCTCTCCCTCTTCTTGGGTTCCATGAAGTAAGGAGGTGATGTCAGGCTTCAACTGGGAACATCATCCCTACCTTGATGCCAGGCCCCTGAAGTCCTCGGCAGTATTAAAGGGAAGGATAAGTCACTTCACTGAAACGGATGACCCCACATCTTGTATGGATTCAGAGAGATTAGGTAGGGGAAAAGGGAGGATGCCGATCTGATCCCCTTCCCCCATCAGGCATCTGTACACTGACTCCCTATCCCCAACTGGGTTTAATAGTAGCCAGGCAAGGGGGGTAGGGCTGGTCTTGACCCTACCCTGTTGCCATATTGACAGGGTTCCCATGACCAGTGAATGCTGTCCAGTGCCCAGTGATTGGTGAACGCTGACTGGTCAGGTGATTTAGACCTGTAGGATATCTCGTCAGAAACAACTGAGCACGATCGGAACTCTCCCCTACCAGGGAGGCTCGATCTGTGAATCAGGCCTATCTGCTCTGCGAGGGTGCTGCTCCTCCCTCGAGGTTGTGTGTGTGTGACTTGCTGTCTTGAGGACTATGGCTCATGTGCCGGGGACCTCTCTGCGAGGTTCATCCATGGGAGGATTAATTCTTATTTTTTTTGGACAAGGGTAATTTTGTCCTGGAATAACAAGCAATGCAATACCAACAGGTAATTTATTACTGATATTAATTTTGCTTTTTCTTGTAACAATCACACAGTGTACCATAGCAGTGAGAGGAAGGAAGAACAGTCTGGTTTATGTAAAGGTACAAATATTAATCAATTCTTTATGGCATGTTCACTCAAAAGTTCCTAATATTTAAGTTATCTCAAAAGCCTTGGATTCAAATAAGAAATGAAATTCATTTCCTAATTGGCAGTTTGCACATAGATAACACAGACATTCATCACATGGGATATTTTGCCATCAGCCAGTTTCTAATGGTAAACAGTTTTGCCTGTTCTAAATTCAAAATTTTCCAGTAGGCAAATGAGGTCACTTGCTAATGAATGTTCTGACTTAAATATCCTATAATTCAAACTTGTTGATGAATTACTTAGCTGAGAATTCCAATCTTGATAAAACTGATCCTTAATCATCTCTCATTTTCTCGAATAATCCATCATGGACTATTTGTATAATCAGCTTACTCATACTGTATGCAAGACTTTCCTTTCTTGTAAAGTATTTTTTAATGTTACTTACCCATATAATTGATATCTACAACTGACCGAATTATGCAGACACAGAGCTAGTCCATATAATATTCTAATGAATTTACTATCTTTACTTAGCAGGGTTTTTGTCCAAAAGGAGATGGCGCAAGTTTTAATAATAGATTTAATATTACAAATCTATGCAGTTCTTCATATTACCATAACTTAAGCTGTGTTGATTGACAGGCATTTCAAGTAAATCTAGACTTTCAAAAACTCCATGTTACATATCCATATATCAAAATTGAAGATATCAATTGACCAAATAGTTTTAGCTGACAATCTATTGATAATGATAAAACTTGCAACTTTTCTATACATGTCAAACATTGGTTTGTATGCATGCTTTACTACCAGTAACTGTTTTCTCACTCTGTAAGAACTCCATTAAAATTAAACTGGGTTCCAAGTTAACAGTATGAATCAACATGTTCTAAGGTTGAGCAATGAACTCAAATGGTTCTGAAACTTAAAATTTTCTCTTACTAAAAATATTTTGTTTTTGCAATATTTTTTTTCAAGATTCAAAAATTACACAACATTGGTAAAATGAGTCCAAAGCTTCTTGAAAACTACTTGATGAATTTGCTAGTAAAATAATATCATCATCATACAATAAATGTAACCTATCTGATTCTGTGTGTTTCAGTGTGCAGTGCTTAAAAAATCTGATAACCCAACACCCGGGCCCCTCTAAATCACAATAGGGCACTTCCCCTATTTTAAACGAGTTGCCCATCATACTTGCCACTCCCCCAAATATTATCTAATTTGCCTGACAAAATCTTGAGTGTCCCAACAAAATGTAACATTTTCATTTTTGAATTTCTTGAAAGACACTGGTAAAATATTAATATTCAAGCCGCTGGATGGGGCTATATTTGTAGGTCCATCTTTATGAAGATTATCTACTTACTTGCATCGAAAGCTATAAACTTTGTGGACAAAGTGAAACAAGTGACATATGAATGGGGAACAAAACTATTTCTGTTCTCTTAAAGGGTAATGCATTACTATTTAAATATATCGAGTGGTACCTATGCGACTGCTGGACAATTAAACTAAGCAGGGGGATTAGTGACTTATATAAGCATCCAAGCCAATTTTTTTCACCTTCAAGGAACAGAGATAATTACATTATATTTTGATCCAGTTACAGTAGTTCAAAGAGTTGGTAGCTGCTGATTCTATTGATATAGTGAGTTGTTGTTTTCCGTAATTGTGAGGCATCCGCTGTGATATAACATGAACTAATTAAGAAATTTTATTTCTGTTATCATCTTCAATCGAGCAACATGTGGAGATTTTTTTTCAGCATTCAGAGAACAAAACTGCTCCAAGTTCCCTGAATATTCTTCCCAATAAATAATGATGAAATACACAGACAGTAGTACATCATTCTCAAGGCAAAGCTGAAGACATACAGTCAGAGATCACAAAAGTAGAGGTATATGCCACAATTATTAAGAATTCCACACTAGAACATGGAGAAATTGTGAAATGTTGGAGATTATGTCAGCTTGGTTGTGAGACCATCTAGAGCAGAATGTGAACAAAGGTTCAGTTTCACGAACAAATATCAAACATTTCAAATTCTTATGAACATCAACTCTGCTTATCCAATCAGTAAGGAAAGATAGAGAGCAACTGGATGCTGGCTGACATCAGGACCTGCAGGAAAACATTACTTAAAGTGAAATTGAATCAAAATTTGAGTGAACAAAGTCAGACCTAATGTTGTTTGAAAACATTCTAAAGTATTAAAAACACTCTATAGTATAAACTATTTTGGTACTGAACACTGGTTTACATCAGGACCTGGAGAAAACATTACTTTAATGAAATAAAATCAATATTTTAGTAGACAAGGGTGACACAATTTTAGTTTCTTCTGAAGCACATTTTGAGAGGCAAATAAACACAGAAAATTAATAAATTTAAAGAATTTTTATATTTCTATTTTCTATTTGAAGTGTAGCAATTTCAATTTTGTGTCAAAATAACAGTAACAAAATATGGCCCTTGGGGTAAGTAGAATTTTATGCAGGGCAAGTGATTTTTTTTAAGAAGCTTGCTCTGGGCCTGTGTCTGGAAAATAAATTCTCTGAGTACTGATGTGGATGAATTCTTTTTGTTTACTATGAATAACAAAAGTCTCTTCTTATAAGAGTTGCTTGACTTTTATTCTGTGCTTTAAATAAAAGAGTTTTTGATTGATGCACAGATGTACAAGTTAACATTAATCTAGAAAATCAGTTTGAAACCAAGGTCCCTAAAATTGGTTGAGCAAGTTGGTGATGAATACAATATCGTACCATAAAAGTTTGAAGTGGTGTTCCTTGAAATGCGTCTATGAGTCGAATGACTGATCCATTTGTGGAGATTAGGATAAGTTTTCCATCACAGCTAAATTTCAACCCTGTCCAGTCACACTCTTTGTCCTGAGGAAGCTTGAAAGTGGCAAATGGACCCTGCAGAAGAATAGCAAAGATATATAAGTATGCATTATCTGACATGATAGCTCATATATGGATCAAGTGTTTCTTGATTTTAGGTTTAAATTGCACTGGCTTTGATTCATATCTCATGTGGCATAACCTTCAAAGATATTCTCTTTTCTTGCACTTCCAATACAATAAAAGAAACCAGCTCTATACAGTGCATTTATTATCCTATTAAAATACTGTATCGATACAATAAAAGAAACCAGCTCTATACAGTGCATTTATTATCCTATTAAAATACTGTATCGATAGAATAAAAGAAACCAGTCCCATACAGTGCATTTATTATCCTATTAAAATACTGTATCGATACAATAAAAGACACCAGTCCCATACAGTGCATTTATTATCCTATTAAAATACTGTATCGATACAATAAAAGACACCAGTCCCATACAGTGCATTTATTATCCTATTAAAATACTGTATCGATACAATAAAAGACACCAGTCCCATACAGTGCATTTATTATCCTATTAAAATACTGTATCGATACAATAAAAGACACCAGTCCCATACAGTGCATTTATTATCCTATTAAAATACTGTATCGATACAATAAAAGACACCAGTCCCATACAGTGCATTTATTATCCTATTACCATATTGTATCAATACAATAAAAGAAACCAGCTCTATACAGTGCATTTATTATCCTATTAAAATACTGTATCGATACAATAAAAGACACCAGTCCCATACAGTGCATTTATTATCCTATTAAAATACTGTATCGATACAATAAAAGACACAAGTCCCATACAGTGCATTTATTATCCTATTACCATATTGTATCAATACAATAAAAGACACCAGCTCTATACAGTGCATTTATTATCCTATTAAAATACTGTATCGATACAATAAAAGACACCAGCTCTATACAGTGCATTTATTATCCTATTAAAATACTGTATCGATACAATAAAAGAAACCAGCTCTATACAGTGCATTTATTATCCTATTAAAATACTGTATCGATACAATAAAAGACACCAGCTCTATACAGTGCATTTATTATCCTATTAACATACTGTATCAATACAATAAAAGAAACCAGCTCTATACAGTGCATTTATTATCCTATTCCCTCCCTCCCTTCCTCTCTCTCTCTCTCTCCATCAGGGTGAACAGGTCTTAAAATATGTAAAAACTGTATACCCTCTAGTATACATTTATGTAATCAATGAGGAAGTGCCATAAAAAAAATGTCTAAAACCAAACTCCAGACAACTAAAAGTCTGCTTCAAGTATTAACTGTTTTGAAGAAAAAAAAATAGTTTTCAACGTGGATCATGAAAGTTGACAGAACTAAATGACCTGTTTCTATTCAATGTTTTTTATCATCTTTATAGTATCTTATACATGTTTACACACCACAACAAACAGTACAAGTTTTTAGGGACAAAACTCTTGATTAAATATAGTAATAAAATTGTGCATGTAGTGATTCCAACTCTCATCACAATCCTAATCATGTCTGAAAACAATGGAGAAATCGGGAATAGATATGTGTTGATTGCAAACTAAAATTAAGTGCCAATCTAAATTTGGGTGCAGTGTCTGTTATCAAACTAGACTGCCAGCTTGCCAAGGTCACACAATTCACATCTGAATGCAGAAACAAGCAAAATAAAGAACCAAAATCCTTATAGTAAACTCAAAATCATTAAAATCTTTTGTTTATAGCTTTTACTCTCTGAAGTCTGTTGGATACGACTCCTCTGTGATGTTTCTACAGTATCCCCACCCTAACAATGTTCACTGTATCTATCTGTGCAAGAAATGTTTACAAAAATAAAAATCTCTTCATTTTCCTATGAAAATGGTCATTAATGTGACAAAGTACACAATTTGAAGCATTATATGTACAAGCTAAATTTATAAAAAGTCATTGTCCTAAAATAACTAAAATTTTGGAACTTCTTTTTATTGATGTAGTAATGCAGCTGTTAATTGTAATGGTACAGAATGGAGGAAAAAAATCCATTCAATCAATGTTTTTTTGCCTAAAAAGTATATATATATATATATATATATATATATATATATATATATATAAAAAGAAAAGTACCTTTTTTCGCGTAGGTATAAGGAAATATTTCACTCATGAAGTGGAAACATTTTGTATAGCCACTTGTGACAATATAAATGTTTCCACTTCACTCATAAAATATTTCCTTATATCTACTTAAAATATGTAGACATCCTCTATATCTTTACTTTAACAAAATAAAAATAAAACAACTTACTCTATCAAAAGATCGCAGGTCATATAGCTTGAGCATTTCAGAATTAATGCCTGCAGCAAATATTAACCCCTCTGGATCAAAGGCCGCTACTGGTCTTCCTGTCAAGTGCATCTGTCCCTATATTAGTGAGATACAGATCTTTATACATCAAAGAATTCACATTTCAGAGCCGTGTTAGGTATAAAATTTAAACTGATTATAGAAACAAACATTCCACATACGCAATGAATTAAATTTCATTAAAAACTCTATTTTTGTGAATCTGGTGCTGAAAAGTCTACATAAATGCATATAATTCAACATGTAAATATCAGATGTGGAGACAAAATCTAAATGCTGATAAACTTATGTTGCACTGCAATTGTAGTAACTGCGATTTGGGCATGAGATCCACTATTGAAATTGTCAATCATCATGCAATTTGAGCATGAGATCTACTATTGAAATTGTCAATCATCGTGCAACTTGGGCATGAGATCTACTATTGAAATTGTCAATCATCATGCAACTTTCTATTACTATATATGTTTGTTGAATAAATAGACAGCTAGGATGAAAAGTTACAGGCCTGAAGGGAGATTAGATATATTTATATTCTGACAGCTATAGTACAGCTCATGTGATTGTTCTTCGCTCATAGCAGTTGGGTGTGGACAAGTCATGGAGATGATTAAGAAAAAGTCCCTTCACCATATCTCCATGCATGATGATACAGTTGTCATGGCTTCATGTGGAGAATAGCTCTGCACACCATGCTTTATTGTGGATTTGCTTCTGCCGATCACAGTGGAGTCAAGGTGGTGTCAATAAAGTGGGAATTGTTTATTGTTTACTACCCCAACCAGCATGCGGTAAAGAGTTTCAATGAGAGACATAGTGAGAGAAAGGGGGTGGGGTGCACAGTGGGGCACAAGTTATCTATATCATTGCCCTTATAAATTAACATAGTTTTGTGTTTTTCCAATTAAATTTTAGATAACATTAACATAATGCCAATGATGCATTAACTTTATTAATACTATATATATAAAGCATTTAAATTTTTGGTTTTGAAAATCCTATCTTATCTGAATGCAGATGCATTTATGCACATATTTCCATTAAAATTTCTGCAATTTTGTTATTTTCTTAAAACTACCTGAAGAACATCAGTGATATTTTGTACTACCTCTTTTAAAATAATGACAAATTTTGAACAAAATTTTTAAAAACATTCTCACCTAAACAAAAGTGAAACAAACTTACACAATTTCCAATAAAGGTACTTACTGAATGCATTCTTTTTTGTGTAGGAATTTGCTTACTTTCTGCTATTGAAAATACATGATCATTCTGTTTAATTATAAATGAACATTTGATTGTTCTCATGAGGATAATGTACAATTTCTTTCAACATCCAATGAAAGAACTGTAGACAGGCAATTAAAACTTAGGAAAGCATAGTTTTATCAGTTGCTGCATAAAGATAAGAAAATAAAAATGATTTGTACTGTTCAGAAGATATGATAATATGATAAATTTAAATTCATTATCTGATTGAATTTCTATATGTGAAGAAATGAAGATGCATTCATGCACAAAATAACAGATTGCTGTGTATGAGCAGGGACAGTATACACTGTATATGTTAGTCTCAGGTGTGAGAGAGAGTTTACATATGAACTGTGCTATAATTGACCAGACAAAAATTTTGCACATTCACCATTTAGCAACAATAAACTTTCAACTGTTAAGTTTGATTTCCACTGGACTATTTTGTATTGCAAATGTAATTAATAACATAGCAGTGTTTCATAAATGGTCACAAAAAGTCATCCTAAATAGGTTGACTTGTAAACTTGAAGAAATAGCAGATTACTGCTCATGCATGAAACTGACAACCAAAAGCACAATCGCAGCTCTCCTATCAGTTTGTTTCTTTGCCAATGAGGTGTTCATTTTTCCAAAGTGGTGACAATAAACAATGGACTCGGGGATTGGTGAACAATGTTTATTTTATTGAATGAGCATTTGGTTGAATCATATAACCCCAGGCTACCCCATTGTTTGACCGACCAGTGTTACCAAAAAAATCAATGATAGAAGAACTTATAGACTAATTTTAAAGAAATGCCTGTTTGATTAAAAATATTCTAATAATCTTGTAGATTATACCTATGAACAATGCAAAACATTAAAACAAAACTATAGTCCTTAACAAATACATTAGGTCATGCTTAATAAAAAATATTTACTTTTCACACCTATTAAGGATGGTTTACTTATAGGTGCATGTACAATACCACCCAAATACATCAAAATCAATAATGACCTAACATACATATATACATACACACGTTCATACATCACAAATTTGTGATGGATATAATAATTATCAAAGCTAACAAGTTTGTAAACACTGAAATAGTCAGTTCTCCCATACTACCACTGAGATGAAATAAAAGCAGAACTGTTTCTTTCCGATATGTCACTGCATCAGCCATGATATTCCCTTCTTGACTCATTAACCCCTATTGCCACGTTTACGTGTCATGAGATTGTACCCTATTTCCGAGCTCTGTAATGTCAACATCATTTAAGATACACTAACGTGGATGGTATTGCAGGAAAGTAGACAGATGTAGCTCTACAATGATACAAAATAATGTTGACTTTCTACTCGCATTAAAAAGTACATCGAAAAAAATGCATTTTTTGAGACCCGACTTTTTTAAGGTCGAAAATTGCCAGTTTCAGAACTGGAGTTTGTGTCTGGATTTTAGACTTTTTGGCCTTAGATCTAAAGCAGAACGGTCTGAACTGCACACAGATGAACCTTTGCAAAAAGTAGGATAAGTTTCAGATTTAGAGTAAAAAGAGGCCAGGACACAAAAATCGGAGGTCCAATACGAAAAAAAAAAAAAAAGTCCAACTTTTTACCTATATGCACATGCGTGAGCATAATAGCCATTCAAAAACAATGTTTCTGATACACCTAAGCATCCAGCTAAACCAAAAAGCGTTGCCTAACCCCATTTCACGCGAAAATGAAAAGAATCTCCCGGGGTTAATGAGTCAATAAGAATTAACTTTAAAAATATTGTAGTAACCTGTAGTTTTGTATTTGTATGCATGTATACATGCCGCCAAACCCAGACTTAATTTTTTTAAAAATCAAGGCATTAATAACAAATATCTTACATAATTCAACATTAACATTCACTCTATTTCTATGTTTTCTTAAAATTATAGCTGGTTGTTATAGCCAATATGTTTTATACAGTTATTGCAAATAGTCCCCAAGCCATTGGTTGGCATGCTTGATTATTTAACTTGTACCTATCCTTGCTTAATATTTCAATCTGTATGATACATACTCAATGTGTTTATAATACCCAGTGTTCATTTTTTATGCATCATTACATCTGAGCTTTTTCCTTCTTTTGTTGACTTACTTAGAGCACATGTTGACTTCCCTTGTCATACAATCTACTTTGGTAATGTTCAAAGAGTGCATGACTCAAAAACATGTTCTGAACTCTTGCTATTAGCAAGTTAAGTAAACACAATATTTGCCACAAGTGATGAAGTGATTTGATTTTATCTGAGAGATAATTTTAAGGTAATAATATGTAAAATGTTAACTTTCTAATATCTGTATAGAATCTTTGTGGAAATTTACTAAACTTACTGTTGCCATATTATCTCTTGCTTGTTGAAGTTGCTAACCAACTGTGTGGGTTACGAGTTTTGTGGGTTATGGTTTTTGTGAGTTGTGACTTCATGGGTTATGGGTTTTGTGGGTTGTGGTTTTTGTTGGAGGTATATAAGACATTGTATGCTGCTTGTTGGGATTTGGCTCAGCAGCTTCTAAACATTTCACATAACAATTGTATGCGAAATATTTTATTCTGTTTAGTTTTGTATTTGTTTAGTTTATTACTTGTCTGTATAAAGTTTGGAACTTTGGGCCATATTTTGGACAGTACAATTTGTTTTATATTTAAAGCCAAAAGTAATATTTATTTAGGAATTTTTTCACGTTTTTATCTCTTCCAAATTGTATTCATTATATTAATTTCTCATTTCTTTTATAAGCAAACAGTAGATTGTGAAATCATGTGTTATAGGAAAAGAGTTGCATGGTCCAAGTGAGTGTTATCCTCAATCATTAGTAATTTTTATATTTACTAATTTCAGTCTTCAATTATTTTATGAAACTACATGTATCTTTATGATGTTTTTCTATGCTGAATTAGATCTCTTTTGTTTAATTCCATATCTGAGAATTTCTCAAATGCTGGAAATAGATCATTTATTTTTTAAACTATAGATTCAAAGCTTTTTGTGATTAACGTTGTAAATTGTACACCATTTTAATTCAACACTTCATAACATAATTCCTGAATTTTCATAAAAAGCTAGATTGTCCAAGTCATTGTGAGCATTATCCTCACAAACTTGACATGCTTAGTTGAGTTCAATATTAAGTTGGCTCAATAATTCAGTAATGCAATTCCAGAGATTTCATAAGTTACTAGTCTGTCCAAGGCAAGGTGAGGGTTATCCTAAATGACTTGACACACTCAATTCAATTCAGCATTATATCAATTCAATTCAATGTTATGTCAATGCATTTAAACATTATTAATGTACATATGAATATCATTCAAACAATTACTATGCTATAGTTAGTGTGTAATGTGTTCTCCTTGCAGATTTAATATTTACCAACTTATATCAAGTCATT
Source organism: Margaritifera margaritifera (assembly GCA_029931535.1). Lineage (NCBI taxonomy): Eukaryota > Metazoa > Mollusca > Bivalvia > Unionida > Margaritiferidae > Margaritifera > Margaritifera margaritifera. The sequence continues at coordinate 550,822 of JAQPZY010001422.1, read as the reverse complement.
TTATCCTTCCGTAGTAAATTTTATTTGCAATTGAATTCAAACACATTAAATCTTAAATAATTTGTCACTAAAAATCATGACCTTGTATGAGATTATTCCATACAGACCTCCAAATCAAGCAATGATAATATTCTGGCCACTATATAAAGACAAGAAGAAATATACAGTTATGATCTGTAACTTTACTGATGTGCTTCCTAATTAATGAATCATATTGTGTTATGTTTATAAAAAAAAATCAAGTGTTCAAGTTTTCTGCATTTTCCAGTCTTTAGTCATTATGCAAGAGGCCTGCTCATTCCTGGTCTTATACTCTGATGTAATATTATCTGGACTGAACTGTACCGTAACAGTCTCAAATAGACAAAATTTACATTACCAGTAGTGTTAACCACACTTGACTTTTTCTATGCTTGTCGTGTCCATTTTTTTTTAGATACTCTTCAGAATTAAATATTAAAACATAAGAAACAGATTTGATTACTGGGTAGTTATATACTTACAAATCAAAATCTGAAAAGATTTGTAAACAGTGAGAAAAATAAGACATTATCTAATGTCATGGACAAAAAAAAAATCCCTTGCATCAAACTCACTACCTGTAGACTGAAAGCCACTAAATGTATCCACTCGACCTTGGTTACATCTTTTTAATATATGCCTATTTTATGTATATATTGCATAAAATTACTAGAGGAGGAAAACAAAGGCAACAGAGTCAGATACCGAGACATGCCAAAGTTAGAATAAATGAGATTAAGACTCATTTACTCAATATCAATACATTCCAACAGTCACAAAAAGAAAATGACGTACTTTAATATTAGTGCTAAAATAATTATAAGTACTAGATCCATGTCTTAAGGAATGTACACAATACATTTCAACAGTCACAAAAAGAAAATGACATACTTTAATATTAATGCTAAAATAATTATAAGTACTAGATCCATGTCTTAAGGAATTTATAGTCCCATTGTTCTGCATATGATTTATTATTTCCTCTACAAAAGTTTTTTTTTTTTTTTACAGTTATTCCCCCCCTCCCCAGTCTCCCTTGAAAAAAAAGAGCAAAGAATAGGATACTGGTGGAGAAACTGCATAGCTGGGTTTTTTTTTGAGAGTTGTACATAACAAAATCTAAGTTACTCAAAGGGGCAGACCTATTCCAACAAACGATCATTGTAAATCTTAGGCCTAATTATTATAAAACTCCAAAAACTTTAGAGAATTTATTGGTTACTCACCTATCAATCAAACAAATGTCAAATTACCTCTCCATGCCTTCTGCAAAGTGGAGCTTCATACTGGCGAGCAATGAGTCACAATTGTGATTATCTATTTTTTTCCCCCTCTTATGTGGAGGTTCAACATGAAGGGAATTAAATGCACCTCCACAATGTGTGGAGGAATGAAAAAACATATGAGCTGTGCTGTACCCTCATTAAATTGAAAATTATTATTATTATTGTTACTACATGTATTATTATTATTATTATTATTATTATTATTATGATGATGCAATCAAATATGATGTAAATGGAATTAATAACAAGAGGCTCAATTGGGCATGAGATTGCTCAACCGGCTGACATCTCTGCCTATTAGGCAAATGCAAGAGCAGTTGGTCAAGAAATCTGGGACAGTAGGATGCTTCCTGTAGGCATTTTTCTAATGCTGTTAACTGCATATGTTATAAAACCAATTGTTTCTAGATTTCTCTTTTTTGGTATCTTCATTTAATGGCCGCATCAACATCATTTGTCCAATATTGAAATGCCTTTATGCTAGAATGCTTCTATCGAAGTTAGTCAAATTCTATTGAACAGTTTTTGAAGAAAAAAAGCTGGTTTTTTCAAACATGTTTTTCTGTTTTTAGTAACCTGGCCATTTTTGATGGGGGATTGGCATCATTTGTATAAACTTCAAAGCCCTTCATGCCATTGTGCTTTCTGTCAACTTTGGTCAAATTCTGTTCAATGCTTTTGGTGAAGTCATTTGAATGCTTTTATAATTTTGGTAATGGTAACTATATTTTATGGTGGATTGGCATCATCTGTATGAATCTAAATGCCAGGATACTTTCCATCAAATCTGATAGAATTCTGTTTTATGCAGTTTTTGAGAAGAAGTCATTAAAAAAAAATTATACTTATAGTACTGGCAGCCATATCTGATGATGGATTGCCATCATTGTAAAACAATTTAAAATCCTTCATGCCAAGATGCTTTTGTTCAAATTTTGTCCAATTCTGTTGAGTGGGTTTTAAGACATCATTTAAAGTTGTTTCCTATTTTTACAGTATCCATATTTGATGGCAGAGTGGCATCATTTGCATAAATTGTAACTCCCTTTATGCCAAGATGCTCTTTGTCAAATTTGACTATTTCTGTTGAGCTGTCTTTTAGAAGGAGTCATTTAAAGATTTTTATATTTTAAATAATGGTGGCCATATTTGATGGTAGATCACCATCATTTGTAAACATTTTAAGCCTTTTGCATCAGTGAAACTGGGTTTCGGTTTTTAAGACCATGAAAATGTATACATTATTATATTTCTGCTGGTATTTTTGACTAGGTCTATAACACCTTTACAAAGAAAAAAGGTTTCACCTTCAGCATGAAAATCCTACCAATCATAAGAATGTAACACAATGAAACTTAAAACATCAGAGGCCCAATGTACACTTCTTTACCTATACTCAGGAGAACTTCTCAAAATGACCATTCTGTAACCTGGCTTCCTCTGCTGACTGGTCACTTGACTGTCATATTTTCACATGTGTACAAAATCAATATTCCATTTAAATGAATAAATCACATGATCTTATAACGTTAAATATGTTTGGAATGCTGGTAAAATCAAAATGGCTGACAAATTTGAAAATATTTAATTTTAGACAGTAAATAGTGGAAAACAGAAGGTGAAATACATCATATGCATAATGGAGTTATCTCACTCAGGTAATGGTAGTGGTACAATATGAAACCATCTGAAGCACAAACATAAATCTCTTCACTAAAACCAGTTCTAAAAAGATTCTCACTCAACAACCAAATACAGCTTTCAAAATTCCTGTACATTCTTCAATCTCGAAAGTAAAATGGCAAAAGTGCACTGAAAGACTAGCCATGATGAGTGTGTGTAGCTCAAGACCTCTCAGCATAGTGGAGGTAGAAAGTTTCATAAGTTTCTGTGCTGAGCTAAATCCATTGCATAATTTCCTTTTTTAATTTTTATTTTGCTTATTCACATTGATGCCTGTTAAATTACGATAAGCATTATATAGCTAATGTCAGCTCTGACAGTCTTATCTACAAGTGATGTGACACTGTCTAAGCTTTGTGTGCTATTTTTACTAACAATGTTTTGAGACGACCCACTGCTTATACTTAGTGACTGCCTTATCTAATACCATCGCTCCAACCAGTATTCTCGATTTAACCAACATCAAGTGTACTTGTGCCATGTAGTATGTACATATGTGTCAACAGAGAAACTGAATTAGTAAGTTTTAAATTTCGAGTTGCAATTAGTTTAGAATAAAAAGATTAATTGAGTCTAGTTACTGAAATAATTGCATTGATGATCTACTTAATTGGCAGTTATCTATGTATCAAGTGAAAACTAGCGCAGTAATATATTTTCAACTGAGTCAATGAGATGGATCTGTATGCTGTAAAAGTCTTTTTAACTTACAGATAAGATGTAACAAACTTATAACTCTTTTATTAAAAAAAATAAGATACTTGTATACTTTAGCAAGACATAACTATCCTTCAATGTCAATGATATAACAGCTGATCATCACATTGGCTTTCTTGTCAGAGAAAGACACCTTCATTAGGGTATACTACGGAAATGCATGGCCATGTTTAAGTGTATTTGTTTGGTTTCTTATGAGACGTGTCAAATTTTTTCTTTGCTAAACATGACAGTCCTAATGGCCACATATTATGGTTTCCCAAAACCCCATTCTCATACTACTCAAACCTCTGTATGCTGATCTCCTCTATAAAACAGCCCAAACTGTTGCTTCCCAACTGTGGACAGTTTAGGGAAGTCTCAAAGATATAACATAATTACTGTCTACATTTATCACTTGTACAAGTTTGTGGCAAACTTGTGATGAAACTCTATGTACCTGACAGTTTTGTGACCGCAGATCCCACAATCTGATGGTCTTATCCATAGACCCTGACAGGAAGGAATCATTGATTGGTGACATGCATAGTGTGACGACTCTGCAAAATAAAGAAATTGTTTTCAGACATAAGTACTGCCTATACTTGCTTATAAGTTGAGTTAAACTGCAAACTGCACAGACCCAGACCTGCCATATCAACTTATAACATTTTTCTCATAACCTACCAATATGCATGCCTTGTGTATCATTACTACTTACCTACCAATATGCATGCCTTGTATATTATTACTACATAACCTACCAACATGCATGCCTGGTGTATCATTACTACATAACCTACCAATATGCATGCCTGGTGTATCATTACTACATAACCTACCATTATGCTTGCCTGGTGTATCATTACTACATAACCTACCAATATGCATGCTTGGTGTATCATTCATTAATACTCAGTTTAAATCAGTCTCAAAAACATATCTTATATGTGTTTTATTGGTACAACCATATTGAGAGAGAGACTGAACCTTCAGAGTAGAGAGTTTCCAATACAAACAAAGGGAAACAAATCTTCCTTATGTATATACACATGATGGGGAAAACTGTTTACATCCTAGATGTGTGCTTATTATGATGTTCTGTAACCTCATGAAATTTACCCAAATAATAATTTGATAAGTGCACAGTGTGAGTATTACATCAAATATGGTATACCGATAAAATATGTGTACAATTAAAACTGTCTTAACAAGTCACATCAGGGCTGTAAGAGAAATAGCATACACAGACAGGTGGTTGCTTAATTGAAGTTTAATTCTATAATAATTTAGTTGATAATATCTACGAAGTGGTTCCATTAATTTTCTGTTTTTGGAAGTATTAGACTTCTGTGGCTGGAAATTTGGAAGCCTCACACCTAAAGTCTGGAAGTCCTGTCATTATCCTAACTCAAAATCTTGTATATATTTATTAAAGTTGTAACAATGTACATGTACAAATTTAACAAACATTTAATTTTCTAAATGAAAATGTAATAAATTGGGATCTTTTCATAGTAACTGGGATAAAATATCCAAAGGAGTATCGCAAGGCTCAATACTGGGACCTCTCACAATTAATATCTTTATAAATGACATTTTCTACTTCCCTACACCAACAACACTGTATAATTATGCTGATGGCAACACTATCTCTATCCCCATTTAATATCTGTTTGACAAAATGAGACCAAATTGGTTTGCAGCCAATTGTATGGAAGCCAATCCCCAGACATTCCGAGTCATTGTTCTTGGCAAAAATACGGATAATTTTTCAAAGTTCCCCACAGAAGACATTGAAAAACCCATGAGGACTGTGTGAAACTCCCTGGAGTAAAAACTGACTCTCAACTAAATTTTAACCACCACATATCTATATATCAGGTTAGTGTGAATATATAGATAGTAATTAAACAAATCTCTTAGTACAGTTATTTACTTTTGGACAGCCTTAGAAATCTCTTTGCTTACCTCAAGTGATTGCAAGGCATTACCCATTAATAACAAAATTATGTCTATATCATGGGACAAAGTATGGTTCAGTTTCTGATAGTAAGATATTTGGTACAGTCTAAGAGAAAATGCTATGCAGTTTCTGATAGTAAGATATTTGGTACAGTCTAAGACAGGGGTCTCCAAACTACAGCCCGTGGCTTCGATTTGTCCGGCCCGCAAAGTTTTGTACTTTTTAAAACGATTTTTGCATATATTTAAATTTTTCAGTCGCTTCGGGCTGCAAACCCCCTTCAAAAATCTAACATGGCCCTCATCTTATAAAGTTTGGAGACCCTGGTCTAAGAGAAAATGCTATTCAGTTTCCGATAGTAAGATATTTGGTACAGTCTAAGAGAAAATGCTGTGCAGTTTCTGATAGTAAGATATTTGGTAATGTCTAAGATAGTAAGATATTTGGTATAGTCTAAGATAGTAAGATATTTGGTATAGTCTAAGAGAAAATGCTATGCAGTTTCTGATAGTAAGATATTTGGTACAGTATAAGATAGTAAGATATTTGGTATAGTCTAAGAAAAAATGCTATGCAGTTTCTGATAGTAAGATATTTGGTACAGTCTAAGATAGTAAGATATTTGGTACAGTCTAAGATAGTAAGATATTTGGTACAGTCTAAGAGAAAATGCTGTGCAGTTTCTGATAGTAAGATATTTGCTACAGTCTAAGATAGTAAGATATTTGTTACAGTCTAAGATAGTAAGATATTTGGTACAGTCTAGAGAAAATGCTGTGCAGTTTGAGATAGTAAGATATTTGGTACAGTCTAAGAGAAAATGCTGTGCAATTTGTGATAGTAAGATATTTGGTATAGTCTAAGATAGTAAGATATTTGGTACAGTCTTAGAGAAAATGCTTTGCAATTTGTGATAGCAAGATATTTGGTATAGTCTAAGAGAAAATGCTGTGCAGTTTCTGATAGTAAGATATTTGGTACAGTCTAAGATAGTAAGATATTTAGTACAGTCTAAGAGAAAATGCTGTGCAGTTTCTGATAGTAAGGTATTTGGTATAGTCTAAGATAGTAAGATATTTGGTAGTGTCTAAGATAAAATGCTATGCAATTTGAGAGAGTAAGATATTTGGTACAGTCTAAGATAGTAAGATATTTGGTACAGTCTAAGATAGTAAGATATTTGGTAGTGTCTAAGAGAAAATGCTGTGCAGTTTGAGATAGTGAGATATTTGGTACAGTCTAAAATAGTAAGATATTTGTTATAGTCTAAGAGAAAATGCTGTGCAGTTTGAGATAGTAAGATATTTGGTATAGTCTAAGATAGTAAGACATTTGGTACAGTCTAAGATAGTAAGATATTTGGTACAGTCTAAGAGAAAATGCTGTGCAGTCTGAGATAGTAAGATATTTGGTACAGTCTAAGATAGTAAGATATTTGGTACAGTCTAAGATAGTAAGATATTTGGTGCAGTCTAAAATAGTAAGATATTTGTTATAGTCTAAGAGAAAATGCTGTGCAGTTTGAGATAGTAAGATATTTGGTACAGTCTAAGATAGTAAGATATTTGGTACAGTCTAAGATAGTAAGATATTTGGTACAGTCTAAGAGAAAATGCTGTGCAGTCTGAGATAGTAAGATATTTGGTATAGTCTAAGATAGTAAGATATTTGGTATAGTCTAAGATAGTAAGATATTTGGTACAGTCTAAAATAGTAAGATATTTGGTATAGTCTAAGAGAAAATGCTGTGCAGTCTGAGATAGTAAGATATTTGGTATAGTCTAAGATAGTAAGATATTTGGTATAGTCTAAGATAGTAAGATATTTGGTACAGTCTAAAATAGTAAGATATTTGGTATAGTCTAAGAGAAAATGCTGTGCAGTCTGAGATAGTAAGATATTTGGTACAGTCTAAGATAGTAAGATATTTGGTACAGTCTAAGATAGTAAGATATTTGGTACAGTCTAAAATAGTAAGATATTTGTTATAGTCTAAGAGAAAATGCTGTGCAGTTTGAGATAGTAAGATATTTGGTACAGTCTAAGATAGTAAGATATTTGGTACAGTCTAAGATAGTAAGATATTTGGTACAGTCTAAGATAGTAAGATATTTGGTATAGTCTAAGATAGTGAGATATTTGGTACAGTCTAAAATAGTAAGATATTTGGTATAGTCTAAGAGAAAATGCTGTGCAGTTTGAGATAGTAAGATATTTGGTATAGTCTAAGATAGTATGATATTTGGTATAGTCTAAGAGAAAATGCTATGCAGTTTCTGATAGTAAGATATTTGGTACAGTCTAAGATAGAAAGATATTTGGTACAGTCTAAGATAGTAAGATATTTGGTTTAGTCTAAGAGAAAATGCTGTGCAGTTTGAGAGAGTAAGATATTTGGTATAGTCTAAGAGAAAATGCTGTGCAGTTTCTGATAGTAAGATATTTGGTACAGTCTAAGATAGTAAGATATTTGGTACAGTCTAAGACAGTAAGATATTTGGTAGTGTCTAAGAGAAAATGCTGTGCAGTTTGAGATAGTAAGATATTTGGTACAGTCTAAGATAGTAAGATATTTGGTATAGTCCAAGAAAAAATGCTGTGCAGTTTCTGATAGTATGATATTTGGTACAGTCTAAGATAGTAAGATATTTGGTACAGTCTAAGATAGTAAGATATTTGGTAGTGTCTAAGAGAAAAATGCTGTGCAGTTTGAGATAGTAAGATATTTGGTATAGTCTAAGATAGTAAGATATTTGGTACAGTCTAAGATAGTAAGATATTTGGTATAGTCTAAGATAGTAAGATATTTGGTACAGTCTAAGATAGTAAGATATTTGGTAGTGTCTAAGAGAAAATGCTGTGCAGTTTGAGATAGTAAGATATTTGGTATAGTCTAAGATAGTAAGATATTTGGTACAGTCTAAGATAGTAAGATATTTGGTATAGTCTAAGAGAAAATGCTATGCAGTTTCTGATAGTAAGATATTTGGTACAGTCTAAGATAGTAAGATATTTGGTATAGTCTAAGAGAAAATGCTGTGCAGTTTGAGAGAGTAAGATATTTGGTATAGTCTAAGAGAAAATGCTGTGCAGTTAGTGATAGTAAGATATCTGGTACAGTCTAAGATAGTAAGATAAATGGTATAGTCTAAGAAAAAATGCTGTGCAGTTTCTGATAGTATGATATTTGGTACAGTCTAAGATAGCAAGATATTTGGTACAGTTTAAAGAGAAAATGCTGTGCAGTTTCTGGTTCACCTCATAAACACCTATTGCTAAATGACAAGTGCTTTTTTTTAAAGATCATCATATACTAGCTACAGCCTAGTTGAAGTCTTGTGTGCATAATTTGTATTAATCTCCCACCTTGATGGTAATAGAATGGGACATTTTATAGATTCCAATTTAAATGTGATTTAAACAAGAATAACAAAGGGTTCTTCCAAATTTACAAAGGGAGAAGATTCCATTCCACAACAGACTCTGGTAAAAATGAATTTTGGTATAGATTTGTCCTGGTAAAGGCATTTGGAGGTTACTTCTATTACAAACTGTTGTCTATTACTTACCTGCTGGACACCTGATGGAATCAAAGCCCTCATGCATATGATGTAATTTTTGTTGCACCACAAACAATTCTACCTGCTTCAGCTTGTATTTTTTTATTTCATCTTTTCATACTGTGTGCACTGATCTCAGTTAATATCCCTGTACCCCAAAAGAAGTCTCACAAATGGTGAAATAAAGAAGTTCTAATGATTTTCTGTCAAGTTTTAAATTCAAACTTTGAAGTATATCTAACCTTTTCCAAGCTATTGTAGTTATTTCCTGTATATGCCAAGATAGGGTTTCATCCTGTGTTAGAATCAAGTGTTTATAGGAAGCAACAATTTTAATAACCGTGTTATTCATTAAAAGTTGTGGGAGTGTTGCTTTTGAGATTTTCTGGATATGGTCATTGATTCAGTTTTGTTTGAATTAAAATCAACTAACCACTGATCAGGCCACAAATTAATTTTTTTAAATTAGGTCTTCATTCAGAACACAGCAACAGCCAGGGATGGGTCCTCAACACTTACTGATAATGAAGTATCATCAGCACACAGTGTTATACTGGACTGAATGTTAGTGACAATATCATTAATGTAAATTAAAAATGACAGTGGACTAAGTATAGAACCCTGAGGCATGCTAGCCCTGACATGTTTTTGGCCTGAAGTGCAACCTTCTAGAACAAGTTTTTGTGTTCTATTTGAAAGATAATTTTTATACTATTCCAATAGTCTATCACCAATTCCAATATTTCTTAGCTTATAAATGAAGCCTTTTATGTGAGACATGACCATAGGTCTTACTAACATCCCAAAATACCACTTTAATTTATTTGCCTTTGTTGACTGTCTTGCAAAAAGCATTACATTATATATGTCACACAGTTGTAAAAGAGCCAAATCTTTATGGGTGAAACAAGACTGAAGATGATGAATTACTAGGTTGTTGGCTGTAAGATAGTTATAGAAATGTTTGAAGATGCATTTTTTACAAATATTTTACCCACTGAACTAAGTAGAGTAATATGTCTGAATTTGAGAAAAAAATTTTGTCTCCTCTTTTTATGAATAGGAGTAATACTGGCCTCTTTCCGCGCTATTGGAAAATACAAAGCTAGGAGTGAATTGTTAAAAAGATCTGATAAGTATTGTGTTAATATGTGAACACCCTTCTTAAGTAGTATAGGGTGAAATTCTTCAGGCCCCCTGCCTTGCTAATGTTGAGATTTGAAAGTGAATCTTCTACATCATTACTGCTAATGTGAATACTATTAAGGACAATGCCAGGAAGAAGTATAGATGGAAGAGCAGTGGAAGTGTCATTTTCAGAAAAATATTTATTAAATAAATTTGCTTTATCAAGAATAGAGTGAAAATATTGATTACTATGTGTGAGGGGTAGATACTCTGTTTTTCTGTTTTGCTTCAGTTATGCACGATTTTTTTATGTAATGATCTGGTATTCAATATAATTGATCCATAGACAAAGCCACATGACCATACACTCAAAGTTGTATGACACACTGACCATATGCCAAAGGTAAAAGTAGTTGTTAAAGCATGAAAAGGAAGTCATGGTGATCTAACTTTGGCATGACAGTTTAGTTCTTTCCAAGTTAGATCCACACACAAAACTACAAGTTCCACTAAGTATGAATCCTGACAAATTCACCTGAAGTAAGGCACAACTATACCAAGGAATGATGGAGAGAATCTACAGACAGATGGACAGACAAACAGAATAATGGGTAGGCAGATGAGGTTAACACTCTATTCTCCCTTCACATTTATTGAGGATCATACAATAACAGTTCATGTCTTCTAAAAACAATCAAAAAGTTAGGCTTAAGATTAAGTATTTACTAAGGTCAAGTACACGCTATTTAACACACAGAAATTAATAATATATGAAGTGATATTGAACTGCACAGTAGCAATAAACAAAACCTTAAACACAAACTTAAATCATAAAACTTCTTCCCTTAAATTGTCAAAATGTCAGTAAAATCGGGTAAAAAAGTATATAATAATGTCACGCATGAACACAGATGTGAAACTGACATGCATATTTCCTTCCTACATCCCATAAACAAATGTACATAATAACAAAGATAATGTACATGAATGTATGTTTGTCCCACCTGGCCCCCTCTCCAAGGAGTAGGTAATATGAAAACTACTCCAAACTTCTGCCTCGGACATAGGAAGAAAGAATGGTAGAGCTGCAGTGACATTGTACATATGTATATGCTTTTATATGTGTGGATGCTGATGCCAATGTTGGGGGTAGTACAATAGCTGTCAAAGAGGTGAGCTACAAATATGAATGCTAGTTTTCACAAGTCATACAGATCCCTAATCTAAGCTGATAGTCAAAATCTACTAATCTGTTAACTCATCTCAGATCTTGTTCAGGTAAAGCTTCACATAAAATTTGGTTGAAACTAAAAAAAGAAAGCATTGTTAGAGTGTTCACAAACAAATGAGGGATGCCTATTCTAAGTGAACCTTGGGCCATAAGAATGTAATATGGCCCAAATGTGATAACTGACCATATCTGGTTGAGGATCAGCATCATCTGTATAAATCTGTCAGGATGATTTCTGTCAAATTTGGTCAAATTCTGCTGAGTGGTTTTTGAGAAGTCATCATTTAAGGTGTTAAGGTTTTCATATTTTTAGTAACTGTGGCCACATTTGCAGTGGATCAGCACCAAATTGTACAAAACTGAAAGCTCATTTTGCCTGGAAGCTTTCTGGCATATTTAGTCACATTCTGTTCAGCAGCTTTTAAAAGTAAATCATTTCAAAGTTTTCTTTTTAGAATCAGTGGCCATATTTGACGGTGGATTAACATCATTTGTACAGATTTAAAAGCCCTTAATACCAGGATGTTTTTGTCAAGTTTGGTCAAATTCTGTTAAGCAGTTTTAAAAAAAGTCACTTAAAGGTTTTTATATTTTTAGTAATTGATGTTATATCTGATGGTGAATCCACATCACTTGTAAACAAACTGAAAGCCCTTCATGCTAGGATGCATTCTGTCAGGTTTTGAGAAGTCATTTTAAAGGTTTTTCTGTTTAGTAATGGTGACCAACTTATGGTGGATCAGCATCATTTGGATAAATTTAAATGCCCTTTGAGCAAGAATGCTTTGTGTCAAATTTGGTCAAATTCTGGCGAGTGGGTTTTTGAGAAGTCTTTTAAAAGTTTTTCTACTGTACGGAGCAATGGCCATACTTTATGGCATATAGGCAGTATTTACAGAATTTGAAACCGTTTCATGCCAAAAAAAGCTTAAAATAGTAATTGTTGATGGTCACATGATGTACAATGCACAACAGATAACAGGGCCATACAATCTGCTTAGTTTTCCTTATGGCCAGGTGAGCTAAAAGTGTGGATGCAATAGTGTTCACAAGTGTTTGCATGGCTGGATAGATAAGGCTGACTATTTCTATGTCCCCTTGCCTTTGGAGTGGCGAATAGTTAAATACTATCTTGACTGTATCATTTTACATATAATACAATATATATTGGTTGTGATAGTGGGCAAATAAATAAGTCATATATCATATTTAAAATCTGATAAAAGGATAGTTTTAATTATCAAAATTATTATTCAGCCAGGGCAGTATACTCACTTCTTAGTATGTCCTGGAAAGTATCTTATGTATTTGTTGTCATGAAGAGATAAATATCTGATAGTATCTGAAAAAAACAGAAAGAAATAAGTATCACACAAAAATTGGACAAATTGGGGTGAAAAGCATGTACAATCAGTGAACCAGTGTTCCCTCTTCCCCTACATTTTTCTCTCGCCTGAAAGACCAGCAACTTTCAAAAGTTCCAGTATTCCAGAATATTTACTGGTCCTTCATATTTGCTGTTCATAAGTTTTTAACATTTTGAGCTGATTACAAGGACGAGCTATTCCAATATTTTGTTGACCCGACAAGAAAATTATTGGGTTCCACCGGCAGGCAGGCGCTAATTTTAAATGATGCAGAGGGGTAGGGATGTTCCACAATCAAAAGCAAAAAAATAAAGTAGATACACAAACAATTTTTTAAATTCAGAGATATAATGACAAAGATGATTTACTTATGCATTAAATTTACCTATTTTTAATTCTTGCACTAATGAAATAGCAGCAACTTAGAGTACATTTGAAAATGAATATTTTTAATCTTAGATTATTTGTAAACAGAGACAAATGTATGAGATGTATTGGAGGCCAGAAGCTTTGTAATACAAAACTATTGGCTAACATAGAACACTGGATTAGTATTTGTGAAAAACCTATGGTATGTCTCAATTGTGGTGTCTTCACTACAGAGGATTTATAGCTTACTTGAATTCTGCAGCATAGCTTTTCTCAGTTATATTAAGTCAACACACACACACATATGTCCAACACACCCATGTGATGTTCCAGGGACTAATCTTGCATGCCTTTATTTTTAAAAAAATTCATGCTGACAAAATACCTGCATAGTTATACTGTAGGGTGAAAATATTAGTCAAGATTTCATGCTGACAAAATGCCTGCATAGTTATACTGTAGGGTGAAAATATTAGTCAAGATTTCATGCTGACAAAATGCCTGCATAGTTATACTGTAGGGTGAAAATATTAGTCAAGATTTCATGCTGACAAAATGCCTGCATAGTTATACTGTAGGGTGAAAATATTAGTCAAGATTTCATGCTGACAAAATGCCTGCATAGTTATACTGTGGGGTGAAAATATTAGTCAAGATTCAAGTGCAACATTCCCAGCCCCATGATATGCCTTAAGCACCTTCCTTGTTGCACATCTGTCTAAATTGACTACTTAGGTGAACTTTAAGAGCTCCATCCACATAACTTGTGGCATTACAATGCACTTTTTACACTATTACATTTATATCAAAAGTGCCCCCAACCACCCAGCTCCATACCCTGGGGATTGATTAAAATTCAGAACTATTCTACATACCATCCCCAATAATATTCTAAGGTGTAAAGTCTCAATCTTGAATGATACAGGAATTGCACCACATTATACATGAATGATACAGGAATTACACCACATTATACATGAACAATACAGGAATTGCACCACATTATACATGAATAATACAGTAATTGCTCCGCATTATACATGAATGATTGAGGAATTGCACAACATTATACATGAATGATATAAGAATTGTACCACATTATATATGAATGATATAGGAACTGCATCACATTATACATGATTGATATAGGAATTGCACCACATTATTCATGAATGATATAGGAATTGCACCACATTATACATGAATGGTATGGGAATTGCACCACATTATACACAAATGCATGTACAGACAGTATCTAATACACATAACTTACAAGATTACTCAAGAAAGGTGAAAATGTAATCTTCTATTTCCATGAAAATATAGTCCAGTGAAAACAAATTTCTTGATATACTAGTATATCATGTTCTCTTGCAATTAATAATTATGAAATAATTTGTTTGAACAGTATTTATTCCAAAAAAAATTCATTTAATCCCAAAACTGCAGAATCAGGAACCAAGTCGTAAACATTTAAAATATTAATTCTTAATTGAAAAGCAATTTTGGATGGGCAGAGTAATGGATTGATAGATATATGAGGGGAGACAAAGCACTCTTACCATCAACTTTGGTGGAACTGTGTAGAGCTGTGTTGGCTGCATGTGTGTATCTGATCAAATCAACTCCATATTTCTTACTATTTAATGTTCTTTTGGGCCTGAAACAAAGTAAAATATTTAAATAGTTAAGTTCCTAAATTCTCACTCTAAAAATATGATGCAAGATCAGCAAAACTTGAAAAAATTAGAACAATTAAAAATGTACGAAACACCCTTTTTGAATAATTTTAATGTTTGAATTTTTTAATTTACCAGAAATTGGCACATCAAAATTGCTGAAATACTTGACTCCATGCATACAGTATAAAAACAGGAGATCTATGTTGTTATCTGTCTCTGCTAATTCTCAAATAAATAAAAATAAATATTCCCAATGGCATGAGTAATGAGTTATTGACATTTGTGTATTCTATTATAAACTGGTTACTACACAATACTCACTGTCATGTTCCTAAGCATACCTATTTCAATACATGTAACTGTAGCATAACTCAAGCAATGGATTATCCAAGCTTTATTTCAGGACTAAGTAAGATCCTTTTGTTCTAAACTGAAGTTTGTCAAGTCTTTCATCATTACTGCTTGAGGGTGTTAACTTTCTGTATACAAACCACTTGAATAGAAAACAGAGTCAGATTACAGTTGTTTTATTTATAGTATATATACAGCTATTTAGGATTTTATCCTTAACTTTTTGTCATTTTTTGATGCAATTCATGTCAGACTCTTGTGGATGCAGTGATCTCAGCTTCCAGCTTTTTCAGCAAAAATATGATATTACATAGTTGTTTCTGGATTTATTTAAGTAAAGTTTTAGTCTTGTTCTGGACTGAAATGAATGTATGTATATATGATTGAACAGTTGCTTTAATATGGTTATGCCACCCCCCACCCCTGCTGCCATCAAAAAGTTCAAAGTTTGGCAAGCACTTCATAAGGGGTTCAAAGGACACTTACAAATCCAAAACAAACTTGTAACACAAAAGGTGTGAGAGGGAAAAGTATGTACATTATGATATAAAGACAACTACATAATGAAATCAATGAAAAAATGACAAAATTTGACAAAATCTACAAAAGAGGCAACTACATATCTTTGATAGGTTATTAATGAACAAAATGTTCTTGCATGAAACAGAAATTATCACGAGGTAAAGTAATTAAAAGCATACAGTTTGTATGCAATCAGCAAGCTAAATAACCACTGACTCAGTTTCACACTGGAAAATAAAGGAATGATGTGGTGGATAAAATGCAATGCATATATATATATATATATATATATATATATATATATATATATATATATATATATATATATATATATATATATATATATAAAACATTTCACTTTGCTTGACCCAAAATAAGGAATATAAAGAACATACAAAGAAACCCAGACAGAGAGAGTGACACATGTACAACAATAAATATTTACAATTTGGCACAGTGAAGAACATTATCCAGGATAATGAAAAGGTCTAATGTTAAAATGAACAAAATAAAAGAAATAACTACATGACTAGAAAGGGATATATTATTATCAATAAAAATATGGCCAAAAAAAAATGGATCCAAGCTAGCAGCACTACTTCATATACTGCTTGGTGTGACCTAAATATCTATGGCATTGCAAGTAGATGGGATGCCATCTGCAGCAGTACATTATTGTATGCTTCTAGGTTTACATCCTAGATATAATTTCCACTATTAGAAACAATGATATGAATGTATTTACTTTACAAAGGAAGGTGGTAGAAAGAAATACTTCTACTACTACTAGTGATAATAATACAGTGAAACCCTGCTGTAAGACAAGGGTTGGGGTCCACAAAGTGTCATCGTGCTATGTAACAGATCATGCAATATCCAAACAAGTCAGTTAACTGAAGAAAATATTGCATGTGAATCTTCTTCTTTAACAAGGGGCCCAGGGGGGGGGGGGGGAGGAGAGGGGCAGGAGACACCACAACATTATGTGCTTAGTTATGCAGTTACCAACTTATATTAAACAAAAAATACTTAAAACAGTTATTACATATTTAATATTTATTTTTTGGGCAGAGAACCATGCCCTGGTTCATACATATACATGCATGCAAAAATTGGGAACTAAATAGTGTAAACATTTAAAGTACATGTACTCATCCAACCAATTCCATTGCACCCTCAACAGTAATTCCATTGAAAATATGAACAAAAAAGAAGCATAATTTCTATAATCTCTCTGCTATATTCCATTTGAATCCAAATACTTAATTTCTTGCTAGTACACTCACACTAACTTAATATGAAACACTATATTTCCCAAAACATATATACTGGACATGTCCAAAAGGACTGTTTTATGACTGACAATAAAATGCATAAATCAGAAATTGGAAGTTTCTAAAAAGAAACTTGTATTTAGTCTTGAAAAATACTTTAACTGATATCCATACATGAGGTCAAGAATACTGACCTCGTAATGTACTTGAGATGAACAATTCAGCAGGTGTAAAACTGCCTCGATCAAGTTTGGGAGTAACCATTCATTTTCATGGATAAAGAGTGATCGCCAAAATACAAGAGTCACTCAAAAGAACTGATGCTCTATTGTCCCAAAAGAATTTCCTAGAATTCAAGATTAGACCATTTCTTCTTTTAAACTGCTGAGTGTTGAAACCATTGCTGATATTCTGGAGTGATACGATTTAAAATTACCCACGGTGACAGCCATACTGGATGTAAGATTGGTACCTTTTTCATTTAGGACAAAGCAGACACCATTAGAGGACTTTTGTTGATATGACCATCCATTCAGGAGAATATTGGGAAGATTTTCAATATGTTCGTATACTGGCATTTTGCCATGGTGTTCCAAATTTTACAATAATTTCACCAATTTCTTGAAAGTACATTGTCAACACTGATCTGTGTGGACATAAAAGTGGAAATCCTATCATCAGCAGTTGTAACTGAAACAAAGATACATACCATGAAAATAACTCCATTTAACTAATTCTCTTTTTCCAATCAGTAAGTCCTCATAAAAATCATTGCTAACTATTCTTATGTGGCAAATCAACTTCCTGCAATAACTGACATTCAGGCTGCTATTGAGCATGTGATAGCAACATGACTCACAGTGGACAACTGCAACAGTAACAATGTTTTAGTATGGTGTACTGCATTATAAAGTTTAATGTGGAGCTGTCATCACTTATGTTCCAAGGTTACTCTCTGTTATTATAAACTCTGCATATTTTACAAGAAAAACAAACTTTTACGATATATTTATATAGTTAATTCAGCATCTTCTTTTTTCTTCTTTATATCAAAGTATTAATCTTAATTATCTGATGGCAAATTACATGTAGCAATTTTACCCGAGTAGTATTTTTTTAATTTCCTTACTTAACTGAATGCTGATATTTAGCTTTTTTACCCATTTATTTTTCCACAGGCTGTGAAATTTAAAAAAAAAAAATTAATTGACAATGTGGGTATACAGACCATTTACCTCTTGAAAGTACTATTTTTGACCCCCAGAACCTGCATTATTCATAACAAATTTCTCTTAAAATGCCAAAATTCAGGGACAAAATAAAACCCACATTGTCGAATAATTTTTTTAAAAATTGTTCACAACCTAAATCCAATGTCTTTTGCTTACAAACATTAAAAAAATTCATGATTTTTCCAAATGTTATTCTTTGGCTTTTGAGAAGAAAACTCACAAAAATCAAAATTATGACAAAACTAAAAACAGCAGTAGGAATGCTAAGGCCAAGTAAAAACAATTCTATGTTCCTGTAACAAGCGTTAAAAAAGTTGGTTTGGTAGGTGGGCATTTTTGTACATAAAAAAAAATTAATTATAAAATTGTATATTCTTGATTAGTTGTGATTGTCAAGCTGAAAAACAGCAAAATATTCCAAGTGGTTGATACTAAATACCAAAATGATCCAACAATCTGGAACATACTCTATGTAAAAAATTCCAAAAATATAAAGTTTGCTCAAAAATATGATGACAGAAAACAAGTGGAGTCAACAGGATTTTAGAAGAGACAGTCAGGTTGAAGGAAACAATTTTTTTACTTGGCCTAAATTGTTTCATTTTGTGATTTTCTTGATAAACTTCTGTTTTCGTGTAATATTGATGTTACTCTGCTATATTTTTTTGTTACAGTTCTTACATGCAACAGTGTAATGGATAGAAGCTGATTCATGGGAATGCATCAAAACAGATGACATAACACGCAAACTTTTTGACAAGAGGTCAGCTGGTTGTGAGCATGCCAAGAAGAATATAAGAGAATATATCACTGACATTTTGTATACATGCTTTACTAAAAGAACTTATGTTTGAAATGAAATAAGGGTTGTCAATCCGAATGGAATATATTTCTGTTAAGTTAAACGTATGTGCTTAAGTGCATCAATACTGATGACTTCAGTATACTTATAAAACAAAGAAATTTTGCACAATGCATTGAACACACTGTATTTTGGCATATCTGGGCTATATTTGGGTATATCTGAGTAAATTGTCCCCCATTTCCCACCCTTCCTGAAATTATAATAACAGAGGCTATTTGTAAGGCAGCAGTGTACTAACTTCAACAAAGACTGTTCCCATGGCAGCCATGCACTTAATGTATCAAAGTCTATCTGCACAGTGAATATTTAATGCATTATGATTAGACTCAAATATTCCAAAAGATCTTGCACCATCAATATCAGGTCTCAGACCACAATTATTTTCCTTCTGTATTATATATAGCCATTCATTACTATATATTTATTACTATTATGATATGTGTACATTTATACACACATTAACCAACCATAGTACAGTAAATCCTGAAAGTCACATCAAAGACTGAACAGCTTATTTTGTGTGTATTAATAAAGTAAACAGACTAACTCAGAGTAACCCAAAAGCACCTGAATAACATGCAATAAGGAGGTAATTTTACATATTACTGTGTTCATTGTAGAGAAGGCAATTTCAACATTTTTCATATATTACTGTGTTCATTGTAGAGCAGGCAATTTCAACATTTTTCATATATTACTGTGTTCATTGTAGAGCAGGCAATTTCAACATTTTTCATATATTACTGTGTTCATTGTAGAGCAGGCAATTTCAACATTTTTCATATATTACTGTGTTCATTGTAGAGAAGGCAATTTCAACATTTTTCATATATTACTGTGTTCATTGTAGAGAAGGCAATTTCAACATTTTTCATATATTACTGTGTTCATTGTAGAGAAGGCAATTTCAACATTTTTCATATATTACTGTGTTCATTGTAGAGCAGGCAATTTCAACATTTTTCATATATTACTGTGTTCATTGTAGAGAAGGCAATTTCAACATTTTTCATATATTACTGTGTTCATTGTAGAGAAGGCAATTTCAACATTTTTCATATATTACTGTGTTCATTGTAGAGAAGGCAATTTCAACATTTTTCATATATTACTGTGTTCATTGTAGAGAAGGCAATTTCAACATTTTTCATATATTACTGTGTTCATTGTAGAGCAGGCAATTTCAACAATCAATACAATTTTGTAAACTTTGAAGTATACTCTTTTATTATCAACATACATGTAGCTTGTAACATTTCAAAATAAGTCAGCTATGAAACACACCATTTAAACTTTGTACTATTTTTTCTGGAATATCATCCTGATAACAGTTAACCTCAAAGGGAGCTAACTGTGGTCTGGGGCCAGATTCTGGTTGTCTGCCAATTGTCAACACCGGAGAGATGGCTCTAGATATCTCTGTATTTATTTTAAGATATTGTATATGCAGTAATCATGAAGATTAGATGATGTTATGTCAGATTCATGCAGAATGATGGCATTCATTTGTTTACATGAAGTCAGGTACTAGGCGGCCATGTGAATAGTCTTTCCAGATGCAGTACATGGCAGCTAAACAAACGGTCTCTCCTAAAGTTCAGAGTCGATTGCTTATTAAGGAGTGAACATCTTTCCTATTCGGCTATTTTTAGTCATAATGTAGTTGCCTCCCTTACGATTTCTTGGCAGTTTAATCGCTAAGCATGTACTTAAATTATGTCAGACGTTATGCTTCTTGCAACAAGTCGTTTTTTGGCATCGAAATGTAGAGTTTATTGCTCATCAGACAAATCATAGCATAAACAGGCATTACCCAGAAATTTTTAAATAGTTTATCATTTTTTTTATTTGGGTTTGGGTTTTTTTTTTTAAAAGGACATATAACATCCACAAGCACTTACATATTTTTGAAGCCATACATTTCCACTGCATCCTTTATAGACGTATTGAGAGAGTATATTAATTCAGCATTAAGACAACTTATTACAGAACTTATGCTAACTGCTGGCATGTCAATGAAAAATATAGTTTGACACAAAATCAGTATAACCTTTGATCTGTACTATACCAAATTCACCAGCATGCAATCAGCTTTAATGTTTACTATTTGCCTTCTGAATTTTTTTGTGCAGAAACTATAAAGTAAATGAATTCAAATGACAAATAAATCAGCACTGGGGTAGTGACCTTGTATATTCGTGAAAGAGACACTAAAGTTTAAAATTATGTTCACCATGATACTGCCAACATTTTTTAAACAGTTGTCAGAATATGTTTCAGCTCATGCAACTGTTATGGCTTCATATGGATTTCTTCAATATATATAAAATGAAGGTTCTATTGACCCTATTATTGCACAGTTTTAGTGCATGTATCCAAAGAAGGTCTGCAGTAAGGTGGGTTTTAAAAAAACAAAAGCAACTCCATATTTCAGAACCTGAAGGTCATCCTGCTGGTATTTAAACACACAAAACTTACTTGATAACATGTTGGATCCATGGTGATCTGTTGTTTTGTTAACTTTTCATTACCCTATTTTCATATTTTTATCTAAACATATAGGAATGTTGGAATGTGTATACATTGGTAAAAATCTTGAGAGAATTCAAAGGACAAATCATTCCAGTCTGGGTTAACTTCACTGCATTTGAAACCTATCAGCATTGTCAGTAATTGAGCCGGTGCTGATAATTAAATATCCTAACTAGCTCGAGCTAGCAAACATTTTTTAATCTAATTAAATTTCTCTAATATGATTCTGTTTTTTACTTCTTATACCAAATTAAAAAGTTTAACATCCATTTTCACTGCATTGTGCTTGCTAGGTTAGTAAAAGATGAAACTGGTCACCTCTTCATAGAGTGAATGGTCATGACATTTATAGTACATAGTACATGATACCAAAATATTAGGCTTTACTGCTAAGTAGGTCACTCTGACTTGTATTTTGGTTCTCTTGTGAAAAGAATGAGATGGGACTCTCCAACTCGTACTAAATCAGACACGTTAGTACATACCAGTACTTGTATGAAAAGTTTGTATTTTTGTCTTAGTCCATAGTACAGTCAGCACATTTGTTGTCTTGAAATAACCATTAAAAGTGGGTAGTAATCAATGTTGCTTAAGGCTGTATATGGATACATCCCAATAATTATTTATAATCTACTGAATCAGTCTAGATGTGGTGTATTGAAGGTAACATTTAAAACTTGGGATGAGTGTTGTTGGTGAATACTATGATGCCAGGTACAGTAGGTTAAATTTCTTAATGATGAAACTAGAAGGAGTCTGAATGAAAAGTATGAAGTTAATTGTTCAATTAGGTTCATTTCATTTTTACTTTTAATCAAAATGTATGCATCCCATATGACATGTGAAAATGAGGAATTATCTTTCTGCAAAATAATGGTGTGACAGTATACCACAGTTTAGTTTAGAAAAAAAACCAGTGCAATATTTATTGCTTATGGCTTAAAAGATTAAATCATGGTTTGTTGTATCAAAGTTTATATACAATATATGTCAAATTCAGCAGGATAACATATTCATTTTCAGAAACATCTTAGATTGTGGTGACCATATGAGGGAAATATTCTTAAAGGATGCATTTTGCATTTGCCATGCACACACACACACACACAGAGACATATATGGGTACAGAATAATCAAAGTACAAATATTCATATAAAATATTTATTTTGTTCTTCTTCTGAAGTTTGAATTTTTGTTCAGGAAATCAACAAAATTTGGTTTCAAAATATGATAACTGTGTTCTTGACTAAAGCAGATGAGACAAAAATGAATTATCTGAGCATTGCAAAACAAACAGTGTACTCCATTCAAAAATTAAACATTAAATGGAGAACATAATAATACAGTTGGCTTTTGAATGAGGTGCATTATCATTTAATATAGTAATTTTCACACAAGCACACACATATATGCAGGTTACATGTTTGAAAACAATATTGTACATTCATAAACCTACCATAAATCAAGTATATCAAACAGTTTTAGTAGAGTAAAAATGGTTGCAGTTCCTTTCAGCATTATATGAATTCAAATGGAGTGGCATTCTACAAGCCAAGAACAGATGTTTGGGAATTATGAAATGACCAAGTTGGACATCCAGTTTGAACTCTTCTCATTTATAATCAACTATTCCTGGAGTAGCAATAGAACATTTTTATAATAGGTGGATGACAGACAATATGCCATTTAATAAGTGTTTTACTGGTCCATGACCAATAGAACTACAAATTTGGAAGAAATCTATTACTATCATCATTAAATTGGAACTTGTATTATTGTCATGTTAGAAAACTTGGTTTTTAGACTGCATGTTAATTTGCTTTTTGTGACCCTTTCCCTCCTATGAATGCTTCCACTTAAAAATATTTTAGTTACATATTGTTATTTTCTCAAAATTATTTATAAATTATATAACAAATACTTTTATTTAAAATAAATTATATTGTATGAAATAAGATATAATATTAATAAATTGTGTAATACATTTTCTAACTTTAAAAACGTGCATGAAATATATTATAATTTATATCTAATATCTAATCATTGCTTGGTAAGCATGGAAGCAAGCTATATTGAGCTGTGATAAAAAAATATTTTTTATTTATATTCAGTTTTATTGAAATATAGTCATAAAGCATGTACATTAGATAGCAAGGTTTATGAACAGACAGACAAATGGATGAATGGAGGTGAAATCAATATTCTCACACTATTTTTATAATGTGTCTGGATAGCAAAAAATCACTATGGAATACAAAATAACTTATATAATGTAAATAAATAAAATATTATTTGGAATTAAATATTGCAAAATTTGCACAAGTGAAATAATTGCAATTTCTTATCACCTTTATCTTCTTGGGATGTATGTTTATACATCAGTCTGTATTACAATGTTTTAACATACCACAGTTGCAGTTCATAATTTCCAGGTCTTATTTGTAGATTGAATGTAAAAAAAAAAAGAAAAAAGATGTTAACCAATTGAACCCTCTCTAGCAGTGTCAATCATTGTTGCTTGAACACAATAGTATTTTTAGTTTTTCCTCCATCAAGAAAATATATTTCCCCCCTACCTATAGCATGGTTTTTTGTCCATACCAGTGCCAAATTCATAATATTTAACGACAGACTTGCAAAAGTATGTTACCTTCAAAATCAAAATAATGTACAAATGAAGAGAATTTTTATCAAATATCTAAATATCTGTAGTAGAGGGGGGGGGGGGGGGTAGAGGCACATAATTCTCCAGTTAACCAACAGGGTTATTCACAATTATAATAGGAGGCACAATTTTTATCTTTCATGTATTTAAAAAAAGAATGCTTTACCTTGCTTACAAAAAGAGACTGAATTTATGATTGGATTATAACTATCTAAATAAAGGCAAACATTGACAACAATGGACAGGTGTAATAAAAATAAAGGGACTATATGACTGATGTAATGTTATTTTGGGCACTTAAATATTGGTGTTGAAAAAAATATATGGATTCAAATAAATAAATAAAAAAATGAATAATTTACCTATTAAAAAATTGCAAATAATGCACTGAAGTCAAGCTATTTAACAATCATTTAAAAGAGTATTTGAGATAACATTTGAAAAAAGTGAAACAGTTCAGTAGGAATTTTATTATTATTATTATTATTATCCAAAGCTGTTTACTGTGCATTTCTTTATATTCAAAAGTTGATTACATTCAATTTGAGGCAATTTTTTCGTTGGTTGCTTTTTGTTGTGACATTGACATTTTAAGCAAAAGTAGAATGCTAATTAAAGAAAACTATAGACGATGCAGACAGTGTTTGTTTACATGTGGCATGCGACGGTTCCCATAAGGATCAGTGCTGTATCAAAAATGGACTCTTCCACAACACCAGGACAAACTTGGCTGATTACATGTAAGCATACCACTGTTTTTTCAGCATGTATTAAATGAATGGTGTTGTGCTGTATGTTGATAAGAATTATGTTTAAATCATTCGTGCACCAAGTGAATTAGATAATTTTAGCTACATTTCGAGACTCTGACCTGAAAATTATATGAGAAACAGACATGGATATCATTTGCAATGCTGTGCAAAACAAACTATAGTTGAGGTACACTTTGGAAGCGTGAATTAACTTTACAGATGCGGTATACGGCGGTTGTGTGAATATTCTTTCTTTGTTGAGATACACGAATGTCGTACAAATAGTGTCGGTCATATTATAGCCTCGAGCAACCACTTTTCATTCACTTAACGTGAATTTTAACGCGTTTGTTATAATATTATGATAATCTATTCAAATACCGTATATACTCGCTTATAAGTCAACGATTTTTACTTAAAATTCGATTCATGCAGAGTAGGGGTCATCTTATAAGCACGATATTAAAAAAAAATATAAATCTTGGGGTAATGTTGGAAACTCTAGATGTTTGCAGTACATAAAAATACTGTCAATTCATATATTTTTACGTTTTCATGCCACTATTCCTATGCGGTAATGCATATATGGTATGCACTTTGTTTATCCATTTCATGATGGTATTCATTACACAATACATGTATCTAGAGTTATTTGGATTTTAATAATTTGAAAATATTACCGGTAAATTAAATACTACCTACCGCAAAATGAAGTGTCCGTCAATGTTTACCGTGGGTGTTTACTAGTAAGTATATTGTCTCCATTTTCGTGCAAGTCCGAACAACCTGTATTTGTATTAATATTTGTGTTTTGCTGTATA
The DNA here is from genome assembly GCA_029931535.1 of Margaritifera margaritifera. Lineage (NCBI taxonomy): Eukaryota > Metazoa > Mollusca > Bivalvia > Unionida > Margaritiferidae > Margaritifera > Margaritifera margaritifera. Next base: position 524,819 of record JAQPZY010001422.1, on the reverse strand, counting down.
AAAACTGTGCTTGATGCAATAAAAGTTTTGATTTAATTTGTATTTTCCTCTTCCACAAGTCATATTTGATTCCCAACTGATATTTCCCAAGTTATCTGCCAGTGCATGTTGGCCGATAAGCCTTTGGCTTGTAAAGGTACTCGCTTTGTTTTCAAGTTGACAATCCTTATGATCGAGCCGCGAATCAGTGCCAAGTAGAGTTCTACTACTTCCTGTGCATATACTTTTACCTTAATCTCTTTGCTTGTAAAGGCACCACACTCTTTGTTTTCCCACGTGTCAACCCTTTGATCAAGCTGCGAGTTTGATACTTGTTCAGTGCCAAGTAACAGATGGTGGTTATTTGAACTCCCTGTGATCTTGCCGCACAATTGTCATGTGTTCAGGTGCAGCCTTGAATAGATTTCTGACTTTATGATCAAAGTGTTGCTCACAGAGCCCAAGCTCAGTCTCTGCATAAGCACCCGCATATGACAGTAAAACCGAGGAATTGGAGTCTGATGAGATTTATGATGACTAGACGACGATTTAAAATGACAAGACAATGTAGGATTTCATAACTTTATCAGACAATGAGGATTAATTCTTGGTCTTTGTACCAGATGACATTAGATAGTGACATTTATAGGATACTGTGAATCACAAAAAAGTGGACTTAACTTTCATTGTTTATTTGTAAAAAGTGCGGAATTAACATATTATGGGATATTGTGAATCGGATCATTCTGAACTTCTATTTTTATACCGGTATGTGACCTATAATTGAATTCGTGGATTTATCATATAAATGGATTTTAAATGTCAAGCATTATGGATTTCAATTGACTTTATTACACAAAGATGGACAAATTGTAAGTTGTCAATTTATTTGTGACATATTTCACTCAATAATATAATTGTATTTTACACTGGTTTTGTTTTGTTTTTCTTATCTATCTATCCAGTTTGGCTTGTTTATATTTCCAAAGAGCATTTCTGACTCACTAAGAAGTGACCCTTTCAGACGGATCTGACTTTGCAAAATACACCCTGACTAATAGGAGGGTCAAAGAGAAATTCACTTTTTGCAGCCCTTAAAAAAAGGGGGGGGGGGTCGACTTATAATCGAGTATATACGGTAAACCATAAAAAGTGTTCAACTATATCTACTTTATTTAATCAGCACGAAAAAAGTTTGGCATTCATGTACTTTACTTCATAATTACCGTTTTCCGAGCGTGTGTATGATTACTTATTTCCGGAAGGGACATCCATGGTTCATGACACTGAATAAAAAGTCACATGGCATATAACCAGACCGTGCCAGTTAGATCAAGGTATGGATATTATTAGTTAATAGGTCTCCGTGTTTTTGAAATTTAAAAAAATACATTTAAAAATTAATAAGTTTTTTCCGTTAATTCTATTTGCAGTTTGTGCACTTACATTACTACTTGTTTGTTCTTTACCAGATAGATACATGACTCAATAGACTGAGAGACAGACATATAGAGAGACAGAGAAATTTAAAAATAGACACTGGTGAATGGATACACATTTTATTATAATAGATTCAATGTCTTTTGATGTAGAATATATCTTTATTATGAAGTAATACTGAAACAAAAAAGTCCATAGTGAATATACATTTAGAGTGTAAATATTTCTTATGTTGTATAAGAACTCCACGTGATTAAAACCAAATATTTACATTGGCTATCCAGTTGTATTAATCCCCAAAATGGGTTATCCTGTTCAAAATATGTAAACAATGCCAACATGTGATCGGCAGCACTATCTTTAGCATATAATACAAAATTCAAGGCAAAAATGTATGACACAAAAAAGGCATTAGTGAAAACATAGCTTTTCAATATGATTTTTTAAAATTACATGAATTTATCTTTTTGAATCTCATTTTGTTTGATTTTACTATATAATTAAATTCTGTCAATCTTGAAGAACGCTGGTGACACAGCTGATGACGTCATTATCTCGAAACAAGCGTGTTAGATCGCGAGAAACATGGCGCACGATTGAAGGAGATTCACGACATTTGGTGGTTGGACGATACAGCTGCTGTGATGAAAACTTTCTTGAAACCTATCGAAAATTTACTAAGACCTGCTGTGTTTTATTTCACTCTTTAAGAACTAAAATCATATACTATAAGGATTAAAATTACTGATATAAATATAAAACCATATAAAAACTATATGTAGTCTAGACAAGGATTACGAAGTAATGCTTCACAAAGGCCTGACTTACACTCCATTTACACAGTCATAAATAACGATTGAATCATCATCACTACTGGATATCAACGTCTCTCCATTTGAGGAATAGTCTACACTTGTGATTTTATCACTATTTTCTCGAAATAATTTAGCAACACCAAAACTACGGATTACATTATCCGTCAACTTCATTTCTCTGGTCATTTCTGTGCTGGGTCTGTTTGATTAGTTTTTCAAAGATCACTGAATTACATATATGTCTGGCATTACATAGAGGGCAAAGTCACTTCTTTAATCAGAGTACAGCAAATCAAGTGCGCACATTTTTTTGGTGAGGATTCTCGACTGGTCTTCGACCATTTCCGTTTTGGTAGTGTATGAAGATCGGATATTAATAAATATTAAAGTCTACTGGAAGCGAAATTATTGAGCAGGTGCATAAATGTGTTGTGATAACTTCCGATATGATAGAGTTCTGTTATTTCCATGTCACATCAATTTCGGTTATGATAAAACTTATATTGTAAGCTAATCGTCGGTCTGCAGCGGTTGTAACTAAGTGTCACAGTAAAATTAGTCTCGGCAAAATGTGGGCACTTCGGACACTTGTGACCTCTGTTTTACCAGAGATGACCTCAACTATTCTATCAATAATGTGGTCTTTTCTTTCTTGTATGAGCAAGAGAAATAAAATAGAAAAGTATTTCCTCTTTCATTACTTGACCTATTCAAGGTGGAATCTAATATTCGGCCTGCATTCGATTTTGAGAATGAGAGGGTTGTACCATTACCAATATCGTGCAACGGCCAGTTGTCGTTGAACTCCTTCAATCGTGCGCCATGTTTCTCGCGATCTAACTCGCTTGTTTCGAGATAATGACGTCATTAGCTGTGTCACCAGCGTTCTTAAAGAGCGACAGAATTTAATTATATAGTAAAATCAAACAAAATAAGATTCAAAAAGGAAATTTCATGTAATTTCCAAAAAATCATAATGAAAATCTGTTTTCACTAATACCTTTTTTGTGTCATACATTTTTGCCTTGAATTTTCTATTATATGCTAAATATAGTGCTGCCAATCACATGATGACTTTGTTTACATACTTTGAACAAGAAAACCAACTTTGGGAATTAAAACAACTAGATAGCCAATGTAAATATTTGGTTTTAATCATGTGGGGTTCTTATACAGCGTAAGAAAAATTTACACTCGAAATGTATATTCACTACGGACTTTTTTGTTTCAGTATTATTTCATAATAAAGATATATTCAACATCAAAAGACATTGAATCTATTATAATAAAATGTGTATCCATTCACCAGTGTCTATTTTTAAATTTCTCTGTCTCTCTATATGTCTGTCTCTCAGTCTATTGAGTCATGTATCTATCTGGTAAAGAACAAGCAAGCAGTAATGTAAGTGCACAAACTGCATATAGAATGAACAGAAAAAACTTATTAATTTTAAAATTAAATTTTTTTAATTTCAAAAACACGGAGACGCTATAAACAAATAATATCCATACCTTGGTCTAACTGACACGGTCTGGTCATATGCCACGTGACTTTTTAGTCAGTGTCATGAACCATGGACATCACTTCCGGAAATAAGTAATCATACACACGCTCGGGAAAACGGTAATTATGAACTAAAGTACATGAATGCCAAAAATGTTTTCATGCTGATTAAATGAAGTAGATATAGTTTAACACTTTTTATGGTTTATTTGAATAGATTATCATAATACTATAACGAATGTGATCAAATTCATGTTAAGTCCACGAAAGGTGGTTACTCTAGGCTATAGTCCTACAATGTAAGACGTCAGCGCTGAAATTTATGATGATGATATGTGTGATGTCTTACTGCCAGCAGAAACGTTTTTTTGTAGCGTATTCCCCGGTCAAATATCTCACACACTATATTGACACTGTTCCACACATTCAAGTCTATAATTGCTTTAGTCGGACTATACTTGATATCTTTTTTCTAGTGAAATCAGATTCTGCCACAAGCAAGTGGATGCATTTTCAAGTTCCACTGACATATATTTTAGTTGGTTGAAATGCAATGGTAGCCATGGAATGCCAAAGTCGGTTGATGTACGGTTAAGTTTCTTGAATTAAATGAAGAAATGTACACCATTGTTGACGAAAGTGATTAGATATCTTTGTTTTGTTAAATAAACTTATCTCCACTTCAGCCAACTTCAGCATTCCTTGGCTACCATCGCATTTCAACCAACTGAAATATATGTGAACAGAACTTGAAACTGCATCCACTTGTTTATGGCATAATTTGATTCCATCAGGAAAAAGACATCAGAGTAAGTATAGTCCGACTAAAGCAATTAGACTTTAATGTGTGGAACAGTGCCAAAATGAGCTGCAGAGTGTGAGATACTCTTGAAAATTTGGCCTCTATTTCCTGGGTCAGTCAACTGGAAAACACTCCACACAACACCATTGTGTTGAGCTAGCAGTAAGATGTCGCACCCTCGCATCATAAATATCAGAGTGGAAATCTTACATTGTAGGACTAGGTTGAGTCAAGCTTGCTTACAAGACAGTTTGCGCATGAGTTGTGAATGTAACTAAGACAATGAAATAAAACACTAAGAAGACAACACAAGGGTCCAGTATGGATTAGGCTGCATTCAGTTTGTGAAAATGATAGTTGAGTACAGCTTGATCACATGTCATTGGGAAAATTATAGGGCTCGCGTGACCAGGCGAAGACAAAGTTGCTCTCTTCTCTGCCAATCAAGAGAGCAAGTTCAGCATGTACTTGCTGTTCAATGACATGTAACTAAAACCACAACCTGTTTCAGAGATATGCATAGTAGTATAAGTTTTCTCTGACCTTTCCCACTCTGTTTTTGATATTTGGACAGTAATGTTGAGATGGGAGGTCAGAGTGTATTTCCTATCAACAACATGGAATTTGCTGAAACCATCTAGTAGCATCATACTTGGGTTGTTGCTTTAAACAGGGCTAGCAAAATTAAGTAACATTGTATCGAACCCCCTCTGCCTGATATCAATAAGTAGAATATTTATCAAGCAAGGCATATAAGAAATGACATAGTTCTTATAGAAACGAAATTTGCAGTTCGGGAACCCAAGGAGACACATTGGGGACTGAGGAAATGGGTGGGGCATTCCTCGATTTCTGTGTAACTGGATGCATACATAGATATAAACATAGCTGAAACATAAGTGTATAGGAAATTATTTGATGATCCAAACCAAAGTCTGTCTTTTGAGTTCAAACATATCTCCCTTGGCCCTTGCAGAAAGAAGTGACTTTGACTAAAATTATTGCCTAGCTTGAGCTCTCATAAACAGTGAATGTAGAAATAAAATTCCAAGAACACAACACAGTAACCCAAGATGGTTTAGTTGCAACTTACAACTTGCACATTGTTCTTTGTTTCTCCCACCTTCTTGATTATATCATGTTCTTGGCAGTTCTTGAGAAATGGGGAGTGTGTTCTTAGCCTAGATATGCAAACTGAGTGTTGTGTTCTATGCATTCAGTTAGAAAACTCAGCCTTATAGTGTTAAGGGATAACCTAGTCCTACATTGTAAGACATCCAACCTGATATTTATGTTGTTTGGGTGCAACCAAAAACTCAGGGTGGATGTCTTACATTATAGGACTAGGGATGACCGTATGTCAGATTTAACACAGCCTAGTAGTCCAGTATTCAATAGTCATACATTATATATGAATCAGTCAATGAGAAAACCATCTATATGGCTTTTTTTTTTTTTTTTTTTAATTGTGATTTTTATATCTTGGGGACTAACCATTTAATTTTTGGGAGGAGAGGGACTGGGAATTTTGTAACAAAATTTCCAACATGCAAATAGCTTGAAAAAAATATTCTTGATCTGATTTATAGAAAAAAAGAACTTGTTATATCCATTATATTAGTTGAAAAAAAATTATCTTAAGGTAAAAGAAAAAAAATATCTTGGTTATCCTGGTTTGAAAGAAAATCCCAAGCCCCCGAAAAATGGTTGGTCTCATAGGACAGTTAAAACTTGAATCTTTCAAATGGTGCTTATTTTATCTCAGTTTACATTGTAACAGTCAATATGGACTTGCAAAATTATAATAGTAAAATAGCTTGAATGTCACATTGAATTCAATGATGACGCTTGAAAGTCTATCACATCCTTTGAATTAAAATATTTTTAAATGAAACCATAAGGCAGAGTGTATTATGTTATGAACTTGTCAGTCCATCCATCTGTCAGTTACCAATTTCATTTCTGCACAGTAGCTCAAGTTGTCCATCATCTACAGTTATTAAACTTTGTTGATGGTTTGCACTTGGAATAAGGAAGAACCCTTTCAATTTTGGGGTCAAAGGTCGAGGTCACTAACTGAAAGAAGAAAAATGGTTTCTGCACCATAAATTGAGTTGTCCACCTTCTGCAGTTACTAAACTTAGTGGATGATTTGAACATAAAAGTAAGGAAGAATCCTATCTACTTTGGTGTCAAAAGTCAAGGTCACTGTGAATAAAAGAAGAAAAAAGGTTTTGGCACAATAACATTAGTTTAACAGCACATACTGGACCAAATATTATGAATGGCTTGCACTGATTCAATAATGGTTACCTTTGTACACTTTTCACTAACCATGGACAGCTTCAAATTTAAAAAGATCAAGGTCAAACAGTAACTGAAAGAAGAAAATGGTTTCTGCACAAAGATTTTAGCTATCGACCATGTACTTTCACCAAAGTTTGTGGATGACCTGCACATAAGAAAGAAGCCGATTTCTTCTGGGATCAAAAGGTCAAAGTTCAAGATCACGGTGACTGACAGAAGAACAATGTTTTTCACGTAAGAACTTTATTTCTATACTACATGCCTTGACCAAAGTTTGTGGAAGGTTTTGCCCATAAGTTATAGAGGAGACCTATTGATTTAGGGGTTAAAATGGTAAAAGGTCATGGTCATTATGGCTCAAAGAAAAAGGGGCTTTGCAGAATAACTTTTGTTATAGAGTAAGTTCCTTGACCAAACTTGGGGAATGGCTTGCACTTAGGGTAGTAAAGAAACCTATTGATTATGGGGTCTAAAGGCCAGAGGTCTCAGTCATGGTAATGCTAGTTAAGAAAATAATGGTTTCTACACAGTAAGTTTAGTTCAAGACCCCATACCTTGACCATAGCTTGAAATCATTGAGACCTGCTGACAAGTAATCTCTAGAGTTAACCAAACCCTACTAGTGCCTACATAGAGGACTGTTAAACATGGACAGGCATAGACTGTCATTCACAGTACTCTTGTTTAAAATTGCTGTACTGATGCAAATCTTTATATTTGACTCAATCAGATTTTGTTTAGGCCATAATGTAGAGTCAAGTTATTGGAAATATGTGATAAAAGTTTGTTGTTGTTTTTTTAAATATGGCAATGATTTAGCAATATTGGCAAGATATTTTTATTAGCTTATTTTGGTGGAATTTATTCTTAATTCAGGTCTCATTCATAATAGATTGCCAAGATTATGAATGGATCTTTTAAAGGTATGTTTGTCTCTCTTAAAACTATTATTTTCTGACTTCAGGGTTGATTGGAATATTATATCAGACAGTAAAAGCACCAACAACATCATTAACAACAATAACAGTAGTTGTGTCTTTCAGAAGTTGCACCCAAAGCCCCAGAAATCTGGTAATTTGTCTCAAGAAGACATCTAAAGATTTATATATTTAGTTTAAACAATGTCAGAACTATACAGCCATTTCAACCCCTTACAAAACTATACAGCCATTTCAACCCCTTACAGAACTATACAGCCATTTCAACCCCTTATAGAACTATACAGCCATTTCAACACCTTACAAAACTTTACAGCCATTTTCAGCCCCTTACAGAACTATACAGCCATTTCAAGCCCATACAAAACTATACAGCCATTTGAACCCCTTACAAAACTATACAGCCATTTCAACCCATTAAAAGACTATACAGCTGTTTGAACCCCACACAAACCTATGCAGCCATTTAAACACCTTATAGAACTATACAGCCATTTCAACACCTTAAAAAACTATACAGCCATTTCAATCCCATACAAACTATACAGCCATTTCAACCCCTAGCAAAAAACTATACAGCCATTTCAACACCTTACAAAACTATACAGCCATTTCAACCCCATACAAAACTAGAGAGCCATTTCAAACCCTTGCAAAAAACTATAGTCATTTCAACACCTTACAAAACTATACAGCCATTTCAACCCCTTACAGAACTATACAGCCATTTCAACCCCATACAAAACTAGACAGCCATTTCAACCCCTTGCGAAAAACTATACAGCCATTTCAACCCCTTACAAAACTATACAGCCATTTCAACCCCTTACAGAACTATTCAGCCATTTCAACCCCATACAAAACTAGACAGACATTTCAACCCCTTGCAAAAAACTATACAGCCATTTCAACACCTTACAAAACTATACAGCCATTTAAACCCCTTACAGAACTATACACCCATTTCAACCCCATACAAAATTATACAGCCATTTCAACCCTATACAAAACTATGCAGCTATTTCAACCCCTTACAGAACTATACACCCACTTGAACCTTGTACAGAACTATACAGCCATTTCAACCCCTTGCAAAACTATACAGATATTTCAACCCCTTGCCAAACTATACAGCCATTTCAACCCATTTATTGTTTTTGTTTACCAAACACTTCTTTTTATTGAAGAAAGCTTTTAAAAAAATAATTTCCTGACCAACTCACTTCAAATCCAGTAAAATATTGATGAGGTATTTGCATGTGTTTGAATAAGTGTTTATGATGTCCAATTACTACTATCTAAATGAATGAGGTTACAACATTGTCATTTCTGACCTGTAGAAACATTGTTTTGGTGTTGTTGAAAGGAGAGAAAGAGAGATTAGTATCCCTACACTTGGTTACTAGATACTGAATATGCAATTACATGTGAAAGTTTTATTGATGCAAATCAGGGCCATTTCACAAACATAAAAATTACAGCATATAATCATACATATATACAGGCTATTTCATTTCATGCATAATCTGCTATTTAATTTCATGCATAATCTGTGTTAAAATCAAAGGAAAAGGGAAGAAATGTAGAATTATCGAGTTCATGTTGTGTTTCATGGTCAGATAAGGAATTACATTTTTGAAACATTAAAAGGCATACTCTAGAAGAAAGAAAAAAAGAAATGTAACACCAAATGCAGTCATTAGGAAAGTCACGGTAAAAAATATAACACCAAATGCAGCCATTAGGAAAGTCACGGTACGATGGACATCTAAAACAGTATCATACACTTTCTAATGTGCAGATTTTTATACAAGAAATTTCTTTGTTTTTAATCTTTTTCACTTCTCAAACCGGTCAGTCTAATTACTTTCCTGTAACTAATTATTCACACTAGGATCAACAGTCTGAGACAGATGCAAGTACATGCATGCATTTCATTTGGGTTGTGATGAAATAATGCAAAGATCTGATTGCAGTTGATCAGATTCCCACAAATGGGAAAATTTGGTATTAAGATGTGTAGCCAAGTACAAAAAATATTCCAGTTATACTGATTGGCTAATTATATTTTATAAATATTCTCTTTTCATTTTTCTCTTCTTTTCTTTAATTCTGTTCTTTTGGGGCAATGTGTTGCAGATAATCAGTATTATGAAGCAAAGTTAAATGCTCATTATATGTTCACATCTTTGGCACTGTTTCTCATATAATATCTACATATCATTCCTTGTTTTTTAACATATATTTTAACATTGTTTTTTTAGATTTTCTCACAAACTGGCTGCAATTTTGCACAGAGTTAGTATTACTATAGTGTATAAGAAAATGGGAGTAATTCAGGACCCACTTTCACCCTCAATGTACTTACAAGTTACACATAAAAGCAGACTTTGTAAATTTTCTTTTATCAAATGGAAATTCAAGTACATAGCATTTATTGCAAACTTCGGTGAAGGTAATCTCTCTTGTTCACTTAGTAATTAAGAAACTGGAAATAAGCCAAACATGACTTTTACTTCAGTTTTCTATACCATTTGATAGATCTGTGCTAAAGTCATGGCAGTGTTTTTTGTGGTGGTTGAGCCTTGCAACTCCCACAAATAAACTTTCAGGCATTTCATTTTTCTCTGAATTGCAGTTATTTGTATGAAATTCAGTGAGTTAAAGAAAAGAGATATCCAACAGTGGTTGGTTTTTGTAGCTTACCTATTTAATTGGCTGACCACCAACATATCTAAACTTTTGTGATGGAGTTTTGGAAACCAGACCCAATTGACCTTGAGGTCAAGTGAGAGATCATTGCTTGTATTTTTGTAATTCATTAAGCTTATAAACACAATGACTTGTACATATACAAGTAAATTTGACCAGACTTTGTATTTAGTTGCATTGCAATGAACAAATTGATATTAAGCACTCTGACATTGATTTTAAGGTCAAAGATCTTGACTAAGGTTTTTAGCGGTATTGACTTGTGAGCATGATAAGTCAAACAAAAAAAATGGAGTTTTAAAAAACCCAGTTTGTGGATATATCAGAAGAATAAGTTGAATGATGCCACTTCAATAACATCATTTTGTTTTCCCAAAAGTATTTATTGTAGATTTAACCAAACTTTACAGGTGAGTATATCTTGACAAGTTTAGTGATCTTTTATCCATGATATCAGGCTCAAGGTAAAAAGGCCATGACAGAATTGTTTCCTGCACTTACAAGTATCTTGTGAACATGTTAATTCAGATATGTAACAAAATATTTTTGTTATTGAATTTGGTATGGGTGAGTTCCTCAATAATATGAGAGATGGTTTCAATACTCATTAGTTACAAGAGTAAAGGACAGAAGAAATTGACTTAAATTGGATTCCAGGGAATTCTTTTTGGCCAGTATAGCACCAGTCCTTTCAACGGACTTTTGTTTTATTAGTTAGTGTGACTAAGCCTACTATTTAAGCTGTTGAATCTCATTTAATAAACCAACAGATTGATCAGAGATGGAACATGTCATTTGATATGGTTAACTTGTCTCATCATACATCCTTCACAGCATGTGGCAGACTTTATTTTATGAATATAGGCATGATGAATTAGATGACATTTTTAAATTTTTAAATAACAGTTGCTCATTCTTTACATAAAGTTTATTATTTTATAAAACCATGTTTCCAATAATTTGCAACTGAAAATGTAGCGAATTTGCTTACACTTGCGATACTAGTATGCACACATGTTCTCTCTCTCACACACACAATCAGGTTGACTTAAATGGACCTGGCAGCACTAATATAGCAATAACTGGAGACTCACAAATGCAGTGTCATCTTTGAAAAATGGCAAATCTCCTGTGTCATAAAAATTTAGAAATGATTTATCATGAACTGGTGGACCAGTTGTGCTAAAATTTTACATATAATAATGAAAATTAACATTGTCAATTGAAAACATATTATTCCCAAGTCTAGATTTTCCCTTAAGTCTATTTAAGAAAATTATGTTTTTTGATCTGACAGAAATAATTCTAAGAAAACCTGAAAATCAACATACAGAGTCATGAGTGTGAAATTATGAAATTGGAAGGGAAAACCCTTGAACAGATCATTATAACATTTTGTGTATAACTTTAAAAAATGCTGATTAAAATAAGGGCATTGCTTGAAAATGATTGCAGGATTGTTCAGCGTTCAAATTGCCATTGCCAAGTGGCCTAAAACCAGCTTTTTTCCAAGCAGACCAGTAACATTTTAAAGGAATTTGCTATTTGTTTTAATATTTTCAAGCTGAAATCCAACATATTTTCAAAAAATTAATTTTGAGCACTGGTAATTGTATTTTTAGTTTGTGTGTATACAAGTGGCACAAGGAATTTCAGGTGGTAAGATTTAAGCTAGAACATTGTAACCTTAGTGATGTCAACGATAGATGAAGACTGTCTCATTCCTTCTGCATTATTTCTAATTTTTTATACACCCTAATTTTACATATAACATAAATTCATACAAATTATAATAAATATTTTGTTATCTGATGTTTTATACACCATCAATCCATACAAATAATTATTTTTTTGTCATCTGATGTTTTATACACCATCAGTCCATACAAATTATAATTATTTTTTTGTCATCAGATGTTCTATACACCATCAATCCATACAATTAATTATTTTTTTGTCATCTGTTTTATACACCATCAATCCATACAAATTATTATTTTTTTGTCATCTGATGTTTTATACACCATAAATCCATACAAATTATAATTATTATTTGTCTTCTAACTTTTCATGCAATTACATTTTTTTGTACAGACAAATTTTTAAAATTTTAGGTACCTAAGAAAATGATAATTAATTTGTGTACCTATAATTATTTTGATAACCTGAAGAAGAAAGAAATGTACCAAAAAATCTGATAAACACAGTTCAGTGAAAATTTAATTTGGATTCTGAATCTTGGAATGGAACAGTCAAATTAAAAACCACAATGAGGAAGTGACATTGAGTAGAATTCAGATAATGATCTGAAGAATATGTGACAGTTTTATTGTGACACATCATGTAGTTATACCTGCCATATTCCCAGACAGTGTTGGGGGGTTTTGGGGACTCAAAAAGTGTGTCTGTGCTCATGACCTAAAAAAGCGATGTCCAATTGAGAATAAGTTATCTTTTCATATAAGCCTATATAAAATTACTGGAAATTAAAAACATCTGATTTCTTTGAAACATTGAATATACAAACCAGAATTAGTTGGTACACTTAGCATTGTCCAATATCATCACCATACACATGCACACACATGTGCCCCCCCACTCACTCACGTAAATACAGCCACACAGACATTAAATTAAAAAAAAATATACCAAGTTTCTGTCTTTAAAATCCATTGGACAGTGGAATATTTTCTTAATTAGATGCAGTCTTTGCTGCTCTCAATAGTTATGGGGGGGGGGGGTAGGGTTTGAAGGTAATATGAATGTCATTTGTGTTCGTCTTGGCATTCATTTGAGACTGGATGATACTGTTGTTCAGACTTTCCCGAAGATCTTGTTGAATTTTTGTCAGCATAGAAAATGATCTTTCTGCACCTGCATTGCTATGAGGGAGTGGCAAACATGCTGGGTGGTGTTGCTATGCCGATTGATGTAGTACACTCCAGAATGACTAATGTCGATATGATATTTGCAGCGTGTGCAAACAATAAAATACTCGCCCTTGCTGTGCTTCACAAAGTCAAACTCCATCCAGGAGTGCTGAAATTTAGTTTTGCTCATCTATGCTTGTTTTGCAGATGGCTCACCTTTTCTAAATCACAGCTGCATTTTGACATTTTGCCTTAAAAATGAACCACACTTGTACACTATTATGATTACTGAAATAATCATGTTTTGCATTTTATATATGGAGTAAAATCTGACTTCAACGAAATGTTGCCGCTGATCACAAACTTGCCAATAATCTGTAATAATGATGGTTTAAACATTCTTATTCAAGTCAATGATGTGTAATAACTTTTGTTCTTCAGCATGCATCTCTGTTATTGTACCTAACTCAAATGAATTGGGTTGTTCCACTTAGTGTACTTTACCTATGCAAATCAGCCTAATGGGCTCTCGCACAAGTGTTCAAAGGACTTGACACAGCATCATCCTAGCTATTCTGAGCCAATTAAGTAATCTGTGAAATAGTGGTTGCTTATCTCTGACCGCCTTACCTTTTAATTGACTCCATTATAATCAGCTGTATAAACTGCTCCAAGGATAGTTTTGCATGGGCTAAAAGCAGGACTGTTTACTGTTTGTACAGACTACATGCTTCGGCCATGTATAGTGGTGGTCAACAAAATGTTTTTTTTCTTTTTTTTTTTCTTCTAAGATTATTGAAAATCGTGTTTTTCGAAATATTACCATTTTGATGGGTTTGGTAGTCAAAAATCGTGTTTTTCATGTGACACATCATGTTATGGCAGGTATGGGTAGTATATAACTCATGTTGAAAGCTGTGCTTGGTCTCCTTGCTAGACTGTGAAGAAATATCATCTACTTAATAAACTTTGGTAAATAGGTAAAATAGGAATGTTACCTGATGGAGTTTTATTTCAGTACATATATTATGCAATGTCTACAGAGTTTTGGATCAACCTTCACATGCCAAAAATATATACAAGTGTTTTGAAGATTATGAGAAAATAAAAAGATTAAGTGTCATCAAATAATAAAAAAGTGCAAAATTGAAAAATAGAGGAATTATGACACTACAAAATTTACATTACCAATCTTGGTTGCATCTATCAATATCCATCCATTGAACTATATACTGTATCATGCCTTTCATTTTGTTTGAGTAGTGTGGCATTTCATATATATATATATATATAATTTTTTCTGTTTCAGAGTAAATTCAGGATTCATCAATGGTCTTTCCATTTGGAGCCTCAGCTTTCTATCATCACTTGCTATCTGCTTCACACTGATATTAGGTATGCAGTCACAGGTGTTAGTGTGCTGCTCAAGATATTTGTATCACTACGTGTATATCAGAACAGGGGGATTAGCTACACTCACACATTTTCCTGGAAATAACCACACCTCAATGGCTTCTTTCCACACTCCTAAACCTCAGAGCCTCACTCCAAGAAGGCCTCAGATCCCCACAGAGCTACAAACCATGGTCAGGAAGGACAGTCTGGAGATATTTAGATCAGCCCTTGATGCAGTGTCACCAGGGCAAATGATCCAGAGAGTTCTGAGGGTCATAAGGAGGGAAGACAATAAAGAACCAGCCATACTGAAGGTGGAGGGCAGAGAGTATCAGCTCCACAGGAATGTTTATGTGGTGGGTTTTGGGAAGGCAGTGTCAGGAATGGCCAGGGCTGTTGAAGACTGCCTGAAGAATCATATTGTCAAGGGAGTAATAAGTATCCCTCAAGGGTCAAGGGAACAACTTCTTGCCGCTGGAAAGGGGTAAATACTGGTAAACAAATGAAAAACTGATACTAGATACCCATCAGTATTATAACAATTTTACATTCAGAATTATATTTCAAAATATAGTAATATCAGTGAATAAAATTTCTTTCTTTCTTTTCTATCACCATAAAACTCCAATGATAAGTCCATGATTGAAGATTAATAAGAACCTTCATATGCATCAGTGTAGTATCTAACACAAAATTCTCATCCCAAAGATGGTATTTTCCTATTGAACACTGTGTATTATGAAGAATTATTATTCTTACATTCTTTAACCAAAAATGAGGGTAAGCATACATGTGACAATGACTCATCAAAACCCGCTCAACAGAATTAGACTAGATTTAATATAAATCATACTAGCATGAAGGCCTTTAAAGTTTGTAAAAATAATGCTGATTCATACATGTGACAGAACCAGGATTTCAAACCAGTAGATTTACAAATTTTGATCAGTAGATTGACCTCTAAACCAGTATACTTTTTTATCTGCATAAATTTTACGTTGCAAGGGGATGGAAAACAAAACAAGTGCTTTCTTGTGCCATAATATTGTATTCTCTTCATACTATAATATAATAGCAAGTTTGAACATGAATCAGATTCCAATGGAAAATGTTACAATAATAATTACTTATTATAAGTCGATATACGGTTGAATAATTAAAAAGGAAGTTGTTTATCTAATAGTTCACTGCAAAGATTTTTCTTTTAAAAAATGCAATACCATTTTTAGTTTCCTTCACAAGATCACTGTCTAGTGACCACTGATGACATTCATTGTGATTATTAAGCTTCACACTTAACAGGCTCTCAATAGTTCTCTGGTCCAGATTTCTGTTTGAATGAATTTGTATTTTGTGAAGAATGGAGAATGTCCTCTCTGTATCAGCATTAGAATGTTGTAATGACAGGACAACCACGCTCAGCCTGCAAAGAAGTTCTAACTTCAGTTTTCCTGTTGCTGGGTTTGTAAGGTTGCTGACTACTCTCCAATACTCCTCCAAGCTATGTTCACCCCAAGGAGGAAGTTCCTAACTTGGACTTGAGATGTATTCCCGAGCCTCATCCTCAAAGGCTTCTCTTCATGGCTCAGATCCAAAAATCTGTTGGCAAGTTTCACCACTGTAAATAAAAAAAATAAAGAGTGATTTAGATTTGAAATAAACTGAAAATAATACATCATGTATTTATGTTTTTATGAATAATTTATCCAAACTTTAAAAATAATTATCTTGTAATATATTTTGAACTGATATATTCTATTTAGGGCTTGAACTAAATTTATGTGCATGAAAACTTCAAATAGTTTATGAAATACAAAAGATGCATACCTTTGAAACGCACAATGCAAGCTCTGGACCTTTGCTGCTCACCTGTACACACTTAAACGCTGATATCCAAGCACCGTTGAACTTGTAATATTTCTTAGCTGGTGGTTTCTTAGGATTGGGAGAAAGCACACGTTTAGAATTGAACAAAAAATATAAGTGCTGTCTTCTTAAAACATCTGGAACAATACAATAACAATTAAACAGGACAAAAATCAAAATACTTACTCTAGTGTGTCTGTCAAAATAATTTGTATGGTCAGTCTCTTCATTTTATCTCTCCTCCGCCAAGGGTTGGTCAATTTTCATCAAAGGCTCAGAAGACTTATAACACCTCAAAAAACATCCCGCATTTGCCCTCAAATTCCAACAGTAAGGTTAGCAGCTTGCCTTTGTACACATGTCAGCTGTTCTTTAACAATTCTAATCGTTTTACTCTGCAGCATCATCGCACCGGTCGTTGTACTGGTGGAACATTTACGGTCACCAGTAGACTGGTTCTGGCTGGTTTCTCTAATGTGTTGACAGAGCACGTAAAAATACCTTGTTTGGGTATTATTATATAACAAAAATTTAAAATTCTTTTAATTCTCAAAACCGGTAGATTTTAACTAGGTACTAAATGGTATGTGCAGTAGACGGTCTTTAAAACTGTATTTTTGGCCTACCGCCGGTAGAATCACATGTCAAAATGTGGATACAGGTGCAACTTTTAAACAGTAAAAAACACTAGGAAAATATCCACACATTAAAACAGAGTTTAAAATATTAGGTTTACACTAAAAATTCAGGGTAAACCTTAAATGACATTTAAGCACATATCAGCATTCAGAGAATGGTGTTGGAGACGACCAAGAAATGACACTAAACAATGTCAGAAATTGTGTACTGAAGATAGCTTGTGCAATGATGCAAATGCGAACAGGTAATAAATAAAATCCACTCTTATTCTAAGATTAAATGAAACAGACAAAAAAATATGAGATACTCCTCAATTCAACTTTGATGTAGAATTTTTTTCCCTTTTATTTATAATAATAAAAAGATGATTTTGAAAAAATAACAATTACAATAACTGCTTTTTAATCTGAACTAGAGCCATCTTCAAAATCATATCACTACTACTCCTGAATGAATGGTCATATCAGCATGAGGGTTTAATTGAAAGACTTCTTATGAAGTCTGGTTGGTCCTAAATGAAAATGTTGCCGATCTGATGTCCAATATGGCTGTCATAGCAGCCATCTTCAAAAATTTTGTATCGCTTCTCTACATGAACACAAAGTCATGTCAGCATGGGGTTTTCACCAGAAGACTTCTTATGAAGTCCTGTTGGTTCTCAATGAAAATGATTCTGCTGGAACATCTAATATGGCCACCACAACCATCTTGAAAATCTTCTTTTCGCTACCCCTCCTGATTGGATAGTTGTATAAGCATGGGGTTTTCACTAAAAGACTTTTTATGATGTCCTGTTGGTCCTAAATGAAAATTTTGCTGATCTCACGTCCTGTATGGCAGCCATGGCGGACATCATGAAAATATTGTTATCACTACTCCTGAATGGAAAGTCATATTGGCATGGGGTTTTCACCAGAAGATTTCTTATTATGTCTGGTTGGTCCTAAATAAAAATGGTGCCACCCAGACATCCAGTATAGCCACCACAGTGGCCATCTTGAAAATCTTGTTATTGCTACTCCACCTGAATGGATGGTCATATCAGCATGGGGTTTCCACTAAAAGACTTCTTATGAAGTTGATCCTAGATAAAAGTTGCTGATCTGACATCCAAGATGGCCACCACAGCAGCCATCTTGAAAATCTTGTTATTGCTACTCCTTCAGAACAGAAAGTCATCTGAGCATGTGGTTTTCACCGGAAGACTTATTGAGTCTAGTTGGTCTTAAATAAAAATTGTGCCAATCTAATATCCAATATGGCCACCACAGCTGCCATCTTGAAAATCTTATCACTACTCCTCCTAGATGGAAAGTCGTATCAACATTGGGTTTTCACCAGAAGACTTCTTATGTCTAGTTGGTACTGAATGAAAATGGTGCCCATCTGACATCCAGTATGGCCACCATGGCAGCACTCTTGTAAATCTTGTTATTGCTGCTCTTCCTGGTAAATACTATGGTCACCACCTGAACACTGTTATGCAGTGTATGACACAATCTTGATTGCATTAGTCCTGCAGTTGGGATGAAACTTGGTAAATATTATGATCATATAGGTAATTTATGAACATTGCTGGGAAGGGGTAATTCTAATGCTCTGAATCAAATAATCAGGACTGTACCTGTAAACTTCCATCTCTCTTCCATCATCCAAAAATCTCAACAGAAAATATTTTTCTCAAAAATTTTATATAATCCACCAGTGATTTTATCTTCCCTGAATTCCTTGAATATTCACAAATTAATCAAACAGTGTTGAACTATTTCAGTGAAAATATGCCACACATAACTGCCCAAATGTACAGAGCTACCTCACTAACTTTTGGCACATACTGCCATTACTATTACACCCCCAACCAAGAAGCACATCTAATGAGTTTTATTAGATCAGTCCTTACTATCATCATTCTGATTTCATCATTTTAATTTCCAGTCCACACATTCACACTAATTGATAAAGTTCAACATTTCCTTTCTCGATCAGGCATGCATGTAGGCTTCTATTTCACAAATACATAGACACAGAAGTATATTTTGCACCTTTGGCTAACTTTTGCAAAGACGGGACTAAAACTTGGTGCATTGTGTGTGCATGCACTAAGGTCAAGGATTTGCATAGCAGCTTTGTGTTTGTATCTAACATTACCAGTATATTTGGTGAATATTTCAGTGACCTCTGTTTGGCTGCAGACAGTAAGATTAAAGTGTATGAGGGTGCCCAAAACAACCTGCCTGATGAAGATGCCCACAAGGCAGCCCTGGCAATACAGAATCTGGCCACAGCAGTAGACAAGGGTGACCTGCTTCTTGTCCTTATATCAGGTTTAAACTTTATTATTTTTGCATAAAATGCACAAGAAATTCTCACAGCTTGTACAACATTCTCTTGACTGCTCTGACATTGGCATGATGGAATCTTTTGTAGTGGAGGTAACTGGAGAGTTACTTGGAGGAAACTATCAGCCTTGGATATTTCAAACAGATATTTAATTTCCCATCATTTCAACTACATGCTCAATTTCAGTCATCATTTTAACCTGATGTGTATCTTTGATGTTAATTATTTGATTTGGGGGTTTTTTTTCTTCTTAGTATGAAGCACAAGTTGATATAGGTGGATCGATGCTAATGTCATCATCTTGGCATCAAATTCTACTAGTCCTTGGGCACATTCAGCATCCAGTCATATTTACAGTAAGAATCTGATGATAAATTCAAGAATGAAAGCTAAGCTAATCTGTTATGGTTTCAGATTTTGTGATACAACACAAAAAAACATGAAATATTATGTATGTGACAGCTGTCAGAAAATCAAGAATTGTTCCAAAGAAAATTCAGTTATAGTAATAAATTTGCTGTATGATCTTGTAATTGTTCCCTGAATGCTAACTAATAGTGTAAATTCATTGTTTTTCAAGTGTACCAATTTTCATGGATTTCATGATTGCTACAAATCACGAATTTGAAGACCCAATAAACAATAATTATTCTGTGGAAACAAATAGGGTTTCTTGACCAATCCACAAAAATTTAGTGCCAATGAAAACATAATTTTTCACAAAACCTTGAAATAAATGTACTGTATATACTCGCTTATAAGTCAAGTACAACTGCAAACTGCATAGACCTATGCAGATCTGTTGGCACATTATGCACTGGTAGATCTGAGTCTTCGCATTTTGTTAGGAGTAATTAATAGAACAAACAACATAGACCATGATCTGGCAGCACATTATGCAATGGCAGATCAGGGTCTGTGTTGTTTGCAGTTGGCCTCAACTTACGCGTGAAGACCGGTATATACAGTATTTGGTCTTCCTGATACTGTATTCTCAGGTTTCATAAAAATGTGGCATTGAACTGCCATTTTTAAAATTCCAGCGTGAGCTCTGTTGCCATAACCTTGCTCATACAAAATTAGAGATATATGAATTCTCACCTTTGACCTCAAATACACACATATATAGATAGGATACTCTTGTAAGAAACACCTCATAAACACCTCATAATACTGATTGGTTCTTGTGAACCAGAAATCATAAATTAAAGTGAGAAACATAGATTCAGAGTTATGATTTAGATATTGTTAATTTCAATTCGGAAGTATAATCATGCTATATTTTTTATTCCTAATTACTGTAAACAAAAGATGTTATAGCATCATTAAATTGTAGTATACCTGTCATGATGAAGTGTACCACATTATGGCATTGTCCATCCCTCTGTCGAAACTTCATTAAATTTGCCATAATCATGACATAAACATTTTTAATAGCTTTTCTGCAATTTACAATTAAATATTTATATTTGTCAGTGTAAAAGAGTGTGAAAGCTTGTGTGTGTTGCAAAATAATGCTTATGAGAATTTAATGATTTACTGTGTATCTTTGTCATTGTATTCCAGGAGGTGGGTCAGCCCTTTGCCCCTCACCATGTCCCCCAATCACCCTCATGGAGGAGCAGGAACTGACCAAACTGATGTCCCGGAGTGGAGCTACCATTAACGAGCTGAACCTAATCAGGAGGAACATCGAGGTCCTGAAGGGAGGGGGATTAGGGCAGATAGCCAGACCTGCACAGGTCAGACCTTACCACAATAAAGAGTAGAGTAGATAAAAGGTTTACATATTTGGACAAATTGTTAAACTTGGCAAACCATTTACAGTTGTTATTCATACATAATCTGCGATTAAATAATTTGATACAATAAGTCAAGTATAACAGATTACCTTCAAAAAGGAGTTTTGTTAAAACAAAAAACTGTTTTCATCAGTACATGAAATTCTTATATTTTAAACTGGCTGTTGGCACAGTTGTATGGACCCAAGCAGATTGAACAGGACTGATCATGCAAGAATATTAAAGTATTGTTACATATTCACGAAATTTCGTAGCTCATTATGTTCTGTGATGCCAATAACTTTTATTGGATCAATAGCTAGGTTACACTTATTCATCTAAGATATCTGGAATTGTAACAATTAAGCTTCTAGGACTTGCAGTATTGGGGGTTGCCTTTGATCAATGAACTGTTATAATTCTGCAAGACCAGTTTATGGAGCAAATAGTAATGCAGATTTTGGTCAATATTGTTCATAATGTAATTCTGTTTTATTGAGAGGTAAAATATTTTTAGCTTACCTCTACAAAGTAGAGGTAAACAGTTGTACTACCCCAGTTAGTTCACCTCTACAAAAGTAGAGGTAAGCTATTGTACTACCTCTGGCATTGGTGTCCGCACATATAAGACCATATACATATGTATACCCTCATTGAATGTCCACCATTCTTTCTTCGTAGGGCCTAGGCAACTGTTTGTAGTGGATTTCATGGTGCTTACCCCCAGTTGAGGGATCTGAGGGAGCTAACTATACAATCATGTACATTAGTTGTACAGTCTTCAACTTTTGCATTTAGCTCAGGTTTCTTGCACGCTCTATAAATATTGTTATGCATGGAATCATGAAACTTGGCAGGGGGATGCAGCTTGATGAGTACTAGGCCTTCATCACCAAAGTAGGTCACTGGCCTATTTTTCACCCTTCACTGACTGGTTACATTTTGTGGTTTAAGTTTATATCTCATGCTCTGTTAGTGCTATAATCATCAAACTAGCTGATTGTATGTATCTCTGTTAGTACCACACCCTTACCACAAAGGAAGGTCAATTTGACATACATTTCACAATTTACTGGCTTAGGTGAAGTTTTTGTGTTTAACTTGTGACCAGATAGGTTTTGTACACCCTGTATATATTTATTGACTCTTCAAACAAATTGTAATAATTTATAATATTTCCATGTAATAATTCATAATGAGAGTCCCTTAACAACCACGAAGTCCTGTTTATTTTACACGAGGTTACGATAGATAAAATACGCCGATCGATCAGTAGAAAGAAAAAAAATGTTTTAGGTGTCCCAAGACTTATAGTACATGAAAAAATTGCTTTAACTTCGTGTCCCAACTTTTATAGGTCATAAAAAAAATTACTTTTGAAAATAATTAAGGGTGTCCCAAGACTTAACGTGATTACGGTATGTAATCGCTGATTACACTGGTTATTTATCATTTTAGGGCCTCACTGTGTATCCATCAGTCTCATTAAAGTAATGTTATTACCGAAAGCCTAAAACCATGATATCGAAAAGCAAGGTATATTTGATGAACATGCTATAGGAGATCTTTTGAAAAATTATGAAATTCATGCCAGTTTCATCTGTGATACTTTACATTAGAATGTTGTTATATCCATGTCTCTATAGATGCAGGGTATTATATAGTAATCCTTGTGTCAGTCCATCTGTCCATCCATCCTACAAGCCAACACTCATTAGTGCATCTAGTCCCCCAGTTTTTGATGGATTGTCATGAAATTTGGTAAATATTATGGTCATCACCTGAAGACCTTAATGCAGTGTATGATACAGTCTTTTTTGCACTGGGTATGCATTTTTTGATGGATTGTCATGAAACTTGGTAAATATTATGGTCATCACTTAGAGATGTGCGTATCGACAAATCACTTTGTTCCAGCAATTTATTTAGAATTATTGCCCTTTTTGTCTTGAAGCCTAATGCAGTGTATCTCATTAACACAAATAGTCCCACAATTTGACTTTTACTTTTTTTTATGAATTGCTTTGAAACTTGGTACATATTACCATCATCTAAAGGTGTACATGTTGACAAATCTTTGTGTTCCCTTGATTTTGTAAGAGTTATTGCTCTGGATGCAATGTATGACAGAATTTTGTGAATGCATTTACTCTTGCAGCATTTAGTGGATTGCTGTGAAACTTGGTACATTCTATGGTCATCATCAGAAGATGTGCATGTTGACGAATCAGTGTATTCACACTATTTTCAGAAGAGTTATGCACTATTTTTTTTACACATAATAATCTCCATCATGGAGTAGGGATAGGATGTGGGAAAGGTAGGGGCATATTTAAGTGATCAATTTGTTCATGATTTCTCTAATTGCATCTCATTTTTGTTAATATAATAAAAAGTAAGGAGCATCAAATTTCCTTCACAAAGAAGATTTTTTTTTCTACATCAGCAGATATTGACAAGTAAAATTTATTGTTTGAAAGATTTTTTGTAGGTGGAAGCATAATGATGCCCCTGTCCTGACTAGATTGTGGGGAAAAAAATACAATATTGAAGTTTAGATAGTTTAGTGATTTTCAGATCACTTTGCACCTCAGCAGTCTAGGGTTTGGTCTCAGATTTTAGCAAGTGCAAGGGTATATGTATCCAAGGTCAGTGATTTATCAGGTGCTGCATCACATCAAGCCAACAGCTGAACTGTTGAGAGTTGTATATAACACATCAACCAACAGCTGAGCTGTCGAGAGTCATATATAACATGTCAGGCCAACATCTGAGCTGTTGTGTCATATATATAACACATCAAATCAACAGCGGAGCTGTTGAGAGTCATATATAACGCATGAGGCCAACATCTGAGCTGTTGAGAGTTCATACCTGTGATTCTACCGGCGGTAGGTCAAAAATACAGTTTTAAAGACCGTCTACCGCACATACCGTTTAGTAGTCGAAATCTACCGGTTTTGAAAATTTCAAGGAACATTTATTTTTTTTTTTTTAAACCCGGTTTTTTTAAGCGTTCTATAAACACATTAGATAAACCAGCCAGAACCAGTCTACTGGGAACCGGAAATGTTCGACGATGCGTGGTTGAATAGTCGGATTACAATTGTTAGCATGTGTACAAAGAAGCGGCTAATTGATTACCTTATTGTTGTAATTTGGAGAGTTTAAGGCCAAATGCGAGATGTTGTTTGAGGTGTTATAAGTAATAAAAGGATCAAAGGTAATCCATGAGTCTTTGATTAAAACTCGGCCGATCTGACGTAAAAGGAAGATACAACGGAGAGACCGTCCAAAAATGATCGTAGCAGAAACACTTGAGTAAGTATTTTGATTTGATGTCTTTTAATTGTTCTTGTATTGTTCATGATGGTTTAAGATGAATATTTAAGGGCAGCTTGTATATTTTTTTGTTCAATTCATGTCAAAATGCCGAAACGTACGCTTTCTCCCAACGCTAAAAAGCCACCAGCTAAGAAATACTACAACAAGTTTAACAACGCTTGGATACCAGAATTTAAGTGTGTGCAGGCGAGTAGCAAAGGTCCTGACTTTGCATTGTGTTTTTTTAGGCTGGTAAATCAATGATTGGACATCTACATGTAGAGATGACCAGGCTGCTAAGAAAGCTTCTGGGAAAGTTTGTTTCAACCAAGGTCATCACCAGTGAACCAGATATTACTAATGTGAAGTTCAGACTTCTAGAAAAAAAGCATAAAAGCACAAAAATTATCTTCAAGTCCTAGATAAAATATATCCGCGAGTTAAAAATGTATTACTTAATATTTAATTTTAAAGTTGGGATAAATTATTAAAATCATGTGTTTTTTAACTGTTTATTTCAAGTCTAAATCTAATTTGTTTAAAATTAATTACAGTGGTGAAACTTGCCAACAGATTTTTGGACATAAGCCTAGAAGAGAAACAAGCCCTTGAGAATGAGCCTCAGGAATACATATCAAGTCCAAGCCAGGAACTTCCTCCTCGGGGTGAAATGAGCTTGGAGCAGTATTGGAGATCAGTCAGCAGCCTCAGAAACCCAGCAACAGGAAAACTTAAGTTAGAACTTCTTTCCAGACTGAGTGTAGTTGTCCTATCATTGCCACATTCCAATGCTGACACAGAGAGGACATTCTCCATTCTTTGGAAAATCCAGAGTGATTCAAGGGGAAGTCTGGACCAGAAAACTATTGAGAGCATGCTAAGAGTGAAGGTTGACAATCACAGTGAATGTCACCAGTGGTCACCAGACAGTGATCTTGTGAAGGAAACTAAAAATGCCTGTGGATTTTATACAAAATCTTTGCAGTGAACTGTGAGATGTACAACTCTTCCTTTTTCATTTAATTAACAATATACTGGCTCATATTAACTAACTATTATTGTAACATTTTCCATCAGATTCTGAATCGGAATCATGTTTAAAATTAGTGTTTTATTATAATATGAAGAGAATACATATTATGTGATAAAATGAACTTGTTTTGTTTTCAATCCCCTTAAAACACGTAAAATGTATGCCGATAAAAAATCTACCTTTTTAGAAGCCAATCTACTGATCAAAATTTTTAAATCTACTGGTTTGAAATCCTGGTTCTGTCACAGGTATGAGAGTTGTATATAACACGTCAACCCAACATCTGAGCTGTTGAGTGATATATAACAT
Source organism: Margaritifera margaritifera (assembly GCA_029931535.1). Classification (NCBI taxonomy): domain Eukaryota; kingdom Metazoa; phylum Mollusca; class Bivalvia; order Unionida; family Margaritiferidae; genus Margaritifera; species Margaritifera margaritifera. Next base: position 498,765 of record JAQPZY010001422.1, on the reverse strand, counting down.
GACAAGCTAACAGCTGAGCTGTTGAGAGTAAGTAATGTATAACATGTCAGGCCAACAGCTGAGCTGTTGAGAGTTGTATATAACATGTCAGGACAACAGCTGAGCTGTTGAGAGTCATATATAATGTGTTAGGCCAACATCTGAGCTGTTGAGAGTTGTATGTAACATGTCAAGCTAACAGCTGAGCTGTTGAGTCGTATATAACATGTCAGGCCAGCATCTGAGCTGTTGAGAGTTGTATACAACACGTCAAGCTAACAGCTGAGCTGTTGAGAGTTGTATATAACACATCAAGCCAACATCTAAGATGTTGAGAGCATTATAGAAGTTGTCATATCCACACTTTTACAGATATATTGTGATAGGTTATGTGTATCCATCTGGCTGTCAGTCCATTCATCCATCAGTACATCAGTGCATCCATTGGTCTGTCACTGTTATCTTTGTAACCTGAACTCCAGATACACTGATTTAAGGAGGGTGATCATAATTGGTATGATATTTTAGGAGGAGGATTCAGTGACAATAAAGGTTTCAAATCCAAAATGCACCACCAGGGGAGGATGGGGTGGGTTTCAAAGATTACATTTAATTGGTAATACAGATACTACTTTGTAACCGTAACTTCATCTACACCAATTAAAAGAGGGTGATCATATTTGGTATGATATTAAGAGGATGAATCGATGCCAAAAAAGGTTTTGGATACTTGATTCATTCCCATTGGTGGAGGAGATAGTGTCAAAGGTCACATTTTCATCTGTCACATGGACTCTGCCTTGTAAACTGAACTCCATATACACTGATTGAGAGAAAGTAATCACATTTGGTATGATATTCCAGAAAAATTAGTAAACTGTAACAAAGGTTTTTAATCCTGAATTTAGACCCAGTGGGAAGTGACCATGGGGGTGGGGGGCTGGTGGGTGGGTATCAAAATTTAAAAAGTCTGTATATTTGCTATGGTTTCCAGGTCTTTAAAAGTTTTGTAAAAATGACACGTACAGAAAATAAACAAAGTTTAGTGCCAACAGTCATTTATCATTTCACTGAGTTGTCCTTTTCTCATTTCAGGTTATATCTTTAATACTGTCTGATGTTATTGGAGATAAGCTGGACATAATTGGCAGTGGACCCACAGTACCAAAACTGTCCTCCCCACGACAGTGTCTGGACTTGATCAATCGATTTGGACTTATAGATAAGGTGGCACCATCTATTTTAAGTGTTCTTGAAAAGAAAGCACTTGACAAAAAGAGAGATGAGGAAGCGGTGCCTTATTCCTTTCATCTTAGCAATGCCAGTAAAATGTGGGATCATATACAGAATGTCACTATTGGCAGTAATGCTATAGCGGCCTCAGCAGCCATGCACACTGCTGAAAAATTAGGTTATAAATCTCTTGTGTTGATGACAGATTTAGAAGGAGAGGCACAGTCTCGTGGTGTTATGTTTGCTCGTCTTGCTAAATACACAGCACTCTGTTTCAGCTACATGCCACCCAATCAAGGCTCAGGTTTACCAAGAGAGCTAGAGATTCAGTTGATTCAAGATGGCATTAGCAAGGAGAATTTGATAAGGGTGCATGCTGAAGCAAACAAGGCCTACAATAGTGGAAAAGGGGTGTGTATTATCTGTGGTGGAGAAACAACGGTTACTGTTAAGGGGCATGGAAGAGGTGGTAGAAATCAGGAAATGGTGCTTGCTTGTGCATTAGAGATGAAAAACATTTTCTCTGACCCCAGCTTGGAGAAATATCATGTTGAGTTTCTGAGTTGTGGAACAGATGGTCAAGATGGGCCCACAAATGCTGCAGGGGCCATTACAGACAAAGATCTGGCATCAAAAGCTTCAGAGGAGAATATAAATCTCAAGACATATTTGGAAAATAACGATTCTTATTCTGCCCTGAAACAGATTGATGGGGGACAATATTTAATCCAGACAGGTTTAACAGGAACTAATGTAATGGATATACAAGTCCTTATTGTAAAACTGATGTAATGGATATACAAGTTCTTATTGTAAAACTGATGTAATAAATGGATATACAAGTCCTTATTGTAAAAAATAATGTAATTGATATATAAGTCCGTATTGTAAAACTAATGTCTAATGGATATACAAGTCCTTGTAGTAAAACTAATGTAATGGATATACAAGTCCTTATTGTAAAACTAATGTAATGGATATTCAAGTCCTTATTGTAAAACAAATGTATACTGGCTGATAATAGCGATGATGACAATGATTTTTATTATTGGAGCTGGAAAAGTGTTACTGGAAATACCGGTGAGTGATTTTTAGCCCAAAAATAATGTTGAATACAAGTCCGATGTACATGCTGGATGGACAAAACCAGATAGCATGCCAGTCAACTCCCTATTCAGTGGTATTTTGAAATTAAATGTAGAAATGGAGAATACCAAGTCTAACTAAAATACAGGAAATTTAAAAGTTGAGTGCAATTCAGAATTGCAGGGTTTTGTGCTACAAAACTATATAGCACTTTAAGCTGGCTGAACTAGCTATGCATATGCCCCCTCAGACAGCAGACTGTGAAAGGGGATTTCTTGGCACAGAACAATATTCATACACAGATAAGGAACAGATTAAGCTCAGAAACACTCAACAGATTATTGTTTATACAACTAGAGGGGGCATCTTTTGAGGATTTTGATTTCAATAGAGCCCTAACCAAGTGTAGCAGGAAAAAAGAGAGACGGATATTTAAGTGTTAGGTAAATATTGAACTATGGCCGTATCCTACCTTCCCCCGCTTTTTTTGGGGGGGGTCTACTCCCCTGTTATTTTAGTGACAAGGGGAAGATCCACCCTTTAAATAAAATAGTAGCGGCATCTTGGCAAGATGTAAAATTCTTAAAATATAATTACAATTTGTTGTATAAACCACATTCCCTTAAAAAAATCCAATATTTTCTCGGGTGGTATGTCCTCAGTTTCTTAAAGCAGTTCACATCAATGTATGTCTGTCTCACAGGGTGGAAATGAAACAAAAGTGATATTTATGTATGTTAAAGTTTGAATGAAATAAAGAGTCAATAAAAATCTGCCCCTACTTACCTGGTTTTTCAGTTTTATGACACATCAGTACTTAAAGGTCATGTCATGCCAAGTCAGGTAAATTGCCTTGCCCAGAGACACAACATAGCAGCCAGACTGGGCTGATTTTATGGCAGGATTCAAACCTGCATCCTTGCTCACTGTAAGCAAGAGCGTATTATGTTATGGTCATATCCATCTGTCAGTCTTTCCATCCATTGACAATTTGGTTCCCACACAATAACTTGAGTTCTGCTTCACATACCTTAACCAAACTTTGCAGGTGGGTTGCCTTATAGGAGACAAAGAAGCCAATAGATTTGGGAGTCTAAAGGTCAAAAGTGAAGGTCACTGTTACCAAACAAAGCAAACTTGTTTCCATGCAGTAACTTAAGTTATACTTTACAATTCTCTCACCAAACTGTGCAAATGGGTACCTGAACAGGAGTAGAAAAATCTATGGATTGGCAGCCAGGAACAACTAAATTTTAGCTTTGAGCAATCAAGTGTGTCACAGTTACAGCCCATTTGGGCAACTAGATTGTGATGGCTGTGGTTTATAATAAGTACGATCATTATGATGAAAAAGCAAATTCTAGGAATAGATGTCCCCCACTTTGTGTTGGCTTCACTATAACATTTGATTGAAATCCAATAATAATTAAGGGAGTTGTGGTGTAGAAATAAAAGTGGTTGGGTTTGACAGTCAAGGGCTATAACTCTGCAAAGCAATGCAGAATACTGTCAATCAAATTCAGCCAAGATCTCATAAGAATCAAGCTGTATATCAACTTTGGATGAAATCCAGTAATAATTAAGGCCAGGGCCTGCATGTCTAGCCTGCAGTCAAAGCACTACTGTAAATTGTGTGACCATGATCACTAGGTCAAAAGTTTGTTACTCAAGACAGTACACTCTCATTGCACCAACATGTCATGAACATATGCAAGGCTGCATATCTTGAGCTGAGACGCATCAGCTCCATTCGCAGTTATCTTTCAGTTGATGCCACTAAAACACTTGTGTGTTCCTTAGTACTTTCAAGACTCGACTATTGTAACTCAATTCTGTCTGGTTCGTCTCGGTATCTACTCCAGAAACTTCAAAAAGTTCAAAACACAGCTGCTCGGATCATTCTTAAAGTACCACGAACAGAGCACACCTCCCTGCTCTGTACCCTACACTGGCTACCCATTAGATCCAGAATCAAACACAAAATTTGTTCTCTGTGCTATGTTTCATTGACTGGCTCCAGTCCAACATACCTCTCTCACCTCACCCATGTGTACACACCAGCAAGATACTTACGCTCCTCTTCCGACACTCGTATCCTCATTATTCCCACTATCAAAATGAAGTCATACGGACAACGTTCTTTTGCATACCAGGGCCCAGCAACGTGGAACGAATTGCCCACTGAACTTAGACACAAAGACACAATGATCTCATTCAAGAGCGCTCTTAAAACTCCCCTATTTCGACTGCAAGAATAGACCTAAAGACTTAATAATGTTTCCTTACCTTAACTATTTTCAGCATGTTTTTGTTTTCTAATTTCATGGTGTTTGTTTTTTGTAATCATATCATTATATATGTTTTTAGGTGTTATCTGATGTTGTAAAATGCTTAGAGCTTCTAAAGATTAGGTGCTATACAAAGTCCTCATTATTATTATTATTATTATTATTATTATTATTATTATTGAGCAAGCATGTCACAGAATTAATTGTCCTAGCTTGATAATGATTCATCCAAAACATGAAGAAAATCCATAAAGGGGTTTAGGAATGTTAGCAAATGAAAAAACTCTGAATCAAACTGATGCAAATTTTCAATGACTGTGACCTTGACCCCAAGACCATAGGGGCATGAGCTCATGTTGCTGAATGAATTGGCTTAACTTCATACTGATTCATTTCAAGTATGAAGAAACTTGAACCAAAACCTTAACACAAATTTCATATGACTGTGACCATGACTTCAAGGTCATAAGGGTAAGCATGCGTATCATAGAATGAATTGTCTTAGCTTTGTAATGATTCATGCAGTGTATGATCAGAAACTATCAAGGTGTTTAGGAAATATTAGCAAATGAAAAACTTTAAGCAAAACCATAACACAAATTTTCAATGTGACCTTGACATCAAGGTAATAGGAGTGAGTGAGCATGTTGTAGAATTTAGGAAATATTAGGAAATTAAAAAACTGCAACCAAAACCTTGACGTAAATTTTCCAGGACTGTGACTCTGACTCCAAGGTAAAAGGGGCAAGTGACCATGTTGTAGAATGAATTTTCTTAGCTTCATAATGATTCATGGCAGGTATGATGAGAATCTATGATACAGTTTAAGAAATATGCAAATGAAAACTTTAATCAATACATTAAATGATGACATAGAATGCTGACAATTGAACTTTGCCAAATAAACATCAGCTGCATACCAGATTTGGCTGAAATTTAATAATAAACAAGGGCTTTATTGTGTGGAAATGAAAGTTGGTGGGTCCAACAAATCAGGGTTTATAACTCTGCTAAACAAGGAAGTAGAATGCTGGCAATCGAACTCCGGCAAAGTCTGATCAATATCTAGTTGATTACTAAATTTAGTTGAAATCCAAAAATAATTAAGGGAGTGAGACTGACAAATGGGCTATAACCACTGGGATGTGGAGCTGGGGGGGGGGGGGGGGGGTTTATATGTTATACAGAAGTTACAAGGTAGGAAACTTCCCAAAGTGCTCTTCCATATCCATCGTCTTCAAACGTCTGCACCAAAGAGTATAAAAATCAAAGCAAGCCATGACATAACATTGATCGATTTGTGAAACATTTATCTATCACTGCTGTTCAATAACTTCAGATCTTGTTGTCAAAGTTTAATTATTACTTGTTATTAACAAATTGTTCACCCATGATATGAAGGTTCCATCAAGCCCGCACCTAAACTCCTCCCACAGATTATCTGATAGGTCAGTTAGGTGATCAGATAGCATTTTGCCATTTTTTCTACAAACAATTGCTGTGGAAAAATGCCAAATCATATATTATATCAAAATTGTTCACATTTTCTGTCTTTCCAAAGCTCTATTTGTTGTTTTTAAAAAAACAGCAAAATTCCTGTTAGAACTGACCAATCAGATTAGCCATGAGCAGAGCTTAGGTGTGAGATTGATGGAAGTTTCATATCGCAGGTCAAAATTTGTCATTAACAAGTAAGAATTCAACTTTGTTGACAAAATCTGAAGTTAATGTATGGAAGTGATAGATAGATAATAATAGATAGATAAATAAATGTTTAATGAATCAATTGAAGTAAGCCATGCCATACCTAGTGTTTTATACTTTTGATACAGATACTTGAACATGACAAGGGGTATGGAACACCATCCTGGCGATTCCTCCCTTATAACTTCTTTTATTAAATAGATAGCTCTGATGAGAGTGGAGGCATCAGACAATCAGGTGTTATAACTTGGCTAAACGATGATGTAGAATTCTGTCAATTGAACTCAACCAAGGTCTAGTCATCATCTAGCTTCATACAAAATTTGGTTGAATCCCAATAATAACTAAGTCAGTTATTGTGTTGAAACAAAAGTGGGACAAAAGGATGGATGGACAGAGGGGCACAAAAATCAATTTGTATGGGCAAGGTACAGTTGTTATTCATTCCAGGTTTTAATGTTTACTAAAGATTTGATACCTTTTTGGAGGAGTCAATGATACATAATAATCCCACTACCTGCCATAACAGAACAGAACTTATTGAAAAATATCATACTCACAACATTTGTAGTAATTCTGAAGTTATAAATAATACTTGCTCAATACAATATACAGATTTGACATGAAGACTTGAGAAGTGTTACATTAACAGGACAAATGATAATTTATGGACAGCCAGAATGATGTCTATTTTAGAACTTTGAAATTGGTTCTTTTATATCAATGTTAGAGTTCCTTCATGTTGCAAGAACATATAGGGAAATGGGGAATCAAAGTTAGTTTGTTACTGCCTCCTGAATCCAAAAGGTAGCACTATCAGAAAGCCCAATCCAACAAATCTTTAATGTCATGAGTTTTAATTTGTCTCCTTTATGTTTTCCTTACAAAGAAAATGATTTTGCCACCATAGCATCTTCTACGGATAAAATTTAGTTGTATACACTTAAGTAATAAATATTGATAACATTTTTCATTGTAATGATACATACAATACATCCTTTCTTCTATCAGATCTAATCTTTCTTTCTTTTCTTTCTAATTTCAGTACAGCAAGGTCTTAACAAAAACTTAATGGTGTTTTTTAGGTCAAAACTCTAGCATACTTACACCACTTATGTACAATAAATAAGAAGTAAATTAAAAAGTGTTTTCATTCTGTGATACTTCTCGTAAGTCAAAGCTTTGTATGGTTTGTGTGTAATATTTATTTCTATAATTATTATAATCATTGGAATTTTTAAAGCCATGATTTCTATTTGTTATCATCATCATCAGATGTTGATGTTAACTGATAATGCAAACATTTACCAATGCAAATTTAAATTACACAATATGTTATCAAATTACATCAAAATAATAACAATTTCTGGAGCAAATGCTGGAAGATTATGCCACTGAATGATTTGTATCATAAGATACATTTTAGAATCAAGCATTTTTAAATTCAATATTTGATAAAATAAAATTTCAAAATGAAGGAAAGATATCAATATGTGAGTATAACACCGCATGACTGATAGAAAACTTAAGTTATATTATATTATATATTTTATTTTGAAAATATATGTCATTTATTTGTTTTGAAATCTTGCCCAATATAAAATTTGGACTTTCTCACATCAAAGGCAAAAATTCTTGACAATAAAACTAGTCTGAAGATAATGTGAAAATACCAGAGATTAATGTTTATCAAAATAATGAAGACTTTTTCTTAATTACAGTTAGAATTCTTTGTAAATATTGTAATGCTATAATGCAAAAATTCAAATGGAACCTGGTTTTAAAGAAGAGGGAAAGGAAATCAAATTGGAACAAGAGTTTTATGAATGCCACATTATTCCCCTGACCCATGTTTAATAGTCCTCTCTGTAGGCACTAGTAGTTCATGATTGACTCTGGAGATTATTGACCTGGACTTTGATCAACGTATGCAGTCTTGATCTTAACTTGCTGTGCAAAACCATTATTTTCTTACTGGACTTCTCATGACCTTGACCTCTTTCCTTTAGACCCGAGAATCTAAAGGTTTCTTTATTACTCTAACTGCAAGACATGCACAAACTTTGGTAAAGGAATTTACTCAAGAACAACATTAACCTTCAAAAACCCATTTTTCTTTGAACCACAATGACCTTGACCTTTGACCCAACATCGATAGGCATCTTCCGTACCTTAAGTGCAAGCCCTACACAAACTTTGGTAAAGATATGTGGTCTAGAACTAAATTTATTATGCAAACACCATTTTTAGCTCTACTGGTCATAGACCAGGAGAGCTTATGGGGTGGTCTGTTGTCTGTCGTCCATCCGTCCCTTAGCACAAGTTTGTTATTGCTACTCCTCCAAAACTACTTGGAGGATTGGCATGAAACTTTACACACATTCATCCCATAGTCTAGTTGGTCCTAAATGAAAATGGTGCTGCTTGCACATTCAATATGGCTACAACAGTGGCCATCTGGAAAATTTTGTTATCACTACTTATGAATGGATGGTCATATCAACATGGGGTTTTCATCAAACGACTTCTTATGAAATCTAGTTGGTCCTAAATGAAAATAGTGCCAATCTGACGTCTAGTATGGCTGATACAGGGGCCATCTTGAAAATTTTGTTATCACTACTCCCGAACAAAAAGTTATATTGCCATGTGGTTTTCACCAATAGACTCCTTCCTTATGAAGCCTTGTGGATCCTAAATAAAAATGGTGCCACTTGCACATAAAATATGGCCACCACAACAGCCATCCTGAAAATCTTGTTATTGCTACTCCTAAATGGATGATCATATCAACATGGGTTTTTACTAAAAGACTTCTTACGATGTCTAGTTGGTCCTAAATGAAAATGGTGACATTTTGATGTCCAGTATGGTTGCCACAGCTGGCATCTTGAAAATCTTATCACTACTTATCCTGAATGGATGGTTATATCAACATGGAGTTTTCACTGAAAGACTTCTTGTAATGTCTTATAATGTCTAGTTGGTCATAAATTAAAATTGTGTTGATCTCACATCCAATATGACCACCACAATGGCCATCTTGAAAATCCTGCTATTGCTACTTCTCATAGATGGATCAACATTGAGCTTTGACCAAAAGACTTCTTATGATGTCCAGTTGGTTCTAAATGAAAATAGTGTCAATCTGATATCCAATATGGCTACCATGGAATCCATCTTGAAAATCGTTTTATCATTACTCCTCCAGAATGGAAAGTCATATCAACATGGGGTTTTCACCAGAAGACATTAATGATGTCTAATTGGTCCTAAATGAAAATGGTGCTAATCTGAAATCCAGTATGTCCACCACAGCAGCAAATTTGAAAATCTTGTTATCACTGAAGAATATCAGAGATGGTTCAACACTCCGCAGTTAAAATGAAGAAATGGTATTATCTTGAATTCCTGGAAATTCTTTTTGGTCAGTAGAGCATCAGTCCCTTCAAGGGACTCGTGTTTTTCTTTCAGTCACAGTGACCTTAACCTTTTTCCTTATCCTAAGTTCAAGTCACCTGCAAAGTTTGGTAACTAGATGGTGGAGACATGAGTTATTGTGCAGAAAGAAAATTGGTAACAAATGGACAGATGGACATCATAACATAATACGCTCCACTTTATGGCTGGCGTATAAAAATGTGATGACAGCAAAAATCAACTGTACTCCGAATGTTGATAGCAAAAAACTTACTTGCAAAATTATAAAAATGAAAGCAGTGTTTTGTACACATATTTCAGACTTACATTTGGGAACTCACTCAGCCCTTGTCGTTCCTCAGGTGTCACATAAGGCTTTGGCCATAAGTGCCACTGTTGATAGTCGGCAGCCCTACGTGTGATGGTGTTCCATGTCAGGCCACATTCCATCATCTCTTTCTCTACAGTCCTCCTCCTTGTGTCTTTAGGCTGATCCCTCTTTTGTCTCCCATCTGAGGGCTATCCTGGGTGGTGCATCCAGTGATATTTGGCATACATGCCCCAGCCATCGCCATCTTCTCTTCTTCACAATCTGGACAAGAAATGCTGATTCTGTCCAGAATAAGGATCAATAATGAAGATCTTCATCAAAGTACATCTGGGAAGGATTAGAGTTAATCTATATTGTATGGACCAGCTTTTTCTGTTGTGCCATCTAACTGGGAGATAACTTACTAATAAAGGCCATTGATGAATCTTACATATTAAAATCCTTATGTTGATTAATCATACATTTTCTAAAATATAATTTATTGACAAATAAAGTTACTAATTTTGATTAGAAATTTGGCAACAAATTTTGATTTATTGTTGATTAATCATTTCAGTTAATCATTCTCATTGGAATTGCATTGGGGAATTTCTAATTGGACAACCAGATTAATTTGCTGGGCAACCAGATTTTGCAGTCTGGTTGTCTGGTGGGCAACCATGCTTTTTCAAAATTGTTCTACCCCTGACTCGAGGGTTTAAAGATCAAATGTCAAGGTCATTGTGACCCAAGGAAGTTGAATGGTTTCCATAACTTGATTCCTACTGAACATACCTTCATCAAACCCTATTGATATGTTGTCCTTGACAATACAAAGATGTTGACATCTAAAGGCCAAGAGTCCAGGGCACGGAAATAATCGGACAATACAAATAAGCCTATTGATTTTGATATCTAAAGGTCACAAGTCCAGGTCACTGAAATGATCTGACAATACAAATAAGCCTATTGATTTTGATATCTAAAGGTCACAAGTCCAGGTCACTGAAATGATCTGACAATACAAATAAGCCTATTGATTTTGACATCTAAAGGTCATGAGTCCAGATCAATGAAATCATTTGACACTGTGAAAAGTCACATTTGCATATTGAACATACATTGACAAATGGGTTGCTCTTGATAATAGAAAGAAGCTTGATGATTACAGGATTAAAATGTTGAGATTAAGGTCACCACATCCCACAACAAGACAGGTTGCAGATGTTTTATGTTCCTCTGCAATACTCTGTTTACAGAAATGTTTTTGTCTTGTCTGTTGTAGCAGATGATACAACACAGACATCACTTTCTGGTGACAGCACACTGATGTTGACTTACTTTGATTTTGTGTTAAGGTTTTCTTCTAACATGGCTACTGTCAAATTAATGTTCATTCGTCTATCCCCATAACAGTTGTCTTAAAGAAGATTCAGCAATGCATTAATTTTAAATCTATTTTCAACTTGTGATAAATCAATCCAGATTTCTGACAAGATCTTTGTTGCTTATGTATTTTCTTAAATAACTTTTACAAAATTGTCACCCCCCATTTATTCATTTCATTGATTGCAACCCAAGTCAAAATTGTACATACCACATTACCATTTCAAATGGTGCAAAAATACTGCCATACAACTGTTGTTTCTTGATCCATTTCATTCACATCTTATTTCTAGCAGAATCTGTGGATTATTTTATTTTTTTAAATTGAAATTCCAATTTGAAACAAAGTTTGATTAGTGATCATGTAACTTGAAAACACATATAAATCTTTCAGTGAATATTGTGTGATCTTAGATGTTTCCAACAAATCTACATACTATTTACGACACCTACACATACTATTTATTGACCACACCTACACATACTATTGACCACACCTACACATATGCAAGTGATTAATTTCAACGTCTTGAAATATTGGGAAACACCTAAAAATATATTCTATGATTTTTGTCATACACAAGACTTATCATAAAATCATGTGGCTTTAAGAGTATATATGTATTTATTTCAAAATTGTTGTAAGCCCCTTTATAATTGGTGATTTCCTTTTACATACAATTGTCATTAGGAAAATATTGCTAACTAAATAAATCTTTGAATGTCTTGAAGATTCTCTCAAATTCAGCCTGAGATAGTAACATCTTGCAGCGTAATTATTAAGATTTTAATAATAAATATTGTATTAAATACCAGTAAGATACAATGTTTTAATTTTTTCCGCAACAATTCTTTTCAAATTGTTTCTTTTTGCCTTACCCACATTTTGGGAGCCACATACTTTTTAAGTAATTTTTGAGCTGCCGTGGCTCGTTGGTTAGCGCACCAAAGTCATGACTGAAAGGGTGCGAGTTTCAATCCTACCACTGGATCAGCCCAGGTCACCTACCATGGTGTGTCACTGGGCAAGCCATTTACTTCAATTGCCTCAGTACTAAATAACCTCTATGTGTTGCTGTGCCGTAAAACACCAAACCAAACTTTAACTAAATTATCTGCACACATAGCACAAACATATAAGCAACTGTCATACTTTACACTGAGATCAATTTTAAAAATGTTAAACATGTTAATGTAATATTTTCAGAAGTCTCAGAAATTTCTTGGATTGCTCATCACCTTTTATTATGCTAAAGACTTAGAGCATGTACTGAATGTTTTGAAAAGGGTTCTGGTACACAATCTAAAACAGAATGGGAATTCATGTATTGACGTTTACTGCATATTTGATTATTTTAGTGGCCGTATACAAGATTATTCAAACTTTTTAACTGTGTGTATGGAGAAAGAGAGAGAGAGAGAGCAATATTTTGTGTGAAATGTAAGGTATCAGTTTTCATATCTTGTCAGATTGCACTGAACTTGTACAATTTGTCAAGCTGTATCTTGAAGTTAATATCTCTACTAAACTACCCAAAAAAGTAAATGGTGATCTATATTTCATGCTTCAGTGATAGTTCTTTTTTCCTATGGTTATTTATAATTACAAAAGAGTTGTGAAATGTTGTGAGAGCTGAATGGCTGTGCTTTCACCTAAGAAGCAGGTCACTTTGACCCATAATTCTCTCCATGTTTAATTAAAACCATTCTTGCTTTTGTACTTGTATATACTAAACAAGAAACAGAGTAGTCACAAGGCAACAAAGCCTGATTGCACATATTTATATTGACAAAAGCAGTTTGTTTTTGTCAATGCCCATAATGAATAATACTCATGATGAAGACAAGCAAACTGGTAGATATAAGTCAGTGACCTACTTCTGTTATGGTTGTTTAGTAGGCTATTTCCTTGGGCTGGATGCACATATCATGCTTTGTGACTACAAGTAAGTGTCAAAGAAACTGATCTTGACATAAAGGTGTTTATGATTACTGGAGAATGAAAAGTATGTCACAGTGACCTACTTTTAATATGATTATGTAGAACTAATAGGATGCATGCAAATGTTAGATTTCAAGACTGAAAACAACAGTATCAGAGAAACTCATTGAAACATAAAATGTATAGATGGTCACAGGAGCATACAAAGCTGGTCAGTCACAGTGACCTAATTTTGTTACAGAGGTGTAGTACTTCTCAGGATGCATACACACAAGTTTTCACTGTTTAAGCAATAGTGTCTTTTTTACTTACCTAAACAATACTGATGATTACAACGTTGATATTACAAAATTGATAATGCCAATGGTAAGCTGTCCTGCACTTTGTGCTGGCAAGCTAATAATCGTTACAGGGAATACTCATCTTGTCAGAGACTTAGCGGTGCTATAATCTACCTCATATGACTTTCAAAAGCCTTGAACAGCAAAATTTACAAAAAATCTTAACATTGACATTGCTGCTGTCATTGCTGGTGGTCAAGTTATACATATACCTTTCAATCCACAGACTCAACAAAAACAGAAACCAAGTAAATAGCAGTACTGAAAAATTACATTCAAAGAATTTAAGTCACTGTGAATTAAGCACCGACTTCCCCTTTGATAAATTTATGATTTGATATTTGTTAAAAATAAGAACCTTTTGAAGAGTCAAAAGGTTTTGAAACACAACCTTACATTCTGATAAATGGCACAGAACAATATTTTGAGAATATTTGAAATTAGATTGAGACAACATCACATGAAAAACAAAACAGAAAATGGCATCAATTTATATAATTTATGTAATTTGACGGAGATGTTGATATGAACAATAGTACTGTAAATGGTACATTATATGCCTGCCATGTGGTAAATAGTATTAATATATTTAATTTGTGTAAAATCTTCAACGATTAGTCAGATGCTTGATCTTGTGAATCCGAAATCAACAGGTATCTTCCCTGTTTTAAATGTATGCCATAAACAAAATGTTACAAGGTAAAAGACATAAAACTCAGTCTCAGTGACCTTTACTTTTGACCCATTGACCCGAATATCAATAGGTACCTTTCTTCTCTCAAATGCAAGCCATCCACAAAGTTTGGTCATGGTTTGTTTCATCGGACTCGAGTTATTTTGTGGAAATGGCTTTACTTCTTGGAGTCCCTCTAACCTTGACATTTTTAACCCCAAAAGCAATTGCTGTCTTCTTGGTCTCAAATGCAAGTCATCTACAAACTATAATCCAGGCATGTGGTACAAAACTTAAGTAGTTTTGTGGAAATTGTCCTTCCTTCAGTCCCTGTAGCCTTGACTTTTGACCCTAAAATGAATATGTATTCCTTGTCTCAAATGTAAGCCACCCACAAAGTTTGGTCAAAGCAGGTGAACTCAAGATATCATGTGGAAACCATTTTATGACTTAGAGTCACTCTGAACTTGCTCTTGGACTTTATCATTCCAAAACCAACATGTGTCTTCCTATCACATGCAAGCCATTTACAAAGTTTGGTCAAGGTATCTGTTATTTAAGTCAAGTTATTGTGTGAAAACTAATTTCCTTCTTTCAGTGCAACTGACCATGACCTTTTTGACCTTATGAGCCCAAAACTGCCCCAAATGCAAGCCACTTGGAAAGTTTTGTAATGTTAGATTGTGGAGAACATGGGTTATTGTGTGGAAACAAAATAGGGACAGGATCAAACATGTACAGACAAAATCATAACATGAAGTTAACAATACTACTGATGTATTAAAATATGTAAAGTCCAATTGGAAAGATCATATGGTTTCTTGGCTCAGGAAAGTTAACTTTGTTGAGGCTAGGTTTAACTAGCAAATGCATTTTTTCATGGCTCAGCGATTTTAAATCCAGCAATGGAAAATGTCATGTTGAATTTCTTTGTGGCTCAAAGTCAACATCTTTACAAGCTAAGATAATGTCAGACACTGATTTCAAAGGCTCATCATATATCTTTACCATACCAGTATTCCTGCCTCTGTTTCCATTACCTCTAGTTTCTGGTTTTGGACTGTTTTCAAATACAAAATCTGGGTCTACTGTTTTCTGTATAATGTACAACCAGTTTTAGAAGAAATGTTGACTGTAGACTGTCAAAATCCTACATAGAACTATGATATCTGCACAATTCTAGGCTAAGTTTTGTATATAAATTCTTTAATTCTAGATTTTTTTTCATTTCAGGATATCTTTAATGTAAAGAAAAAATTACATCATCATTTAATTTTGTATGCATGAAAATTCCAACAGACAAGTCCTTGGTAAGCAAGTTTTTTGGGGGCAAACTTCTTTTATTTAATCAGTTTCTACAAAGAGAGTATCAATAGTATTGTTGTGTGGGTTATCAAGCAGATGCCAAGTAATTTGTAAAGGTATTGGGTGAAATCGCATATGTCTGATCTTAGTAGGTAAGGAGATTAAGACAATTATTAATTGTCAGTGCCTTATCATCATTTTGATCAAAAGACATTTTGACACCTCACTTTGATAGGCATCACTCGGGACACTTTAAGCCATCATACTTAAAACCCTTCTGTGATATTTGGAACATATGCATTTTACTGTATGCCATATTTAGAAAAATAGTGACATTGGGACTTGTTTTGTTTGTTGGGGATATAAGAACTCCCATGCTAATCATCATAAATCATAATAAAATCAGTTTTTTCTCACTGTCATTTTTGAGTAATTATAAATATGTGGTTTTCCAATGGTAACTTTACATACTTTCTTTGGTGCCAAGTACAAGGCTGCAGATGAGCCCAATTCTCATGAGATTTGCCAACAGAAAGTAGTTCATGTCTCCAATTCTGATAAGAAAACAGAACGCCTAAGAGACTGAGAGATTTGTGGAATGAATCATGGAATCGAAGTTTTCCCATGAGCCACAAAAGGAGAAAACAATGGCCTATTATTAGTTGTATGTACATGGTGTCACGACTTTAGGATACATTCAATGGCAACCCATGGAATACTGAGGAAAGCTCAACATTCACTATTTAGTCTAGGCATGACGTCTCAAATGATCATTTATTTGCCATTTTCACCCTAAACCTACAGTGGAGTTAAAGTCTGTTTAAGAAAAAAGTGAATGCAGTATGCTGTGTTGCACAAAGACAAAACAAAAAAAGTGAATGGAATATTGTCATTTGCTTATTCTTCTAGTGTATTGGCAAATTTATTTATTTAAAATGGAACTATTTAAGCTAATTAAAAAAATTAATGTAGAAAAGAAACTTTAATCTCTTCCTTGGTTCCTTCTAGCTGCAGACAAAAATTTAAGAATGGCAAGATAAATCCATTGGGAATTGCTATCTGGTTATAGGTGTAGCACCACGAACAACACATTTATCACTGTTCTTAACTGCCTTAGATTTTTATTCTGCTATAATAATACTAAATATTTCACAGTGAATGGGCATTGGCAATCTGATGATATATACATTAGTGACAGAACGATATGTGCTTAATACCCTGAATTATTGCAAGGACAAAAAAAGGTCTCATTATTGGGACTTCTTCAACTTTCAAAATCCTATGGAGAACCCTGGTCATGTCTAGAGTTGAAACTGGAAATCTTTTAACAACCTGAATAAGACAAAGTTATAAGGACCATTAGCTATGATAGTAGTCTATGTAAAAAGGCGAAACCTGCACATATTTGAATATTAAGAAATATTAGTGTCTAAACAGGGCTCAAAAACATCCACTCATCAGGTCGTCCTGACTTGGTAGTGTGTAGAGTCTTGACTTGTGAGACAAGTAGCAATTTCGAAACTGGCCTGGTAAGGTAGCTTGATAGGAATGAAAACTAACAGAATGCTGACCAAATAACATAACTGATTGTGTAAAGGAGTAGTAGAGAAATAAACACAAAATCTTATACCAGTCCTCACTGAGCAAACCTTTGTGAAAAAGACATTATTTTTTAAGTATCTGCTTTTTCATTTAAAAATAAAAATTCCTGCATGCATGGTAAACAAGACTAGTTTTCTTATGATTATCAACACAAGTGAGGGATAAAATAGTATGACTGACTATGTATAATGAACAAATTGTTTGCAAAATTTCTTCCTATTTGGCTAACAATAAAAAAATGAATTCATCAAACTGACAAAACAAAAGGATCTGAAGATTTGAACTGCAACTTTTCTGCAGAAAATGTATGTACTTAGGTCTAATGCTTAATACCAGTATGAAAGTAATAAATTTAAAGGAAATGATTCTATAGTGTGAACTTTCCAGACAAATTTGTCACAGAAATAGGCAAAGAATTTTGTCATAATATCAGATTTAAGAAATGCTTTGTTTATTCCCTGCTATTGATAAATTGGTTCTCAGGGCTGTTATTAACTTTCTATACATCATGCTATCAGTTTGTTTATTCAAAACAACTTCATATTTGGGATGATTTTTGCTAACTAGACCTCAAAGGGTCAAAATTTTAAAACAGATGCACTATGTCAGCATACTTAAAGGCTTTTATTGCAGGATTCCAGTAGTCTGATTTGCAATATTTCATAATACAGATCCATTATGATGTCAGAGCATATTTGTATGCTGTCTCATGCAGTTGAAATGGCATTTTCACTGTACTGAAATATGTTGAATTTCGATGTAATAAAACAATTCTAGATCTTTGCTTTGGTGCATATGAAGTTTTATGTAACAGTTAACCGACATGTATCATACTGATCTCCACTTAACATTGGTCAATATGAGGTTTACTGGTTCATAAAACTTCAAATTCACCTCAACAAAGGTCAATATATACATAATATTTGAACATGATCATTTCTTATTCAATCATAAACTTCCCTGATTTAAAAATCTGAACAAAATCTACAAGAACTATATCATTATTCTTTAAAACTGATTACAATCATATCCATCTATACCTCACAAGAACTAGCACTATCATTAAAAAGTATATATGACAATGTACCTATTTAACAGTTTCAGTTACTGTATCTTGAAGTGTTACTAAGCACAAGTTTTCCCTAGACTTTGCCATTAACAGGAGGCATATCAAGTGTTACTATTCACAAGTTTTCCCTAGACTTTGCCATGACAGGAGGCATATTAAGTGTTACTATCCACAAGAAGTTTCCCCTAGACTTTGCCATTAACAGGAGGCATATTAAGTGTTACTATCCACAAGAAGTTTCCCCTAGACTTTGCCATTAACAGGAGGCATATTAAGTGTTACTATCCACAAGAAGTTTCCCCTAGACTTTGCCATTAATAGGAGGCATATTAAGTGTTACTATCCACAAGAAGTTTCCCCTAGACTTTGCCATTAACAGGAGGCATATTAAGTGTTAATATCCACAAGAAGTTTTCCCTCGACTTTGCCATTAACAGGAGGCATATTAAATTTTGTGCATGGACTTTTCCCTAGACTTTCCCATTAACAGGAGGAATATTAAGTTTTTTGCACGACTCTTCTTTCAAGCAGCAGAGTCGTACAACATTCAATATCTTTTTGCGGAATACAAGGAAAATGATCAAGAAAATGAACACAAAGAGTAGCACAGTGAGCCTCGTTTCATAGTCATCTCCATAGTGGCTCCCACCAAAAAACCAGTCCAAGTCAAAGGAGCCATCATTGTCTGTTTCCTGAATCCACTGTTCTCCCATGTGACCCAGTGGGTTTGGAATAAAGATCCTAGTCAAATTGAATGGACGATGGAATGACTGAATGATCCATATTTTATCCACAAGTCTGTTGTCTGAAGAATCTAGCACTTCCCAATACAGATGTGTGGCATTGTAAATCTTAAGTCTTCCAAAAAGTTCTTTGGCTCCATCATCAACTAAAAAGGCAGACCAGTGGCCTCTAGCTTTAGTGCTGTATTCTTGTAAATATGTAGCTCCCAAACTTCCTAGTGTTACATGAACAGGTCCTGCTGGTTCTTTGTAATTGTAGGACAATGCATGTGACTTGTATGTTGGCCATGTTCTCTCATAATAATGCTGATGACCTGATATGATTAGATCAACCCCTTGTGTGTAGAACAAATCCTCAAGATGTTTACGAACAAGGGAACGTTCTCTAGTACAATCTTCATTGGGATCATTGACCGAGCAGTACATTGGTCTATGGCCCATTGCTATGATCCAGGGCTGAGCAGACCGCCTCGCATTGGATGCTGCAAGGTCATTCTGCAACCATTTTAATTGTGACTCAAAGTCATCAGAAGAGAAAAACACTTCTGTATTGTAGATGACAAAGTGAATAGGTCCTATATCCAAACTGTACCACAATCTATCCTCTGGCATGGGCCACGGAAGGGTTGGCATGGAAAATCTGTATCTGTAATGAACAAAATTATTGAATCGCTCATGATCTCCAGGACAGGTCATGTATGGTGTTCTAGCAGCCATGTTCTGAATCAGATTCAGGAACTTGTCCCCAATCTGACCTCTAGCTCTATTGAGATCATATGCAATATCACCAATATGAAATATTGCCTGATATTTTTCATTCATTGCCTCCTGAACTAAAAATTTAACATTCTTTGTTAGAGTACCCATATCTCCATACACCATGAATGTCTGTGTACTCCCTGCTTGAACGGCTGGCACAGTGAAGCTGTATTGATCACTAAGAGTATCTCCCTTTTCTCCTCTTACATGATAGAAATATTTCATTCCAGGAGTCAAGTCTCTTACTTCGACTCTGTGCAAATACTGTGCACCGTCCTCATTGTCTTTCATCAATCTTATAGTTTCTCCTCGTTCCTGAATGGCTTTTCGTTTATCCCCTGTGTGGTATTCAACTATCGAGATATCACTGGCTTGTGTGGCCCACACGAACACAATGTCATGAGCCTTTTGACCAAAGCTTATATGTATCTGTTCTGGTTGAAGCAGATCTGTTCTTGGTTTCGGAACTTCTGTAATGACCTGCATTTCTACCTTTTCACACAAGACTGTTTCGACTAACATCAGCACAAATAAAAAGGATATGCACAAACTGTGACCTGCATGCATTACTGATTGCATAGGTGTTGCTGGTCTTGTCTAAGGTACTTTCGAGAACTTGCATGAAACTCTGAAAACTTTGCTCCAACTGATTTCCGTTACTGTTAAACCTCATCCGTAGCTGCGTTGTTTAAGCTTTCTTCATGGCATGAACAATGAAAGTTTAACAAGTACTCCAGCTACGTTAAAGACACGGCGAAATATGCATTACTGGTAATATTTAATCTACAGTTGACAGATCAACAGGAAGTTTGATGTTAACCATAATTAGAGATTGGACGGAATAGACGAAAGCATGCGAACATGTATGCTGGGATACGAAAAAAGAAGACGTAAAAGCCGGAACATAGGTTTTGATCGCATTTATGGTAAAATGTAATATTTGGATTAAAAATAATGTTAAAATTATCAGTTATTTTAGAATAGCCATTTATGCTTATCCCACATCGCTTTGCATAATATACACTTATATGCTGTTAATTCATCTGTAAACCGGTACAAAAAAAGTTTCCGCGTACACCAACGGCAGCTTGTACCCTCCTACCGATTTATAAAACGAAAAGCATGGAGGATATAAAAAATGCACAACACTTACTCATTTCATTCATTGATTTATAATTTATTATCGAACAGTGGGTGACTTATTGAGGAGTAAAAAAACATGGAGACACTTTTAGCCAGCATTTACTACAATCCTGCACTTGCTGCTGGTTACGGAGGAGTTCAAACATTGTATCGAGCCGCTAAAAGCAAATTGAAAAGTGCACGTTTGCCAGAAGAACGACGATGGTTACAAGAACAATCGACGTACACGTTACACAAACCCATTCGACGACAATTTTCTAGAAGTCAAACCAAAGTGGCTGGCATCGATCATCAATGGCAAGCAGAATAACCGGATGTCTCTCATTTGGCAGCGTACAATCGTGGTTACAAATATTTGTTTTGTGTCATTGACGTGTTTTCCAAACCCGCTTGGGTCGTTCCTTTGACTTCAAAAAGCAGTCACGAGTTGGTACGCGCCTTAAAACTGGTGTTGAAACAAAGTGGTCGTCACCCTTTACGATGGCAAACAGACAAAGGCACCGAATTTCTAAACCAAGCTTTTCAAAAAGAATTGAAACAACGCCACATTCATTTTTTTACCACTGAAAATCCTGAAACCAAAGCCAGTGTCGTGGAACGTTTTCACGCAAAGTGGGTAAACGTCGAGTAGAAGAAGTCAAAGTGCGTTGGAAAGGATATCCACCTAGTTTTGATTCTTGGATTGCCGCTTCCCAAGTCGTCGACTATAAAAAGAAGAAGTAACCAACATGCCGTTCAACACAACAGCTACCTCTTCTTCGCAGAGTTCTTCTCTTCAAGAATTACAAAAACAACCTTTGTGGGTGTGGTGAGGAGAACGCGTGCCTAAATATCAAATCGTCTTTTTCTGCCAAATCTTTGTGGTGTATTGTGTCATCGGAGCAGCGATTGCCAATTTGAGTTTGCAACAAGGTGAAAAACAATTGTGGACCATTTTACTCAGCAGTTGCATCGGTTATCTTCTGCCCAGTCCTTCCTTGAAATATAGTACAGACAATAACAACAACAACGACAACCACAACGGTGCAGCCAACGCCGGTCATTCTTCTTCCAGTCACAACAACAACAGTAGCACTCTTTTGGAACATTTTGAACATCATTCTCCTTTGAACTCGAGTGACTCCTCAGACACCAGAACCCTGAATCTATGAATAACCAATTTTATTTAACCTTACCCAGTGACAGTTCGATGGATATGTTTCCCAACAATACCTTATGTTGTTTCACGGCCAAATTACCTCAGTCCAAACAATTGGATCACGAAGCTCATTGGGAAGTGGCTTTGATAGAAATCATTCATCCTACGCAAGCCCTCAATATCAACGAAGGTCAAAACACTTTCATCGTGGATATCCTGAACGGCTAAGTGCAAGATCACTTGGACAAAAATGATCCTAGCATTTACGAATCCAAAAAATCATTAAACACTAATCCTCCTTCCTTGACTAGCTATACCATGAGAATTCCTGTGGGGTACTATTTTAATGCTCAACATTTTGTGGACACCATTGCGACTATTTTCAACGGCCAATTTGGCAAAGCCTTGGACAAAGCCAAGAAAACTGTCCAGATCGAGTACCATAAAATTGCTCGCCTTCTCAATATGCATTTTTCGGACCCCAGAATATTGTCCATCACTTTTTGTCCTGGGTTGTTTGCTATTTTGGGTGGATACACACAAATAGCCCCCCAAAAAACATCAACAGCAACGATCGATTTTACAAGTTTTTTCGCTACCCTGTCGAATTGAACGATGGACTGAATTTATTGTTTGTGTACTCCGATGTGGTGGAGTACAACGTGGTGGGAAACACATCCGCTCCGTTCCTGAGAGTCATTCCTTTCAAAGTGGATTCTGATGTCGCTGCGTACGAAGAAGGTGGAAACACGTATCACGTTCACCGTGAATTTATATATCCTCATTATCTTCCAGTCAGTAAATCGTGTTTTGACAGTGTCAAGATTAGTATAAAAGGAGAGATCTGGGACAGAGTATTCTATTCACTAAAGGAAAAGTCACGGTGAAACTACATTTTCGAAAACGGTTCTCCAGCGAATTATAACACAAAAATGTATCCTGTGTACCGAGGAGTGGCTCGACAACGAGGACATGGTATAGGAGATATGTTAAAATCTGCTTTTCGGACGGTAGCCCCCATCTTGAAAGCCATGGTGACTCGAGGATTGAATGCCTTAAAAGATGCCGCTTTGACGCAAGGAAAAGAATTTCTTCAAAACGTCCTCATCGACAAACAAAATCCTAAAGAAGCCTTTATGAGAGCAGGAAAAAATGTGTTGCTGCACACTGGAAAAGATCTTTTGGGTCGCCGAGAGACCCCTATAAATTCGCTTCACACTTCTGGCCCTGGCATTACTTCTTCCTCAACGCCACAGCAAGGACAAGGCAGAAAGAGACGTCGACACCCCTTCAGAGCTCATAAACACGTTGTTCAGAAAAAGAATAAGAAAAGAAGAATTGTCAGAGAATTAGACGTGTTTGATTACTAACTGTTGAAAATGATGCACCGAGATTCTTGCGAATGTACCAAGTCAGAACTGGATATGTTTGCCATGCCACCTACCATGATGACGATGCAAGAATCCCAATGGGTAGAATTTCATCCTCTATCGTCTTTGACGACTTCAATTCCTATCGAATTTGAAATCAAAGGACAAACCGAAGATTACATCGATCTGAATAGCAGCCACTAGTGCCTGAAACTCACAGTGCTCAAAACGGACAACAGCAATCCTGGGGCCGATGACAGAGTAGCTCCCGTCAATAATTTAATGCATTCGTTGTTCAGCGAAGTGGACTTGTACTTGAATAACAAACTTGTCAGCAGCAGCATGGATACTTACCCTTACTGTGCTTACTTGGAAAATCTCTTGACGTACGGAAAAGAAGCCAAGAACACCCCGTTGACTGCAGATGACAATCCGCACAATGTGGGATTTAACGACCATTCGAAAGAAAATCAGACAAGGGCGTACTTTAGAACTGATGGATCGTTTGCATTTGGACATGTGGTTGCAAGACAAGTATTTGTTAAACGGAGTGGATGTACGCCTGAGACTGAATCGCAGTAGTACCGTCTTCCATTTGATGGCTAATGCCAGCGAGTTCAAAACCATCATCGAAGATGCCAGACTTTACGTGCGACGTGTAGAAGTCTTACCTAAAGTAGCCAACGACATCAGTCAAACTTTGAGCAGAACCACTGCCAAGTATCCTGTGCGACGAGGGGAAGTGACAACGTTTACCATTGCTTCTGGACTCCAATCCAAAGTCGAAGATCATGTCTTCCAAGGACAGCTCCCGAAACATTCACTCATCGGCATCGTCAGTAATGCAGCCCTCAACGGAGCCATCGATCAAAATCCTTTCGACTTTCAACACTTCAATGTCTCCAAGATAGAAGTCACTCGAGATGGCCAGACCTTGTGTACCAGACCTTTTGAACCTAACTTTTCCCAGAAAAATTACTTGCGATCTTACTTGACCCTGTTTGAAGCCACAAGACAGTTAGGCACCAACAGCAGCCACGGCATATCGTACGAGGATTATGCAGGAGGATATACTTTGTGGGGATTTGATTTCACTCCTGACCAAGTCAGCGACGAAGGACATTTCCACCCTATAAAATCAGGCCAACTTCGTGTGGAACTTCAGTTTTCCATAGCTCTCGTCAACACCGTGAACGTCATCTTGTATGGAGAATTTGACAATACTCTGGAAATCAACAGTTTGCGAGAAGTGATTCTAGACTATTAGAAAAGATGCAACACGAAGAACCTATGGAGATAGAAGATGAGGGATTTGTGATATGAAACAGTCACAATCAACCAGTGATAACGATGTTTTTGATCCAGAACCAAAAGAAGAGAAAAGGTGTGTTACCAAGTTTACTGGATTTATGCCGTGTAGATGGTCAGAAAAAGAACAACATTTAGTCTCCTGTTTTGCTACGGAATTGACTGAAAGAATTACAGCCCTGACCCGACAACATTGTCATGGATGTCAAATTGATCATCCGAGTCAGAAACAACACGACAAATGTATGATGATGAGTGCAGAAGAAAAATTGGATGAATATTTGGATGAGGCATGGTCTCTGATCTCAGAAGAAAAGGTGTTGAGAAAGTGGTATAAAGACTTGCATGATCTTTCCTTACCTACACTCACTTCTCTGGAGATCCAACGCATCGAAGCTCTCTTGCAACAGAGTACAGAAACTACCCGTCCATCGAGTTACTTGACAGACAGATTCAAGCATAAAGTCAAGTGTGAATTGATGACTTATTATTACCTGTGAAGAAAAAATGGATACCTGGGAACTTCATTACCTGTTGACTAGCAGTTCGTACACCTCTTCTTGGAATCCTGTGGTATGTGCTAAAGATGAACTTCCTCATAGCAAACCTAAAGACGCTCATGCCTATGTCATCAATACCGACGACAGTCATCGACCAGGAACCCATTGGGTGGCAGTGTACTTTCCCAACGATCACAGTGTGGAATATTTTGATTCTTATGGATTACCTCCTTTGGAAGACGACATCATTGACTTTATGAGAAGAAATACTGTCTCCACTCGATACAATAATGTGAGATTACAAGGATCAGATTCCATGGTGTGTGGACAATGTTGTGTGTATTTTCGTCATCAACGCAGTCTTGGATATCAATTAGAACATTTAGTGACTTGTTATGATAGGGAATACGCTAGAAACGATGTCAAAGTAGAAAGATGGTTTTGTGAACATTATGGTTATCTCTTGTCTTTAGCTTAGAACCGTAGTGTCTGCATCGAGGACAAAATGATTTAGAACAGTGGAAGTCCAGTTTGACTTCACAGCGTTGTCAACCCTGTAAATACGTTCATGTTTAAAAAAAAATGTTTGTTTGTATTTGTATTTTGTGTTAGAGAAGCTTCTTATTGTTGATTAAAAATGTTGATTTTTGAAAAAAAAATGGTGTTGTGTTGTTTTATGGATTGAGAAAAAAAAAATGGAATGTATATGCTCTTTGACTTCTCTCTGTCGATCTGAGGTACCGACTCTTTCATATTTCTCTCTATCGATCTGAGTCATGATTTCCATCGCGTCCGCGCTTCATGCATATAAAGCGGTGTGCCTGCCAGTCGGGTCACTTCAGCCGACTGCAGGTGGGTCTGGATAGGATCGGTCGATGGGCCCGAGAAGACACTGGGTGTAATGTTCTCCCCTAAAACCAAAACTCGCAGGGACCCAACTAAATTATATTTAAATGGACGAGAAATAAAATTTGAAAAAGTAGCTAGGTTTCTGGGGATGCTATTCGATGAGCACCTTACATGGAGCAACCACATAACAGAGCTTGTAAGACGGTGTGGGCAGGATCTGAACCTCTTGAGGAACCTCAGAGGAACCGATTGGGGAACGGATCAGTCCACACTTCTTACACTATATCGGACACTCATCAGATCCAAAATTGACTATGGGTGCCAGGTATACGCTTCGGCACACCCCAATTTACTTACAAAATTGGATCAGATCCAACACCGAGCTCTAGTTATCTGCACCGGTGTTCTCGGTAGCACTTCCAGAGACGAATGCAGAATCCTAACTGGGATACCCCCCCCCCCCCCCCCCGCCTCAACCTAAGAAGGGAAGAATTTATCTTTCGGTATGCTGCTAGAATATCAATTCATGACAAGTCGCACCCTACAAGAGTTATTATAGAGAGATGCAACAAGCCCTTCACACACAAAATGTGCATGAACCTCCCAGGAGGGAAAAAATCCATGAACTAAAAATTCCCAATATACAAGCGAAAATAAAAAAAATCCCCTGATTCCACCCCATGGACCAGCAATCCACCAAAAATTAATCTAAATGCACTAACTTACGGTAATAAACAAGAAAATCCAGTGGAAATAAGGGCCAAAATTCTCTCTAAAATAGAAAGTAGGTATGTGGGGTACATCCAAATCTATACGGATGGATCAAAATCCACTGACCCAAGACGCACTGCAGCAGCAGCCGTCATCCCGGAGAAAAACATCACACTGGGGGCGAGGCTACCAGATGACTGCTCCATTTATACTGTCGAATTCTGGACTATAATCCAAGCAATTAAATGGATACAAGACAGCCAAACTCCCAAAGCAGTTATTGTTAGAGACTCCCTCAGTGTGCTGCGGACTCTGGAGTCCGGTAAATCTGCCAGCAGAGATAACATGACACGAGAAGTTTACTTCAGACTTAAAAACCTGGACCCCAACAAACATACTGTAGAATTCATGTGGGTGCCATCCCATATCAACATCCCTGGAAACGAAAGAGCAGATAAAGAAGCCAAAATCAAATTAATCGATCAAGACATTTACCATTTATCTTACAGTGTCCATGAGTTTTACAGTATGATTAGGCAAAAAATAGATCATAAATGGCAGAGGGAATGGGAAGATACGCAAAAAGGCTGTAAACTCTATAAATTAAAAAAGCAGGTCTGCAGAAATATCATAACCCCAAACCTGGCAAACCCCCATGATGCCAAAGTTATAAATAGGATTAAAACTGGAAAAACACTATTAACCAGTAGCTTTGGAAGATTTGTGCCAGGAATAAATTGCCCACACTGTCCCATCCCTGAAACATTATGCCACATTTTTAACGAATGCCCCAAATATACCCAAGAATGGGAAAAATTCCAGGAAAATCAGAAGAAACTAAATACCCCAGATAGCTACCCTGATTTCCTTAAAATCGGAAATAATAACATAAATTCGATGTCCTCAAACAATCTGGGATTCATCACCGACATTGGGAAGAGAGGGAAGATATAATCCCTGGTTAAGAAAGATAAGTACAACAACAACAAAAAAAACAAACAAACAAAACAAAACAAATTACTATATCAAACCCGATCAGTCTAAAACGGGAGAGGAGGGGCCCCGCACAAGGGGGGAAGGGATTGGTATATGAGGATCGCTAGGATGCTAGGAGGCCGTGGTGCCTCGCCTTCTTAAGCGGGAGAGACTCCACTCCCATGATAGGACTGAGAAGCAAGCCAAAATAAAATACAAAATACAAATTGGAAAATATGAACCAAATAAACTTAGGATAGTTGCCTATAAAAACTACAAAAAAACCCAAAAACAAGTACTATGGCAAACCCGATTCATCTAAGGCGGGAGAGGAGGGGCCACGCATAAAAGGGGAAGGGATTGGTATATCAGGATCGCTAGGATGCTAGGAGGCCGTGGTGCGCCGCAAAGGCGAGCCAATCCCCGCCCTCTTAAGCGGGAGAGACTCCACTCCCATGATAGGATTGAGAGGCAAGCCAAAATAAAATACAAAATACAAATTGAAAAATATGAACCAAATAAACTTAGGATAGTTGCCTATAAACGATTCAGACATAGAATTCAAAATTAAAAAAGCGATAGTTCCCCCCCCCCCTCCCCATCAACTACATCATCCTAACTCTCAAACTAACCCTACGTTTTCCCAATCACGAACTCACTAACTTATTAGCAAGGCATGTTCACATTAACATAGAAATAACCTATTTCTACT
Organism: Margaritifera margaritifera; assembly: GCA_029931535.1. Lineage (NCBI taxonomy): Eukaryota > Metazoa > Mollusca > Bivalvia > Unionida > Margaritiferidae > Margaritifera > Margaritifera margaritifera. The sequence goes on along the minus strand of JAQPZY010001422.1, from coordinate 470,219 downwards.
GGTATATATTAAACTCTTTAGGTAGTACCAAGGAGTTTTGCATAACTTGACTTGAACTTGAATTAAAATTAACCTGGCATAAGGTGGTCATAAGCCCAGATCATCAGACTCAGCCGCACAAAGTGGCATTGATTTGAAATTCATAATTATTAGAGGCCCCGCTTAACTGACCCCAGCATAATTAAGAGTATAAGGTGGTCCAGAGTCCAGACCATCAGGGCCCCACCGCACAATGCGGTAACTGATACCTCAAAAATACGTACCCAAATATACGATTAAGCACAGGCGCCAAGAGAAAAACTATGGATATGTACATAAATTAGTCAATATAAGGTGGTAACATCCCAGACCATCAGACCCAGCTGAACAAGGTGGCAACGATTGAACACAACGACAAAAACCCAATAATAGTAGGTGCCTGTGCTTACAAACCTAGAATCGTACTCCTTGAACTAAACCGGGCTTAGAGGGCAACCATTTCCATTTCTTCTTCTCTGCTGCTATACTTGTAACCTTAATTAACCGACGTAGGCAATCAGCCAATAGTACAGAGTATCTCATCAAAAATTAACATTAGATAAGAAACAAGACGACAACATTCATCTTTTGGCAAATAAATCTAATCTAAATTCAATCCTGGACCACTTGGAGCCATTCGGGGACTATGAGGCGCCTCCACCTGGACCTTTTCCTCCTTTGCCACTCCCGGACATTTAAAAAGCATGCAGTGCACGCAGTAAAACGTCAGATGGGCTCGCAGCCCGGACACCCCTCTGATGAATAATGAATAAAGTGATGTGCACAAAACTAACCCACCGGAATAGCGCGCAGTGCGCGCACTGAGGGTATATAGACGTACATGGCCGAATGGCCGAACACGTCTTTAATTCAACAAAACAAACAAACAGTCGGGTCACTCTCGTTGACTCGTCAACACCTCAACATGGCAGCCAAGATTAGTAAGCTGAATGAAGCGATGGTGAATATGCAGCGGGTTAGACATAACCTGATTCAGAAGAGCCCAGAGAAGAAGACGATGATCTTCCTGCAAATGGCTCAAGATCTGGTGGAAGAAGTTTTGAGAGAAGAGATCATCAGGGACAGAGCGGAATGGGAGGAGAAACAAAGACTGCAGCAGCAGCAACAACAGCTACAACAACAACAACTCTTGCAGCAGCTGCGACAACAAGAAGGAGAAGTGTCCTGTAAGATGGACTGTGAGGAGTTTGCCTTCTCCTTCACCAGGAAGCATCCCTGTCCGCGACGGTGAGACCTGTGGTGAAACGTGGCCGTCCTGCCGCCAGAAGTTAAACACTTCTCACCAAACACCCCCAACGGTCCTTTTCAGGGCCACCCAGATCTCTAGAAAAGATTACTCCATGATTGCCTAAAAAATTTGTGTGTTTGTATGTGGAGTGTATGTTTGTGTTTGTCATTTTTTTTTAAAAAAAAGTCCCTTTCCCTTGTATGTTTGGTGTGTGTTTGTATAGAGTGTGTCTATCAACACTCCCCTTCATTCATTCATTGGTAGTATAGGGGGAGTAACTGGGTACGGGGGGACACTCTGGGTACCAACGGGAATTTAACATAGCGGGGGCACTCTGGGTACCAACGGGGATTTAGCATTACGGAGACAGTCTGGGTAACAACGGGAATTTAGCATTGGGGACACTTGGGGTCATACGAGAAAGAATGAACAGGCGTGGGGGTACTTGGGGGTCATATACAGACACACACACACACACACACACACTTTGGGGGTAATACACACACACACACATATGGCAATGATATGAAAATTAATCTTTTCTTGATTAATGGGTGGCCCTGAAAAGGACCGTTTGGGGTTAAGAAGTTATGATGTTTTAACTTCTAGTTGCGGTAGCAGCGGCAGCTGCAGCAGGGCGGCCACGTTTAGCCACGGGTCTCACGGCTTTAAGACAAGCTCTCTTTCTGGTAAAAGAGAAAGCAAACTCATCGCAGTCTATCTTACAGCTGACTTCTCCTCCGTCGGGTAGTTTCATGGACTGCAAGAGTTGTTGTTGTTGCTGCTGCTGCAGTCTTTGTCTCTCCTCCCATTCCGTTCTGTCCCGAAGTATTTCTTCCCTCAGGACTTCTTCCACCAGATCATGAGCCATTTGTAGGAAGATCATTGTCTTTCTCTCAGGGTTGGTCTCCATCAAATGATGCTTCACCCTCTGCATGTTCACCATAGCTTCGTTCAGTTTACTAATCTTGCCTGCTGCCATCTTCTTGAAGTGTTGTTGTTGAGATCTTGACGAGTCAACGAGAGTGACTGCACTGGCCAACGCACCGCTTTATATGCTCGAAGCGCGGACGCGATGGAAAACATGGGGTTCAGATTGAGAGTGTAGGGAAAAGAGGGGGTGACTTCAGATCGATAGAAAGAGATAGATAGAACATAATATTTTTTTTTTCAAATTCAATAAAAAACCACACAACACCATTTTTTCAAAAAATCAACATTTTTTAATGAACAAGAAGAAGCTTCTCTAACATAAAAATTTCAAAACTAACAATCAACAAGATATTAAACAGGAACGTATTTACAGGGTTGACAACGTTGGGAAGGTAAACTAAACTTCCACTTTTCTACATCTACATCATTCTGATGCACACTACGTTTCTGAGCTAAAGACAAGAGATAACCATAATGTTCACAAAACCATCTTTCTATTTTATCATCTTTTCTAGAGTACACACATTCAAACGAAGTCAGTATGTGGATAAGTTCTCAATTCACACAGTACTTTTTCCTTCAAACTCTCTATCAAGTAGTACAATGAACTATGGCGGGGAACCTCTGTATTCTGTCGCAGGAAAGCTTCGAGGCGTTCGGTCTCCAGAGGAGTGAGTGGAGGTGAAGAAGAATTCTGCAAGTCTTTATACTACTTTCTCAAAATAGGTCTTTCTGGGAATCTACCCCAGGCGTCCTCCAAATATTCGTCCAACTTTTCTTCTTTACTCATTATTAAATTTTTTTTTTCTATTTTCATCACACTCATAATAAAATTCATTTCTGTGTATTTGTGTGATTTCTTCAGCTACCTTCTTAGCAAAACAGGAGACTAAATGTTGTTCTTGTTCTGGCCATCTTGGCATCATGACTATAGTGTTTTCTTCTTCTTCTTCTTCTTCTTCTTCTTCTTTTTGAGGTTCTGAATGAATCACTTCGTCATCATCATCCGTGGTAGTTTGTGACTGCTGAACTTCACAAAATCCTTCATCTATCTCCATAGGTTCTTCTTCTACGTGTTGCATCTTTTTTTTCTTTTCCTTCTAATAGTCTAGAATCACTTCTCTCAAACTGTTGATTTCTAGAGTGTTATCAAATTCTGCATACAAGACGACGGTCACTGTCTCGAGTAGAGGATCTGCAAACTGAAGTTCCACACGAAGTGGGCCTGATTTTATAGGGTGGAAATGTCCTTCATCGCTGCCTTGGTCCGGAGTGAAATCAAATCCCCACAACGCATACCCTCCTGAATAATCGTCGTACGAAATGCCGTGGCTGGTGTTGGAACCTAACTGTCCTGTGGCTTCAAACAGGCTCAGGTAAGATCGCAAGTAATTTTTATGGGCGTCGCTAAAGTTAGGTTCAAAAGGCCTGGTACACAAGGTTTTGCCATCTCGACTGACTTCTATCTTGGAGACGTTGTAGTGTTTAAACTCGAACGGATTCTGATCGTGGACTCCGTTGAGGGCTGCATTACTGACGATTCCAATCAGCAAACGTTTGGGGAGCTGTCCTTGGAAGACGTGATTTTCGACTTTGGATCGGAGTCCAGCGGCAATGGTAAAGGTTTTCACTTCCACTCGTCGCACAGGATACTTGGCAGTGGTTCTGCTCAACGTTTGACTGATGTCGTTGGCTACTTTTGGTAAGACTTCCACACGGCGCACGTAAAGTTTGGCTTCTTGGATTTTGGTTTTCCACTCGTTAGCATGAGCCATCAAATGGAAGGCGGCACTACTGCGATTCAGTCTCAGGCGTACATCCACTCCGTTCAACAAATACTTGTCTTGCAACCACATGTCCAAATGCAAACGATCCATCAGTTCTAAACTGCGTCTGATTTTCTTTCGACGGTCGTAAAATCCCACATTGTGAGGGACTGCTGGAATTATAGGATCACCATCATTAGCAGCAGTCTTCGCCGGTACTGACAGCTCTGTGTCGTTGAACTTTTCCGAGGTGTCAGGTTTCCAGACAACCGAAGCATCCAGATGAGTGTTCTTGGCTTCTTTTCCGTATGTCAAGAGATTTTCCAAATAAGCACGGTAAGGGTAAGTATCCAAACTGCTGCTGACCAGTTTGTTATTCAAGTACAAATCTACTTCGCTGAACAAGGAATGCAAGAAATTATTGACGGGTGCCACTCTGGCAGCTTCCCCAGGAAGGGTGTTGTCATTTTTTTGTACTTGGAGTTTCAGGTACAAGTAACTGTTATTCAGATCGATGTAATCTTCGGTTTGTCCTTTGATTTCAAATTCGATAGGAGCTGAATCCGTCAAAGACGATACAGGATGAAATTCTACCCATTGGGATTCTTGCATCGTCATCATGGTGGGAGGCATGGTAAACATATCCAGTTCTGACTTGGTACATTCGCAAGAATCTCGGTGCATCATTTTTTTTTCACAGTTAGTAATCAAACACGTCTAATTCTCTGACGGCTCTTTTTCTTTTCTTATTCTTTTTTGAACCACCGTGTGTTTTTTTATGAACTCTGAAGTGATTTCTACGTCGTCTCTTTCTGCCTTGTCCTTGCTGTGAAGTGGAGGAAGAAGTAATGCCAGGGCCTGAAGCGTGAAGCGAATTTATAGGATTCTCTCTGAGACCTAAAAGATCTTTGCCAGTGTTCATCAACACATTTTTGCCTGCTCCCATATAGGCTTCTTTAGGATTTTGTTTGTCAATGAGGACATTTTGCAAAAATTCTTTTCCTAGCGTCAAAGCGGCATCTTTTAAGGCATGGAATCCTCGAGTCACCATCGGTTTCAAAATAGGGGCTACCGTCCGAAAAACCGATCTTAACATATCTCCTAAACCATGTCCTCGTTGTCGAGCCACTCCTCGGTACACTGGATACATTTTTTGTTTGTTTGGGGTAGTTACAATGCGTTAGAGAACCTTTTTCGAAAATGTAGTTTCACCGTGACTTTTCCTTTGTCAATGAATGGCACATCTTGTCCCAAATCTCCTTTTATACTAATGTTGACACTGTCAAAATACAATTTACTGACTGAAAGATAATGAGGATGTACAAATTCACGGTGAACGTGAAACGTGTTTCCACCTTCTTCGTACGCACCAGCACCAGTATCCACTTTGAAAGGAATGACTCTCAGTAAGGGAGCAGCTGTGTGGCCCACCACGTTGTACTCCACCACATCGGAGTACACAAACATTAAATTCAGTCCAACGTTCAATTCGATAGGGGTGCGAAAAGCCTCTCTGAAATCTGTGTTGGTGTGGATTGTTCGTTCACCATGATACTTTTTATTTCCACCCAAAATATCAAACAACCCAGCAGAAAAACCGATGGTCATGAATTTTCTTTCGTGCGCGGGTAAGTGTTTGTCTTCTTTCTCGTCGAATGGCTTCCCCCCATGCCCTTTCAAAAACTGCAAGAGGAAACGGCGTGCCACAGGATGGTATTTGATCTCTACCCATTTTTGGTTTTTTTCCAAGGCTTTGCCAAATTGGGCTTCGAAGACGGCCGCAATCGTCTCCACCAAATGTTGAGCACTAAAATAATACCCTTCAGGAATTCTCATGCGATAGGTCGAGAAGGGAGTATTGTCAGTTTTTGAACTCATTTTTTTCCCAATTTCAGGATCATGAGCGTCCAACTCTTTTTGCACTTTTTCGTTATAGATTGCTACGTCAAAAATGGTTTGATTTCCAGTCACATTCTTGATTTGCGTAGGATGAATGATTTCTACCAAAGCCACTTCCCAATGAGCGTCGTGATCCAGTTGGAAGGCCTTAGGTAATTTGGCCGTGAAACAACATAATTTGTTGTTGGGAAACACATCCATGGAACTGTCACTGGGTAACGTTAAATAAAATTGGTCATTCATAGTAGGTCCAAAGTGGTTTTGGTCTCCAAGGAGTCACTCGTGTTCAAAGGGTTCGAAAAGAGGACTGCTATTATGGTGACTGGAAGAAGAAGGTGGACTGGCGTTGGTCGTACTACTGTGGTTGCTGTGGCTGCTGTTGTTGTGGCTGCTGTTGTCCGTCGTCGTCGTAAATTTCAAAGAGGGACTGGGTAAAAGATAACCGATGCAACTGCTAAGTAAAATGGTCACAATTGTTTGTCTCCTTGTTGCGAACTCAAATTGGCAATAGCTGCTCCGATGACACAATACACTACAAAAATTTGGCAGAAAAAGACGATTTGATTTTTAGGCACACGTTCTCCGCACCACACCCAGAGCGGTTGTTTTTGTAATTCTTGAAGAGAAGAACTCTGCGAAGGAGTCGAGGTCGTGGTTGTGTTGAATGGCATGTTAGGTTAAACTTCTTCTTTTTCTTTTTATAGTCGACGACTTGAGAAGCAGCAATCCAAGAATCAAAACTAGGAGGATATCCTTTCCAACGTACTTTGACTTCTTCTACTCGACGTTTGCCTACTTTGCGTGTTCTTTGTTCGAGAATGCTTTCGATGTCGTACAAGGTGTCTTCTTTTTTGGTCACTCGTTGTAACTCAGGCAAGTAAAATGTTCCTTTGAGCACTTCACCGTGCATGTCTTCCAATTTATAGACGGGAGGATCGCGTCCACGCACGGGTGTACTGACACGAAACAATTCGGTGGTCCAGTTGGGTAAATAACCTTTGTCAAAAGCGCGTTTGGTTTTTCCGATGCGAACCCAATCTCCCGTCTTCAACTCCAGCAAGGTTTTTTTCTGAGGGTGGTGGTGGTCTGCTCCTCTGGGGTGTACCAAACAATCGATCAAACATGGTCACTTCGTTTTCAGGGCTGACCTCCTCGGGGGCACATCCGATGCTACGATGGTACGATTGATTGTACGCTTTGACCAAACGGGGTAACACGTCGATGTACTTGAGAGTGTGTTGATGTGTAAAATATTTCCACATGCGTTCTTTCAAAGTTCTTTGAAAACGTTCCACGATACTGGCTTTGGTTTCAGGATTTTCGGTAGTAAAAAAATGAATCTGTCTTTGTTTCAATTCTTTTTGAAAAGCTTGGTTTAGAAATTCGGTGCCTTTGTCAGTTTGCCATCGTAAAGGGTGACGACCACTTTGTTTCAAGACCAATTTTAAGGCACGTACCAATTCGGTACTGCTTTTAGATGTCAAAGGCACGACCCAAGCAAATTTGGAAAACACGTCAATGACACAAAACAAATATTTGTGACCACGATTGTAGGTTGCCAAATGAGAGACGTCGGCTAAATCGGCTTGCCATTGATGATCGATGCCTTCCACTTGGGTTGGACTTCTAGAAAATTTACGTCGAATGGGTTTGTGTAACGTGTACGTCGATTGTTCTTGTAACCATCGTCGTACTTCTGGCAAACGTACACTTTTCAATTTACTTTTGGCAGCTCGATATAATTTTTGAACTCCTCCGTAACCAGCAGCATGGCCAGGATTGTAATAAATGGTGGCTAAAAGTTTCTCCATGGTTTGATTCCTCAATAAGTCAACCAAGTACCAATACTCTTTTCTTCGTGGGGTATCTTTTTGGATTGCAATGCTTTACGTGTCCGACGAGCCACTGGTGTAAAGGAGGATGTTGTTTGAACAGTGGTCATCGGTTCTGTTTTGACTTCTGTCTTCACTTCTTCCTTTTTCACTTTTGATGGCAATGGGGTAGACATCATCTTTTTTATCCAACCGGATGTGGCTAACTTTTTTTTTTAAGAGGTGGAGTTTGTAACTCTTCTTCTTCTTCTTTTACGGTCATCCCTGTGGCGGTGTCTGTTTTAGTGGTGGTAACTTTAGGTTCACTTTTCATCAGGGTTTTGAAATCTCTCAGAGTGGGTGGAGCTGTTTCGCCTACAGCTTTTTGGTGAAAGAGTTGCAGACGTTGTAAAAGTTGACCGTACCGTTGCGATTTTTCTGTTTCTGACAAATCACTTCGTTCCATCAGCGTTTGTAATTCTTGTTGTAACTGTGACATCTCTTGGAGATTAGGATTGGGAGGTAAATGAGGTATCCGTTGTTCGTTCCAACGATGAAATTCCATCCATCGTTTGTAAGGTACTAAAGTCAGTTTTCGTCCTTCCATTTCATCCAAAGGTACAAAAAGGTGTGGTCTTTCCAGAGAAGGGTGTCCTTTTTATCTTCTTTTTGTTATCGCATGACACCTTCTAAAAGTGGTCCAGCAATCGTTCCTAACAAAGGACCCGCTATTTTTAACAACGGTCCTAACAGCATAGGTAGAAATCCTCCTCGTTGCACCAACATTTTTTTCTTTTGCTGGAGAGGTATTTTCTTTTTCACCATTTGACGAAGAACGTTCCGATGTTTACCTAATTTTTTTTTCTGTATCTTGGACAAAGGTACCGTTCCTTTCAAAACGTTCAAACAACATTCACACATGGTATCGATGATTTCTTTAGGGGCTGTTTGAATGAGTTGTTTTCGCATGGGAGGATTGGATTTGGTTAGGACAGACAAGACGTCCCAATGTTTCGCCAGACGAGGTGGAAGTCCTTTTATGCTTTTCTTCTTTTTTTGGTGGTGCAGGTGTTCACGTTTGGGGGTCATCTTAGAGGTGAGGAGTAAGTCTGAAGTCTTTGGCAGGTCACCCTTCTATTTTATACTGGAACACGTCTCCGCTGATTGTCTGCACGACGTACCATCTTCATGACAGGCCTCACTTGACGTTGAGGTGTTTTCAATGGACTAAATCGTCTTAATTCTTCTTTGGATAAATCCACTAAACTTTGTAACACGCCGGTTCTTTCTTGGACTTTGGTTTTAGGGGACGGTACTTTGTTTGCGGCTGCTGCCATGGCCAAATCAGCCGAAGTCGAGGGTCCCGAAGTGGTGACTTTCGAAATAGGTTTCCATTTTTGCATCAAATTAGGAAATATTTGTCTTAAGTCTGGTTTGGCAGGCATCATCGTGAAGGGTGGTGAAGAAGACGAAGAAGTGGACGCAAAAGGAGACCTCGTCACTGGGGTCTGTGGTGGTGGTGTTTTGCGGGTGTACGTTTGCGTCCTGGCAGCAGTACCTCTCTTGCGGCTCCTTGCAGTGGTGGTGGCAGTGGGTGTTTTCTTTTTCTTTGGGGCTTTCTTCTTTTTAGGGCTTTTCTTTTTTTGTGTGGTTTTCTTCTTCTTAGGGCTTTTCTTCTTTTTTTTTGGTGTTTTGTGTTTTTTGGCTTGGGCATTAGGATCCCATTTCAAAAGGGAACGAATCATGACCCCTCCTAAAGAACCGCTCCCTCCAGGAGTTAAAATGATTTGTTTTTTAGTCCGTGGATCGATTCTAGGATCGGCTAGTTGTGACAACGCCCCTTTATGTTTTTGAAAAAAACGTTGAGTTTGATGAGGGATGTGAATGATGCCTTGCAGTAATTGACGTGCTGTCAAAGTGAACCATCGTAACACTTCTTTAAGACTAGCTTCTAACAAATGAGCACGGACTTGTGCATTTTTTTCACGACTGATGCCATACAAGGCACGAATCAATTTAGCCGGAGGATGAGATTGAAAGGAAGTCATCTCGAAGACTGTGAGACAGAAATGACGTAGTGGCTGTTTTTATAGTTTTTTTTTTCTTCAGAGTGTTCCTGAAGGGGACGTGTAAATGACAGGACCTCCTTCTTGACACCAAGGGTGAAACAATTGGGCACGAAATCTCAAATAGTCGGGAGTGGTCGGTTTTAAGTCGATGAGTAAATACGCATGAGGTGTTTGAGTGGCATCGTCGTACGCATAATTCAACCAAGGAGTGCCTAACTGTTTGGCTAACACTTGCACTTGAGATTTGTCTCTGGGGCTTTTAAATAAGACCACGTAATGAGCATTGAGACTGATGGTACGATGGGCTTTACTTTGTTGAAATAAATTTTGAGTAATGTAAATGATGCTAGCATTTCGATGGTGTCCTTTTCGTGTAAACCAAAGTTTAATTTCTTCTTCGTCTTCTCCTAACATGTCGTCGAAGATGACCAGATGTGTCTGACTCACGTCAGACACGATCCCATCGCCTTCGCGAGGGATGCCTTCTATAAATGAAATGGTTTCTCCTTGACTTTCTTTCAATAACGTGTAAGACGGTTGCGACTCTTTGTAACACCACACGATACGTTGAGGTGGACGATCGAACAAATGAGATTTGTGTTCAATCAAACGTTTGACAAATTCAGTTTTGCCTGAACCACTCGGTCCAGCAATCAACATGTTAAAGGGATTGCGCAGATACAAAGCGTCCCAACTGGGACGATCTAACTTTTCGTCAATCACTTTGACCACAGCAGAGGAAGTAGAAGAGGCAGACGAGGTAGAAGAAGATGTAGCCATGACTGAGGTAGGAAGATTTTTGAGAAGAAGACAAAAGACCCAAGACATTTTATACGTTTCATACACATTTATTTTTTTGTAAAAACAACCAACACAACAAACAAAAACATTTTTTACAAGTCATGAAGGACAAAAATGCAAACGGCAAAAATGGTCAGGTACAAGATTAAGGCTACCACTAAAAGAATTAAAGTTCTGTACAAACAAGTCAATGTACAACATTCTGGTGTCCTAGGAATGGAAGGCCCAGGCACTGGTGGTGGTGGCAATCTTCAGTTCGTCTTTGTTTTGGTGGTAAAATGAAATGTCTCTGACGGTAAGGAGGGGGTGTGTTCTTGTGGTGTTTCCATGTGGACGACAACAACGGTGTGGTCTTTCTCTGCTGCTGTGTCAGGTTCTTCTTCCAGGATGGTTTCTAAGGTCTTTTTTTTTTGTGTGACTTAGGTTCCCATTTCACTTTTGGAAACTTAGTGGTGACGGGCCAGATCTTTGGCAAACTTTGGTACTTCTTGTAGCCAAACATCGAAACCAACACTTTTCCAGTCACGTACATCTTTCCAATCGTAAACGTGTCAAGGCAAGATAAATTTTGACTAATGTCTTCTTCACACGGAGGTACCCCACTTGTGATTTTCATCACCACTCTCAACACTTTGAGTATAATTTGTCTTTCGTGTACCGATAAAGCATGAATGGTCATGTCTTTTTTGTTTTGGTTAGTCCGCAAACAACACTGTTCCTCAAAAATAATCCACAACGAATGTCCTGGAAAACGAAATCCAAGAAAGGCAGTCACTAAGACACACACGGTATAGCGTCCAAAATTCAATGGAAACAGTTCTTGTATCAGGGCTTTATAATCCTCTAAGGTCTGAACACGATCATTGACTTCCTTCCACGGAATCCGTTTCACAAGTGTAAACCACAGTCCTGTCATGGTCAGCTACCTCTTGTGTCCAAGCTGGAAGTGAAAACTGTGCAATTTGAATAGTCACTTTTCCATCGGTGATGTCAAATTTGTCTCTCATGGATTGAGCGTCTTGAATTTCGTCCAAGAGTTTGGAAGAAGTTAATTCTGCCGGTGTAATAAAGTCGAGAGACACATCAAATGGCAAACTGTGGTGAGACATCAATAAACTCAATCGATCTTGATCTTTGACTTGGCACTGTCCTTTCAGTTCCTCCAACAATGAGTCAAATAAGTCCGTAATGAAATCTGATGCTTTCTCGAGAGGCACTTCAGACGTGAAGTCTTTAAATTTCACTGTGCACGTATAAAAGGTCAATCTCAATTCTTCGATAGGCACTTTGTTAGTCGCTCGAATGTGATAATAATCTTTAGGGTCGACTGAATCATTTTCCTTCTTGGACGAACTTTGCTCTGTCAGTATTGTGGAGACAGAAGTCGATGATGTTGAATATGGGTCTTTTATCTGTGTGAAATTCATCTTTCTAGGTTGACGTCTGTATTTGCAATGAATGGTTTGGCTTGGAAGTGGTCCTTTTTTTATACCGCAGATCGGCGTGTCCGTAAGGCAAAGTGGTGTGGTCTGGAAGTCTCACTCGTTTCTGGTACACGATTCGGTACACTTTTCCAACAGGTCGAGTGACAATTTGATGATTAGGTAACCGTACGATCTTGTGAGGTTCTAACGTGTGCACTCGAAAGTCTTCCACTTGTCCAGACAGCAAAGCATTTTTCAAAACCTTAAAATTGACCAGTTGGCTGTTTCGATAGTTCAGGGTCAATCCTTTGACTTTGCATTGGCTGTCAAGTTGTCCTTGCGGGTCTCGGTATTGGTAGCCGTAATTTTTAGGGCCACCGCTGGCAAAACTCAGGATGGTGTCTTGAGGGTGCTCGTCCGTCCAGGCTTCTAAACGATCTCCTTGGATGGTAGGGTGTGGGTAACCGGGGCGATGAATGTAGATACAACTGTCGGTGTCAAAGTACAGGACACGATCTCCCAAGACTTCTAAAGCTTCGTCGTACAATTTCAAATGAGCATGAGCTGTCACGTAAGCGGCAATGACCACGTTGCTAAACTTGTCAGGTTTTACAAACTTGCTTTCTTCTTCGAAATTGACATAGATCAGATCATCACGGACGATTTCGACGTGTTTGACTAGTATACTTTTGTTGTACACCAATTGAAAGTACTTATAAGGATCGGTCAAGTATTCCGTCTTGGGTAAGATTGTACGTTGGGCCATTTTTCCCCACAAACAATTGAGCATGAGTTTGGCAAACGATCTTTTTCCTTCGTTTTTTTCCACGTCTTCCAAAGTGATGACTTCGACGTCACGGTACTCTTCTTTGAATCGAACTTGGTCTTCGGGAGTCTGACACCACGAGGGATAGCCGCTGGCTTCTTGTTTCAGTTTTAAAAATTGGTTGACGTACCCCGAGAAAATGCCTGGATGATTCGTGGCGTCGTCCTTTTGGTATTGTGCGGTGGTTGGAAAGTGCCAAATTTCGTACACTTTCAACAAACGGTATCCACGATCCAGAGCCCGAAACAATTCGGCACTGACCCACGTTCCTGTCAAAGAGCGTTCTTCCTCCGTGTGGTGACAGGGATGATCTTGGTTGCATGTTTTGGCACACGTACGACATAAAGAAAACATCAGTTTTCCTTGGCAATGGTGAGGTAAGATGGGATGGTACAAGTCGGTCGGGGGTAAGACTTTACATTTGATCAATCCTTCGTATTGACGAATGTGTTCCACGTCGATGTGTTCTGTCAAGATTTCAGGGTGTCCGGTTGGAAAACGAGCATATTTACACACCCAAGGAGACAAAGAACACACGTCGATGTATTTGATTTCTTCTCCTTTGGATTCGTCTACGTCGTACAGCAAGCGAGTGGCATTGGTTCGTCCTCCAAATAAACTGTAACGCGGATCCAAAGGCTCGATGGTGGTCACGTCGTAACTTTCGGTGATGCTCTTAAATTCAGGATCGGTTTTCAAACGTCGATCGTACTCGTGCTCCCACATTTCTACCACTTGGTATCCTTGACTTTCTAAGTGGAGTCGTCGTTGGTAAGTGCGTTCGTACAACTGTTCCATGCTAGCTCCCGTGAAAGGATTTTTCATGTCTCGATCAGGAAAACAGGTAGGGCATCCGTGAAACAAGCAACCCTGAAACTCGTACACCGTGTTAGGGTTTTCTAAATCCCAACCATCCACGGAATAAGATCCAATCTTTTTTTTCTCCTCCTCCGTTTCTGGCATGTTGTATCCATTTGTCTTCTTTTTGGCACAAGTAATGGAACCAACGTAAAGCTTTGGCCGAATATTGACGACTGGCAAAGAGAGTCTTGTTGGAGTCGATGATGGCTAGTTTGTTCTCGGGCATGAAATTTTGGGTGTACACTAAGGAACAGGCTTTAGGTAGGGTGCACGCATCTTTCAACGGATCGACGCCTCCGTGATCTAGAAATAACTGTCGAAACTTTCCACAGCAACGGCGCAAAATGTCCACATCGGATCGACAGTACTTCAGCATCTCTTCTTGGAAGTCAAACGGTTCTGCCTGGTGAGCGCGGTACCAAGTGTAAAAGGTTTCTCGCTGTTCGGGCTGCATTCCGTCGGGGCCGTAACAGTCCACGTCAGGTAAATGCGGTAGGACGGCATGTTGATTAGCTTCCGTGTTGAAGAAGTGAGGAAAATAGCCTTTGGCCATTTCTGTCATGCCAAATGTTTTTGGCATTCGACTCAAAGGCATGGCCAAATAACTCATGGAATCTTTGAATTTGACTTGTCCCACTTGCATGTTTGGCTCCGTTCATGGTGACTTTAGGGCATTCGGTACCTTCTCACAAATAATAATTTAGCAAAAACTTTCCATCGTATCCCTTGAAATTGTGAGCTATGACGGTCGCATAGCGATGACAGTCTCCGTAACGTTGAATGTCCTCTTCGCTCCAAGTGTCGTCGGTGGGGTCTAAAATCCATTCAGCAAACTCGGGCAAAGTGTTAGGGCCACGAAAGATTTTTTCACGGCCTCCTGGAATCCGACTACAATGAGGACAGTGAAAGTGGATCGTTTCTTGAATGCACTTCTCACAAGCCCGATGAGCCACGCAGAAATTGGGAATGTGAATGCCTGTTTCTTGCATGCATTCAAAATCAAAAAAGATGAAATCCACTTTGTTCTTGTTCTTGTTCTGATCGCCCTTTAATTCTTTCTTCTCGTACTTTTGCATGAAACATTGATGATCATAATCCACCATCTGCTTGCAAATGTTACATCTTTTTTTTCCGGTACAATCGTGTCTCTTGGGGTCGTTGGTACAAATCAGCTGTCCACACGTGGAGCACAATTTCAATAAGTCGCAAGCACATTTTTGTTGGTGTCCTTGTGTCTTGTGATGCTGTTGGTAACAAGAGGGACTGACAAAAGTACGTCGACAGGTTTCACAATGGACGTGTTGTTCAGGAAGGCATGGTTTGGCCGCTAAACAGCCCCGACATCGCACTCCGCAATGAATGTGACACTCCCGACTGTTAAACCCTTTGTCACATTTCTCGCAGTAGTATCCGTATCCCAAAAATCCAGTGATACTGGTGATGGCATCGAAATGTTCTTGGTGTTGATAGAGGTGAATGTATTTTCCTTCGGGGAAATCGGGGCCTCGAAACAGCATATCTCCGCGCACTTCTTGAGGGTGTACTTTCAAAGTGTAGTGAGGAGCCAAGATGTCTTGAAGTTGCTGCATTTGAGAAATGCCACACACGGTCTCTTTAGAGATGCCTGCTTGTTGCAACAGGAGTTCTGCTTCTTTTCGCTGTTTGTTAGATTTGTTAGATCGTCGAATGTTATTCCAGGCTCTTTTCCATTCTTTGCTCTCGTTCTTGTTGGCATTCGTTCGCCCCACCACGATGGCCCGAGCCAAACACATCTGGTCTTGAGTATTGTCAATTTGGACTACACTGAATTTGGTACTTCGAAGATCGTCCACCAGTAACGCTTTCCTACTTCGTCCGCTCCCTCGAGGAGGAACAACGTGAGTCATGTAAAGTGTAGCCTTTCCATCGGTGATGGTAAACTTGTCGTTGGATTGTTGAACGTGTTCTATTTTGGACATGACTTTGTCTGGTGTTAATTCTGCCGGGGTGCTGAACTCGATCCAAACAGGGGACTTCAAATTGTCGTGATGGATGGTCAGTCTCAATCGATCGTCTTCTTTGGCTCCGCATTGTCGTTTCAAGTTCTGTAACACAGATCCCCACAAATCGCTAATGAATCCCGCCGCTTTCTCGGGAGGTACTTCGGACTTGAAGTCTTTGAAGTGAACCGTGTGAGTGTAGGCTGTGGTTCTAAATTTTCTAGAAGTTATTTTTTGCGTCTCTCTAATCCGATAGTAATTTTCCGGAGCCACGGTAGCACTTTTTTGGTCTGGGGTGGTGGATTCTTTGGGCTGGGTTTTGGTTTCAGGCTCACTCATCTCCTCTTCGAAATCGATAGCATGGACTTGAGCTAGCACTTCAGCCAGTGGTATTTCAGGCGGCACGGAAAGTCTTCGTCGCCGTGGCCTCTTCGTTTTTTCTTCTTCTTCTGTTTTCTCATAGATTTGACGTGATCTTTTCATCTTGATGTCCAACTTGGATCTGATTGAGTTTTTACATAGACTCTCTCCCTATACATATATATATATACCCCCTGTCTCTACCTATGTTTGTGATAATGGTTTGCTTCACTTAAAATTTGCCAAAATGGAAATGTCTAGGAGCAATAGAAAGCTATGGGACGTTAATTTTGAAACTAGCACAGACTCTCAACTTTACATGTGTCACGACACAAATGTCTATCCGATGTTTGCCCTTTTTCCAAACACACAAACTTGTAACTGTACCAGAAATCGTAACTTCATACAAGCCTCCAAATTCACTAGTTTGAAAAAATACGACCCTAAATTGTGTAGCCCTTCTCTCTCTCTCACTCTCTACCTATGTATGTGTGTGTGTGTGTGTGTGTGTGTGTGTGTGTGTGTGTGTGTGTGTGTCAAAATGACTCAGTGACGACTTTTTTTTTTTCAGTTTCAAAACCCGAGCCAATAATGTTACAGTTCAGTATTTAGCGTGGCGAGAAAAAATGTTACAGGACACGAATTCTTAACCTGATTGCAAATTCCCTCTAGTCTGTCTGCACCGCAATCGTAAAAAACCAGGCCAAAGGCATTATTTTTGCCACACTGCCTGTCTGGAATCTATAACAAAACACTTCGTCACTCATTATAAGTAATTTCATTGGCTACAAATATTTTCTTACCGCGTTCGCTTTGAATCGCCCTCAGTTGCTATTGACACAGTGAGAAGAATAGACGTGTTTTTTTCTGTGCCTGACCGTTAGTCTCTTTACAAAATAAAAAGCTAACGCACAACCCCATCGTATAATTTGGGATCAATGGAAATTGTATCAGCCTGAAGTCAAAATACATCACGGAACGTTTGGATGTAATATTTTGTGAGAATTTTACATCTACGTTTTCAAAAGAAGGATTTTAGTAGGCTATGTCTCCAATTCAATCTTGTGATATTTTACCGAAAAAAGAGGATTTGATTCCTATCGATGTGATTTTTTAAAAATGGAATGTGTTTTTGAAATTTCTTAAGGAAAATATACCATAAAAAACGTAAGTGTCGTGATATTTTTAAAAGTAGGAATAAAATATTCTCTCTTTTTCTCTCTCTCTCCGTCGTAATGTCAATTCTCTCTGTTTCACAAACACACACTAAGTTTCTTATACAATGATTTCGATTGAAATGATCATGGTATCTGTTCCCGTTTTTAAGATGCCTCTCCACAAATGTTTGCAGTAGTCACAATGATTATGTGAAATGTGGCGTTAGTTTTGTAAATGTTTCAAAAACTTGCACCCCTTAAAAAATTGTACAACTATTTTTCTTTCATAGGTCAATCGTTGGATTATAAAAAATCTTGAGTTTAGTTGTTCTTGTGCATGTCAGGTATCTTAGCTTTGTTCCTATTTTGGCACTGCAATGTGTCACGAAAAAAAAATTCTAGATCTACCGTTTTCCGAAGGAAACCAAAAAAAAACAACAAAACAAAACAAGCACATAGCTTTACGGTGTAAGAATGACTCGAGTATGACCCATCTAATTCTGCACTCTATAACCCGTCCTATTTTACACTCTCATTCTTGAGCCCCAAACATGCGTTCAGTAAAACTGTAACAATGCATGCCCTATTTTAAGTCAGTCCATTTTAGACTGTCGATAAAACAAGACGTGTTTTTACTGTTCTCCCGTCTTCGGTTTTGAGAAATGTTGTAACATTGTTTGTAGCCGCAAGGCGTGTGCAGCAAAAAAAAAACCATAACCTATCTTAAATATTTTGGGAGGCATTCAACAAATGCTACTGCAATCATTCGACAAGAATTGTATGTAACACGACTTTTTAAAAAACTGATGAATGAAAACAATTTTGCCAATGAACATTTCTATCACAGAATTTACCCTTGTCTTCAGAAATTCAAAGAAAGAGTAACCTTCTCTCTGTTTGAGGCAAGCCATAGGTTTTTAAAAATTATTACTGCGTTCATTTGACAATATTTCATTGTGTACAGTGTCAGCACAGAAAGCTCACAGTAGCTAAAGACGTTGTTCGTGTGGCTAGGTCAATCAGTACGAAACGGCGTGTATGCAGGGTAGTAAACTTTAGCCACTACTCGCTTTTAGTAAGTCAATGAATTGAAATCAATGTTTATCTTTGACATTGTATAAGAATGTTCAAGTGATGCTAATTTCTGTGCACTATGCTCACAGTAGAAAGTCAAAATAGTCCACGAGTCAGGATAAAGGTCAATTACAAAGTGGTTTTGTGAACATTATGGTTATCTATTTTCGTTAGCTCAGAAAAGTAGTGACCATTGATGGTAAAATGATACTGTGCCAACGGACCGGAGCTCTAGTCTTACGTTACAACGTTTTCAACCTTGTATGACCCCAAGTGTCCCCAATGCTAAATTCCCGTTGGTACCAATACTGTCCCCGCAATGCTAAATCCCTGTTGGTACCCAGAGTGCCCCCGCTATGTTAAATTCCCGTTGGTACCCACTGTCCCCCCGTACACAGTTACTCCCCCTATACTACTTTCATTCATTCGTTTATGTAGGTTTGACAGGCAAGAATGTATCGAAGCCACAGAGCCGTAAGAGCTTGCTTGCCCTCCGTTCGTAATTCGGCAGAGAGACCATTAACCACTACCACAGCAGCAGCACTTCGCAGCATCCATCATACCAACCCCGCCAGTCATGCAGCCCGCCCAGCAGCTAACTATCACCCCCGCCACTGCAGCCCGCCCACCAGCCAGCCAACAACACACCACCACAGCTTAGGAAAAAAAAATTTTGGGACCGGAATCAAATTCAAAATTCAAATTAATAGGGTAAGGTAAGACACATTTAGAAGTAAACCTTCGGGCATAACTTTTTACTTTGGCGAAATAAGAACATTTTACCACTTCTCGTCTCTCTCTCTCTCTCTCTCTCTCTCTCTCTCTCTCTCTCTCTCTCTCTCTCTCTCTCCTACCTAGTAACAATTTCTAAGTGTGTGTGAGTGTAATTTCAAATAACAAACTGTATCTGTCCATTTCTTAACACAATAACAGTTCTAACGCAACTTTCTGAACCAAGGTGTACGAAATCAATCAAATTATTACCACATTTCGGCGTCAAATTCAATTATCTGATAATTCGGATCTGTGTGTTCTGTGAGATTTTCCGCCAGGCTTAGAAACAGGCGCTACGAACCATACTAGCATAAAACCTGGACAGAATCCTTGTATATACTCTAGCTCCTTAAGATCACTGCAAGATTTTCTGTCACATTGAGCACTGTAGCCTGGATAATACAGGTAGAACAGGGCGAAATCCTCACACTCGCTCCAAAGTCCAATTATCAGCCAGGTTAGTGTCTGCTATAGACCTACCTAGAAATTCATAGTGCATAAATTCGAAAAATCTCACCTACAAAAAAAAAAAAAAAAAACCGAGGTTCAGTACAAAATAAAACTTCTAAAAAAATTTCTAACCAATTTCATAACACAAGACTGATTTAATTGTTTCCTAAATTTTATTCCATTTATTCTATTTTTTCTTCGCACCTTATAATATCTAATAACAATTGTTTCACTAAAGTCCCTCAATCCAATACACTGACCACAGGAAAATCAGCAAAGATGTACAAAGTTAACATGCAAAAAACCAAAAAAAAAAAATCACCAAAACCAGCATCAATAGATGCATAAATCAAACCACCCCACCAACACATATAGGCCAAATTTTAACGGGGAAAAACGGAAATGTTAGGGAATCAACTCTAAAATTTAACGAGACCATAACGACCCCAGACAAAACTGCAACAGGGGTTTCTTTCTTTATGAATCAATCTCTAATTAATGTAAGCCAAGATAACGACAGCACCCTCCCATGGAGTCCACTCCAAAACCCCTCATTAGGGACTATAACTCGGATTCAGAAATCGAGTTCAAGGATCAAAACTACCCCCCAGACAGTAACTGCAATTTAAGCGCCACATAGCCAATACCGGCTGGCTCCCCAGAACGGAAAGAGACAATTAGCATAGCCGTAACGCCAATAACTAGAGATAAGGGGGGGGGGGGGGGGCAGGAAATAAACCTAATCCCGGAAACTCCCACCTCTCCGCAAATTAACACACGCGAAGCAGGCAGCAAGGATAAATACAAATCCAAATCATACGCAGAGAGTGTGAAACAAACAGGGAAAGCAAAATTAACCACGACCCCAACAAAAACAAATCTTAGCCCTAAAGCTTCAAAACCAAACCCAACCAAAATAACCCATACAAAGATACATAGCAGTCAAACTGCAGGCCCCTCCAAACCTAGACAAACAACACCGGAAAAATTACCGGAAACTAAACCCAAATTACCAAAAACTCAGAAAAATCTAATGGTACAAGGCATGGGGAAAGGGCCGATAAAGGGAGCACCAAAAATTAAAAACACCAAGCAAACCGTGGTAAGTAAACAAAACCATCCGGCTTAATAATATAGGTAATACGGTACCGATCAAATTTGATAACCGCCTACCCCCAAAAAACATGTATGCATACCACCATCGGGACTTGACAATCTACATTGAAAATGGCGAAATAAACATCAACAACTTAAGCGACAGAAGTATTGCCACCGAACTCACCAAAAAGCAGGGGGGAAACTTCCAAATTATACACACCAAAACAGACTATATAGTGGTTAGATGCGCTACTACAAAACAGGTAGCAAAATATTTAGAAGTACAAAACATTGGCCCGTACAGAGTAACCATTACTCGACATACATCAACCAAACCCCAGAACCAACACACAACAAATTACATTAAACCACTCTACAACAAAATCATAAGAGTAAACATAAATCATGACACACAAACCCTCACAAACGACATAAGAAAACAAGGACAGGAAATCAGAAACGCAGTACGCTTAAAAAACAAACAAGGCGAAAACTCGACTGCAGTACTCCTGCAATTTGAAAAATCACCTCCATCAATAATCAGCTTAGGACCGTATGGCCGATTCTTCAAGGTACAAGACTACCAAATTAAAACAAGATTCTGCGATAAATGCAAAGGGTGGGGACACTACGCAACAAAATGCAGATTCCCCAAAAGATGTAATAAATGTGGAGGTTCTCACGAGGGGGAACGCAAGTTTGAGGGGCAGAAATGCGCAAATTGTAGAAAACCCCACACCCCAAGATCACGAAATTGCATCTTTGCGATCAAAGAAGAACAAATAATTAAATACATGAAAACAAAACATGCAGTCGTTAAGACTCAAATTAATAAACAAAACTCTCAAAACTCAAATCCCTCCACTGAAACACCGGAAAAAAAACAGGATAAGGGCCCCGCCAAAGCCCAAAGTCAGAACCCTAAAAACATAAAAATCCAGGAAAAACCTAAAAAAAAACCAACAGGATAAGGGACCCACCAAAGCCCCAAGTCCGAAAATAAAACAGTACAGCGAAAATCAAGAGCGCAAACAAATAAACCTCAAAAACGCAGCTGAAAAAACATCTAATCCCAACACATCAGAAAAAAAAAAACGCCCAGCATTAATACCGAAAAGGTGCAAAACCAAACTATCTATAAGAAAAAAAACAAGCAAACAATAACTACATACCGATTACGCATATACTTGAACTTATCCGGGATATAATCTACGGGGCACTCATTCTCAGTTAGGACAACCTCATCCCCGCCGACACCGTGTGCACCCAAATATAATCCCTCACCAATATGCGAATTAAACCCAGGGTTCTCACAGAGCCCCCAAAATACACACAAGTAAATAGTGATAACCCACAATGGAAGACAAAACACTAATCCGCATACTACAATGGAATTGTAGGGGAATACGAAAAAATATCCCCGAATTAATACTCCGGATACAAAATAACCCCAACAAACCGGACGTTGTGTGCCTTCAGGAAACTCATTTGAGCGGACAACTAAAAAGCCCTCCAAAAATACCAGGCTACTCTACTTGCTATTATAAAAATAGACCCAATGGGCAGAAAGGCGGTGGACTGGCAACATTTATCAGTGACACCCTCTCAAGTGAGTCTATAGAAGGCACTCAACAAACTCAAAATATCGACCCCAAACCAGAATCCCAAATTATTAAAATAAACAACGGCTCTAAACCAATAACTTTAGTAAACATGTACGACCCAGGCGGGACATTAATCATAAAACCGGAAACGTACCACTCTATTGTTGGTGGCCTTGGAGATTACACAATCATCTGTGCGGATTTCAACGCCGATAGTGAACAATGGGGAGGAAATCATTTGGATAGGAGGGGCGAAAATATCGAAAGGTGGATCGCCATATCAAACCTAGTAGTAGTAATAAGGGTGCACGCACCAGAATTAACCCTGAAAACGGGTCCATGTCAGCAATTGACTTAAGTATATGCTCACCCAAAATTGCGGAAATAGCCGATTGGGAAGTTGAACAATCCAACACACTAGGTAGCGACCACTTTTCGATATTAACATCTATTAACCTCAAAATTCATAGAAACAACATCTCCACTACCCCAAAATGGAAATTCGATAAGGCGGACTGGGAAATGTTCCGTTCTTTATGTGAAGGGATTGACGACGCTCAACTGTATGACGACGACGTTGAATTATATAATGAAAATATCGTTAAGGCGCTGTCGTCAGCAGCGGAGCGGAGCATACCCAAAACGAGAGGGCGGGGCAACAAACAGTATGTTCCCTGGTGGAATGATGAATGAAAACAAGCCATAAAAGAGAAGAAGAAAAAAAGGCCCTCAATCTATTTAGGCACACTAAAAATTCTCAGGATTTCCGTGTTTACAAAGAGAAAGAACGCCATGTGAAAAACACTGTATTCACGGCTAAACAAAACTCGTGGAAGGAATTCTGCTCGTCCCTAAACCACAAGGCAAACTCAAAACAAGTATGGGCTAAAATTAAGAGAATTAGGGGAAAACGTCCTTTTCGACCCCAAAACTCTCCGGACTTACAACCGACGGAGAAAAAGCCGAAAAATTAGCCTCACACTTTGCCGGCATGAGCAGTAATGCCAATCACTCAGTAAAATTCCAAACCTATCGGAATGAAATAGAAAGAGAACACCCGGAATTGTTCACAGACAGGGGAAACCGCACGAGCCCCTTAAACGTAGATTTCACTATCCATGAGTGGCGAAAGGCGCTCAATAGGAAAAAAAAAAAAACACCTCACCGGGGGAGGATACGCTGGGGTACAAAATCTACACAAATCTCCACGAAAAAACAGAACTGGCGATTTTAGATCTGCTGAATATGATCAGGCGATCGGGAGAAATCCCAAAACGGTGGAAGCAAGCAATTGTTATCCCTATCCCGAAACCCGGAAAGATACATCGGATATAAACTCGTACAGACCAATTTCGCTCACCAATAATATCTGTAAAGTCATGGAGACAATGATTAACAATAGACTGAAATACCACCTAGAGAGCAAGAAAATAATATCAAACAATCAAAGCGGATTCCGCAACAAACGATCCACTATAGACCAATTGCTTCGCCTGGAAACAAACATAAGATTAGCATCAATGCAAATAGGAAATGCGATCGCAACCTAATCGCCGTATTCCTAGACCTGGAAAAAGCATATGATCTAATTTGGACCAAAGAATTAATTGCGAAGTTAAACCACTACGGAATAACTGGCCGCATGCATAAATGGATATCTAACTTCTTGACAGGTCGAAATATCCAAACAAGAGTGGGCAATCAGTACTCTCAAATACACGAGCTAGAAAATGGTACCAATCAGGGCAGTGCACTGAGCCCCACGCTATTTAACATCATGATAAATGACCTCGACAGGTCAGTTGATCAGACTTATCTGGACCTATCCCAGTTTGCTGACGACAGTGGAATCTGGAAAGCGGGAAACCCCTCCAGCGAAGCTGTGGTCGGCCGAATACAGACGGGGCTATATAGGATTGGTCGATGGGCAGATAGGTGGGGTTTCAAAATATCCCCAGGAAAAATAGTCGGAGTACTGTTTACCCCAAAAACCAAAACGCGTAGGGACCCCCTAAAACTTTTCTTAAACGGAACCGAAATAAAATTCGAAAAAGTAGCACGCTTCCTAGGAATGTTGTTCGACGAGCACCTTACATGGGGCAAACACATAACAGAGCTAGTAAGAAGATGTGGTCAAGATCTAAACCTCTTAAGGAACCTTAAAGGTACCGATTGGGGGGGGGGGGCGGATCAAATCACTCTCCTTACACTATATAGGACTCTTATTCGATCAAAAATCGACTATGGGTGCCAAGCGTATGCTTCGGCCAACCCCAATCTTCTTAAACAATTAGATCGAATACAACGCCAGGCTCTGCTTATCTGCACCGGTGCTCTCGGTAACACTTCTGGAGAAGAACTCGGAATACTAAATGGGGAACTCCGCTTCAACCTGAGAAGGGAGGAGTTACTCCTAAGATATGCGACCAGGATTTCCATCCATACCAAATTGCACCCTACTCGAAGCATCATTGAGAAATGCAACAAGCCCTTTAGACATAAACTCCTTAAACATTTACCGGGAGGGAAAAAAATCCACGATCTGAAAAGGGAATTAGACCTCATAAATCTACAAGCGGAAGTCACTAAATATCCGGACACCGCCCCTTGGACCTGTAAACCCCCCATAAAAAATGTAAATGCACTAAACTATGGCGATAAACAATAGCAACTCATAGAAATAAGGGAAAAAGTATTGACCGAAATAGAGAGTAGGTATGAGGGATACACCCAAATCTACACTGATGGGTCAAAATCCCCAGACCCTGGACGCACTGCAGCAGCAGTCGGATTCCGGGGGAAAACATCACGCTGGGGCTTCCCGATCACTGCTCAATATACACATTCGAATTTTGGGCGATTAACGGCAATCAAATGGATTCAGGACACCCAAACAACAAAAACAGTGATAATTAGCGACTCCCTCAGCGTGCTGAAAACCCTGGAAACAGGCAACTCCTCCAGCAGAGAAAATTTGTTAAGAGAAGCCTACTTAAGACTTAAAATCTTGGAACAAAATAACCATATTGTAGAATTTATGTGGGTACCCTCCCACACTAACATACCCGGAAACGAAAGGGCCGACAAAGAAGCTAAAAATAAACTGAGCGAATCCGAAGTACATCAATTGGATTACAGCGTCCTGGAAATATACAGTATGATTAGGCTGAAAATATATATGAAATGGCAGAGGGAATGGAATAACTCAAAGAAAGGGAGAAAACTCTTCAACCTGCTAAAGCTAGTTAGTAGAAACGTTAGCGTCCCTAACCTAACAAACCCATACGACTCCAAAGTCATAACTAGACTAAAAAATGGAAACACACTACTAGCCAGCAGTTCTGGTAGGTTTTTACCCGGCATAAAAGAGGCAGGAATTAACTGCCCTCACTGCCCAACCCCAGAAACATTAGGCCATATATTCAACGAATGCCCCTCCTACAGTCAACACAGGAAAGAGTTCCAAGAAAATAAAAAAAAACTAAAAGCCCCAGTCCAATACCCGATTTTTCTAATTACAGGAAATAATAACATCAGTTCGGTATACAAAAATATCCTGGGATATATCTCTGATATCGGAAAGCGAGGAAAAATATAAATCCCGGTTAGTAAATCAAAACCCGTCAACAGGGAGGATGAAATGAAAACAGTAAACATAAACAAATAATTAGGGCAGCCAAGCAAGCTCCACGAGGGTTCTCTGGACGCGAGCTCTACCCTAAAAAGAAACTAAGATCACACGAGCAGGGAGGAAACCAAGTAGGTCCTCAACCCTTACGGTGGGGATACGCGTATGAGAACCTGGTCCCTCGCACTGCAAGTGTAAAAAGAAACTTAGGATTAGACGAGCAGGGAGGAAACCAAGTACGTCCCCAAACCTTACGGTGGGGATACGTTTAAGCGAACCTGGTCCTTCGCACTTCAAGGGTAAAAAGAAAAATTAAGATTAAGTCATAACAAAAGCCGACCACAAACAACAACTAAGAGAACACACACATATTACATCCCGCCCTCTCCCAACCAACTATCTGCAACTAACCCAATGCATGACAATACTAATATGAATGAATGAATGGTTATCTACCCTAAAAAAAAAAGGAAGGAAGAAAACAAAAATTGTGTTTGTTCTTCTCTAACATTCACCCTTCTTCTCTATATCTCTCAACTCGGTGACGGATCTCGGTGAATTGTCCAAGGAGTAACAATATGACTACACGTTCCTATAAAACAACTTAGTTGATATAAGGTGGTCCCAACCCAGACCATCAGACCCCAGCCACAAACACACAATAAATTAATACCTGAATACCAACATAACACGTCCCGTACGTATGGTCACCAAAATAACTCAATTAAGATTATAAGGTGGTCCCAAGCCCAGACCATCAGGGTCCCTCCGCACAAGACGGAAACTAAAATAACCGGAATCCCTGAAAATTAAACAAATATGCATATGCACCATGAGATTGGAAGCTGAAACTCATCCCAACAACAACAGAAAACTAAAGGTGGTCACTATCACAAACCATCAGGACCAGCCGCACAAAGAGGCAACGATTGGACACAAATACAACTCAAAACAAAAGTAAAAAGGTACATATGACTAATTAAATAAAGAAATTAATAGAACACTCCTTGGACTGAACCAAACTCTATTCTCTTACTCTTCACTAACAACATACAAACCAGTCACAAGTAAAGAGTTCTATATTCAAAATTAAAGGATAACGTACAAGACGACAACAAATTATTTGGCATAAAATCAAAATCTATATCCTGGATCGATTGAGCCATCCGGTGACGCTACGCTCCTCCTACGCCATCTCCGACTCCGCCTTTGCCTCCTCCAGACATGAATAATTAAGTAGCATGCCTTGCGTGCAGTAATGCGTCGAGTGGGACTACAGCTCGGTAGCTCACTCGACGAATAATTACATAGTGTGCCTCGCACACAGTAATGCGTTCAATGGGTTGCAGCTCCGTAACCCATTGACGACTAATTAGGTAGGGCGCTTTGCGCCCATTAACTGTTCGTACATGGCCGAATGGCCGCACACGAACTAAATCCAAAGAACGAACGAACACTCCCCTTCCCCTTCCCATATTAAAGTGTTTTCTTTTAGGTCCGCGTACTTGGTGTGTTTTATGTGTGAGTTGTATGATCCGCAAAGCTCGAAATGACGTCATACTCGGAAGCTGATGACGTCAGACGCGGTAGAAGGGTTTCAGTGAATCCTGTTTTAGGTCTGTGAGATTTGTGTTTTATGTATGTGTGAGGGATGTTTTCCTTCACGTCCGTGCTTTATGTATATAAAGTGGTGGGTTAACCAGCATTAAATCAAAGCCAGTCATCAGGAACTGACCAATCAAGTACTCATTTCATTTATATACCTAACTATGGATTGGTGGGAGTGCATAATCAGGTGCTGCCCTCTGGAGTTCAAGGGCAGGCACCATCAGCACAATCCAGTGAAATTATACAAGCTGCAAAGCAAAGGGAGTCAAATTCTGCTTACCCAGGTGCACAGTATCCAACATCCAGCAAGGAAGATGTGAGTGTGAAGCGATTCAGACATCTTTTGAAGGAGTTGAAGGAATGCAATAAAGTTACAAAGGATGCGGAAATCAGTCGCTTGGTTAAGGAGTTGGAGCAGACAGTGAATAGCATCCCCCAGTTGGGGTTAACATTCAACCTTCAGACAGAAATAGATTTAGCTTTACAACCCTTACGCAGTGAAAACTGTCAGCTTAGAAGGAGACTCCGACTAGCGAATCAGCAACTGAAAGAAAAAGAAATTCAGGAAGGAAAGAAGAATGAACCAATTGATATTTAGTAAGCTACAAAAATTTGATTTAAGCCTACGGGATTTGTTATTTTTGTACCATTTGGCGCATTTATGAAAATATTCTAACCACCATTTTTTGTTCTTACCTTTTCTCCATTGACCTTTAATATTCTATAATAGCCCCACACTAATTTATAACCTAACTAATCAATAGTAACATTTTTTTTTTTTAAATCATAAAATCAAAACAAAAACAGTAACAACCAAAAATTCTGGCTCTATTCATTTGTCGGAAAAAAATAATAAATAAAATTCAAAAGGAGTAAGAGAAATTTGGTATCTCTAAATCTTTATTGAATTATCATTTGGGCAATTAAGTCTAAAATTCTGTCTGAAAGGTTAGGCTCTCGTCTGATGCGAGATTTTCCGTCACGCTTTTTAACAGGTGCTAGGTCTCATACTAGCAAACACCTGGGCGGAATCCCTGTGCATCCTCAAGGTCGGAGCGATCACAGGATTTTCTGCTACCCAAAGCACTGGAGCTTGGAACCATACAAGCATACCAGGACTGAATCCTTGCTAGAGCAGGTAGTCTGAACTTGTGATAGATTCTGGGATTCCTAATCGGGAAATATAAATTTAAGATATAACCATACATAGCTACCGGTAATTTATTCTTCTTTTTTCTCACCCTAACTAACATACCTTTCAAACAACTGATATTAAGTACTAATAGCGGATAAACATAATAGTATTAAGGTACAACTAAAACAACAACAGCAACAACAAGTTTGTTTTGTTTTTTTTAAATTTTTAGTTTTAATTTATTTTTAAAAAAAAGAGGAAATTTTTTAAAAATTTAAATAACATAAACATGAACTCAACAATGTCCAAAACGCCGACACCCACAGGGATAATCATAGGGACACTAGGGAAAAACGTCAAGGTACGCAAACTAGATGTCACCCCAAATCAAAAAACAACAAACATAATGAATCTCTCGGCTATTAAGCCGACAAATAGTGGTGAAACCCCCAACAGGGTACCAACACCCACAATAGAATCCCCCACAATTACCTTTCCAGGAATAAACTCCACAGAATCCCCAGAACGAGAAGTAGAAACTAACAGTGAGGGGAACAGTTATGGTGACCTATATCAAACTCGGCCGATACCAATTCCATTCTCGTCACCCATCAAGGACAAATCGAGGGTCCAAATAGACACGGCCCCCAAAAAACAAATCAACAATCAGGAAAAAACGAATACAACACCAATTAAGAATACACTATACTCTGATGCTGTGAAACAGATCCCAATAACCAGAACAAAACCCCCACAGGAAACCAAAACTCTACAAAAAACCAAGACAGTCAAAATACATAACAGCCAAGTAGCGGGCCCATCAAAAGAATTAACAGAGAAAGATCTACTCTATGCATCAACTGCCGATTCCCAAGAACCACCCAAAACAGTAGAAGTTATCCCAATACAAGGGAAGGGAAAGGGCCCACTGAAAGGGAATGCAAAATGCAAAAACTCAAAAACTAAAATAGTGGAACCAAATCAGGGACCAAATAGCCAAACGAAAGTCCAAAACAACAACAACAACAAAACCAATATAAATGACACTAAAGACAACAACAAAAATAAGGAAAAGGATCAAGTTAAAACACATGCAAAACCGTACCACCCCAAAAATCTGACCGCTTTTTTACAGAGCTCAGATATAAACATAAACACAATTACCACAAAAAGCATAACAAATGAGCTTTTAAAATATCACGGGGGAGAGTTCACAGTCGCCCAGACCAGGAAAAAATACCTAATAATAAAATGCAGCACCATCAAACAATTAGCAAAATTCCTGGAGGTCACAAAAATAGGGCCTTACAGAGTTGCAATCCCAAGTCACAAGAGAATAAAACATAACACACAAGTAAAGGATAAACCAATTCACCCACCATCATTCAAGTACATAGTTAAAATTAACACAGCCGTGGACCCAAAAACTATTACTCAACAATTACAAAATCAAGGCCATGAGATAAACCAGGCTATCAGATTCAACAACAAAAAGGGGAATAAATCTATGGTAGTCTTACTACATTACAAGAAAAAAACAGACACCTCAAAAATGGTCAGACTAGGGCCACACGGATGTTGGTACCGACTGGAGAAATTCCAGTATAAACCACGGTTCTGTACCAACTGCCAACGATGGGGCCACTTCTCCACAAAATGCAGGCCACCAAGACGATGCAACAAATGTGGAGGGGACCACACTGGACAATGCAGTTCTAAAATAACAAAATGTGCAAACTGCAGACTCCCACATATGGCCAACTCAATAGATTGCCCTATAGCTATCAGGGAAAAAAAATCGTTGAGTACATGTCAGATAAAGAAGTAACCTACTTAGTCGCCAAAACGATAGTCACAACAAAAAATCAACAATTAGAAGTAACCAGCCACAAACATACCTCTAACCAAAAGGCCCACAGTAGGGAAATAAACAACAAGGAGTCTCAAAGGAGCCCGTCCTCAACCCTAACCAAAAAAGACAAATTAAATCCAGATAAAACCAAAAATCAGACACCCAACAGTAAAAAAGTCATACCAACACCACCCATAAAAAAAAAGACCAATAATGTCCCCAATAATAAAAATCTCAAACAGGCACAACCAACACCAACCCCAAACAAATCAGGAACGCAGGGGGAAAAAAACCCAGGCTAAACCAAAAACAATCCCCGAAAATAATTCAGCAAAAATAAAAGTAGGTAATGTAGCAAAGATCTCAATAGATCAAGTGCTCGCCCTAATTAAAGATATTATTAACGAGACACAAAGCCTAACTAAAAGCAAAGAAATATCAGTAGACAATCTCTGTGATAAGATCTCAGCCATTAAGAACAAATTGAGAATTCAAGCTAGAGCGTAATGGGGGCAACTTGGGAATAAACATTTAACATAGAAATATTAAAACAACTAATTACAAAAAATTATAAAAGTAAATACATAACAACAAATATGAATACAAAAACATCAATAAATATATGGCAATGGAATTGCAGAGGCATTAGACTAAATGCCAGAGAACTTGCAATTAAAATCCTAAAAGAAAACAATAAACCGGATGTGGTGTGCTTGCAGGAGACGCTCTTGAATGATAAATCAACAACCTTACCAAACATCCCTGGTTACTCAATAAACTATTGCAAGCATAGACCAGGGGGGGGGGGGGAAGGCGGAGGCCTAGCAATCTATGTCAGCGACGCCATCTCGAGTGAGTCTGCTGAGAGCACTCCACCAACCACAAACGAAAATACCGCGCTCGAACATCAAATAATTAAAATAAATACAGGCAACACTCCATTAATCATTGTTAACATTTATGATCCAGGCGGGGATCAATATACTGAAATTGAAACCCTCAAATCAATTACCCAAAATCTAGGGGACAACATTATAATATGTGGGGATTTTAACGGCCACAGCGAACAGTGGGGAGGAGACCAATTGGATCGGAGGGGCTCAATTATTGAAAAGTGGACCTCGACCTCCAATTTGGTTATCCTAAATGATGGAAACGGCACAAGAATCAACCCGACAAACGGGAAGATATCGGCCATTGATCTTACCATATGCTCACCCAAGATCGCGGAAATTACCGACTGGGAGGTAGATCAATCAGGGACCCTAGGGAGTGACCACTTCCCAATATGGACCACCATCCACACAAAAATACATAAAAACAACAAGACTAGTACTCCCAAATGGAGATATGACAATGCGGACTGTGGGTCGTTCCGTTCTCTCTGTGAAGAGATTACATACGCTCAGCTGTACAGTGAGAACATCGATTCCTTTAATCAAAATATAATAGATGCACTGTCATCAGCGGCTGAGCGCTGTATACCGAAAGCGGGAAGAGGGGCCGGCAAACAGTCCGTGTCATGGTGGAATAACGAATGTAAGCAAGCTATAAAAGAGAAAAAGAAAGCTCTAAATAGGTTTAGACATACTAAAAACTCCATAGACTTTCTTGCTTACAAAGAAAAAGAACAACTGACTAAAAACACCATAAAACAAGCGAAACTAACATCATGGAAGTCATTCTGTTCAACACTAAATTATAAAGCAAACTCCAAACAAGTATGGGATAAAATCAAAAAACTTAGGGGAAAAGGAGTACGAACATCCCCAAAACTTGCAGGGCTTACCACTGATCTGGAAAAAGCCGAAAAACTAGTCCAACACTTTGCTAGCATGAGCAGTAACTCAAACCACTCCGAACATTTTTAAAAACACCGAAAAATGGTAGAGGAAAAACACCCCCATTTGTTCACAGATAAGGGCGACCAATCAAACCCTTTAAACAATGAATTTAACTTAAATGAATGGAGAAAAGCCGTAAATAGGAAAACTAAATCTACAGCACCCGGGGAGGACACGCTATGGTATGATATATACAAAAATCTCTCGGAAAAAACGGCCTTGATGGTTTTATGCATGATGAATGCTTCATGGAGGTCGGAAAAAATTCCAAAAAAATGGAAACACGCCATAGTAGTCGCGATCCCGAAACCCGGAAAGAGCCCAGCAGACATAAACTCATACAGGCCCATCTCCCTAACAAATAGTCTCTGTAAAATAATGGAGACTGTGATTAACAACAGGGTTAAATACCACCTGGAAAGCAAAAAGCTGCTGTCCCACAATCAAAGCGACTTCCGTAACAAACGATCCACATTGGACCAGATAATGCGGCTGGAGTCCAGTATTAGACTCGCATTCAATACTAAGAGGAAAAGGGACCGTAACCTAATTGCGATCTTCTTAGATCTCGAGAAGGGATACGACCTAATGTGGACCCAAGGGCTAGTAACAAAATTAAACCATTACGGAATATCAGGCCGAACCCACAAGTGGATAGCGGAGTTTCTCACAGGTCGGAGCATACAAATCAAGGTCGACAATAAATACTCAGAGTGCCACAATGTAGAAAATGGCACCCTTCAGGGAAGTGTTCTGAGTCCGACCTTGTTTAATATTATGATAAACGATCTGGAGAAATCAATTGACCCTTCCTGTCTGGACTTATCTCGGTTTGCCGACGACAGCGGGATCTGGAAAGCGGGGAACTACAGGTGGTACTGGACAGGATTGGTCGATGGGCTGACAGGTGGGGTTTCAAAATTTCCCCCGGTAAAACGGTAGGCGTTATTTTTTCCCCAAAAACAAAAATCCGTGAGAAAACTCCAAAATTATACCTAAACGGAGTCATTATCAAATTCGAAAAAGTAGCCAAATTCCTAGGCATGTTTTTCGACGAGCATTTAACATGGGACAAACATTTAGAAGAATTAGTGAGAAGATGCGGACAGGACCTTAACCTCTTCCGGAACCTCAAAGGCTCCGATTGGGGGACGGACCAAGCAACTCTCCTTACCCTATATAAAACCTTGATTAGATCAAAAATAGACTATGGGTGCCAAGCATACGCCTCGACTCGCCCCAATAGCCTAAAAAAACTAGACCAAATCCAGCGTAAAGCCCTAATTATATGCACCGGAGCTCTCCGGAATATTTCCGGGGAAGAGCTAAACATCCTAACAGGGGAACCCGCCCCCCCCCCCCTCAATCGGAGACGGGAGGAGCTTCTCCTAAGATACACCGCCAGGATTTAAGTCCATACCAAGGCACATCTCACGCAAAAAGCCATAGACAAATGTAATAAACCATTCCGACACCAGCTACTAAAAAACCTACCAGGAGGAAAAAAAAATACAAGACCTAAAAAAGGAATTAAACATCTCAAATATCCAGGCGGAAATCATAAAATACCCTGATAGCGCCCCCTGGACAAGTAAGCCCCCCATAATAAATTTAAATGCACTAAAATATGGGAACAAAAATGACCAACCAATGGAAATGAGGGCAAAAATCCTTGAAGAAATAGAAAGCAAATACGAGGGATACACCATCGTATACACAGATGGCTCAAAATCCCCGGACCCAGAACGCACTGCGGCAGCAGTGGTCATTCCACGGGAGGGGATCACGCTGGGGGCGAGACTACCGGATCTCTGTTCAATTTACTCTACCGAATTCTGGGCCTTTTAAAAACAAGCCATTGAATGGATTCTGGAAACCAAAAAACAAAAAACAGTTATCATTAGCGACTCCCTCAGTGTGCTGCGCTCCCTGGAATCGGGAAACTCCAACAGCAGAGATAACCCTCTCCGAGAGGTCAATTTTAAACTTAAAATATTATATCAAAACCACCATACTGTGGAATTTATGTGGGTTCCCTCCCATATTAATATCCCTGGAAATGAGAGGGCCGACAAAGAAGCAAAAAACAGGCTAAACGAACCCACAATTCAAGAACTGGACTATAGTGTCCAAGAAATTTACAGTATTATCAGGAAAAAAATTAACCAAAAATGGCAGTCGGAATGGGACAAATCGAATAAAGGACGCAGACTATACGATCTGCAGAAACAAATCAATAGAAATATTGATTATCCAATCCTGGCAAATCCGTACGATTATAAAATTATAAATAGGATCAAAACGGATAAAACGCTATTAGCAAATAGCTTTGGAAAATATGTATCGGGACTAAATTTAGCAGGAATAAACTGCCCAAACTGTCCCACACCTGAAACATTGGAACATGTTTTTAATATCTGCCCCAAGTATAATAACGAAAGAAACATGTTCCAAGAAAAACAGACAAAATTAAGATCCCCAATTACTTATCCGGATTTCCTTAAAGAAGGAAATAACAACATGAAATCGGTGTATGCCAATATAGTGGGGTATATCTCAGAAATTGGAAAAAGGGGAAAAATCTAAAATTAGCATAATCAACATCTTATACACATAGGGAAAATTAAATAATAAAAACTCATAGGAAGAAATAATAATCTTATATAAAGGCAAAACTCCAGGTCTGGGGCGGGAGAGGAGGGGCCCTACCCAGGAAGGAAGGGATTGGTATGCCGGGCCATTAGGGGCTACAGGTACGCCGTTAAGACGAAACAATCTCAGTTCCCCGGGGATGGAGGATCTCCACTCCCATGGATAAGATCTGGGGTCGTCTGAAAAAAAAAAAAAAAAAAAAAATTCTCTCTTTTAACACAGACCTTTATTGATTTAAAAAAAAAAAAAAAAAAAAAAAAATAACTTGTCTAACACTTAACTCTAATAAAATTAAAACAAGACAATCTCAACCCCAAAATATTAAGACAATAAGGTGGTAAAAAACCCTAACCATCAGGCACTGCCACACAAGGTGGCATTCAATTGGAAAAAATAAATAAAATAGGAATGTAGATAAAACCTAATAACTATAACCCCAAAGTATTAATACTATAAGGTGGTCTTAAACCCGAACCATCAGACCCAGCCGCACAAGGTGGCACCAAATTGGATAAGCTAACTCAAGGATATAGATAGACATAAAATCCCATATAAATATCATAGTATAAGGTGGTTCCAAGTCCAGACCATCAGGCCTAAACTGCACAAGGCGGTTACAAAAACTTTTAATCGTTATAAAGTACTTAAGATCAGAAGAATACAAACTAAATCTTAAGAAACAAAAACTGAAACAACTAAATTAGCCAATATAAGGTGGTCCTAAATCCCGGACCATCAAGCCCAGCTACACAATATGGCAACCCTCGAAACCTAAACATAAATTATAAACTTCAACTAATTAACTTCAAAATTTTTTTTTTTTTTTTTTTTTTTTTTTTTTTAAGCCATCACTAACCAATAACCGCAGCCATATGGTACAAATATAATTTTCAAAATTGGCAAGATTTTAATAAACAAAGACTAGAACAATATTTCTCTTTTTTTTTCTCGGCCAAATATCAAAAATATTAAACAGTTAAATAACCCTGGACCAGCCGGAGCCTCCTGGGACGCGATGGCGCAGCCAGCCGTCCTTTTCCGCCTTTGCCTCGCCCTGACAGAATCAACGCAACAACTAAGTAATCCTGTAAACATTGTGGTTCTATTCCTATGAACAGGAAAAATTCAAAGAAATAAATTCAAAACTAAATATACGCACCCCTCTATATCGCTCATTCATTGAACCCCCTTAGTGGGGAAACCATGCAGCGATGGAGCGGTGCGAAAATAGCGTCCATACACGCATCAACTCGTCTAGTGGGTTGCAGCAATGTAACACACTGGACGAAAATAAATAAGTGTGCCTAGCACACAGTTTAATCCCCCACGGCGTGCTTCGCACGCTGTGGGGGTAAATAGTCGTACATGGCCGAATGGCCGCACACGACTTAAATTCAATCATCATCATCATCAGTTGCGTCACCATTCATTCATTCCATTCCATTCCAGGCAGCAGCGGTGGAGCAGAGCAGACGTGTGGTGGTAGAGCAGAGTCGCAGTGGACGAGGAGGGAGGAGGCAGTGTTGGTCAGCACGTATGGAACACCCAACTACAAAATGGAAGTATGGGGCCAAGTTGCTGTACAGGCCAATGGTTCTCAAACTGTCGACCTACTCCCCCACCAAAATGCCGACTACATGGAGCAGCGTGCAAAGCAGGCGAGCTACCATGAGGGCACTGCGATAGAGTAAGAGCTAAGATAGCAGTTCGACACAGCTACTCTACCGGGACCACTTGCTGAGAACAATAGTCCTTTTAAGGGCTAAAACATTTCCTGAATCAATGGGGTTTTCAATTTGTTTTTTTTCGAAAACAACTTTTGATTATACTCTTTTAAAACACAAATTTGATCAATTTCGAACCACCGTCTAAAAATTATAACTCAAAATTGTAGTGTGCGTGATACGAAAATGATACGAGTAATTCTTACTCAAAGATTGGTATTGTTTTTGAAAATAATATGTACACTTTGTACACAAAATTGTTTAAAACTGGAATAATCGCGTTAAACGAAAAATTCTTTGAAACTTTAAGTATTGTCATAATTGAACAAGTGGCTAACACTTTATTGGTATTAGGGACAGTCCGACTTAGTTAACTGGGCAGAATTTGATCATGTACGTTCCTGGCGTTTCAGCTTCCGTCACGCTTCGCGCTTTCGCTTGCCTAGTCCTTGCTGCCTGCCACTCCAGACTGAGCCCTTGAAGCAATTCTGTAAATAAGTGCGATATCGCGCACCTGTATACCTGTAAACATTGTGGTTCTAGTCCTATGTACAGGTATTAACACCCCCCCCCCCCCCCATATCATGCCTTCAATGAACCCCCGTTTGTGGGGAAACCATGCATTGATGGTGGGGTGTGTTAATTGTATAGATCCTCCAATAGCGCGCATTCAATTAACCCCCTTAATTGTGGGGAACCATGCTGCGCTGGAGGGGTGTACTAAATTAGTAAAGTGTCAGGTGTGCAAACTGTCAACACACCTGACCATTGAACCCCCCTATGCGTGTTTCGCACGCTGTGGGGGTAAATAGTCGTACACACAGGGGCTCGTTACAAACAAAATTAGGAGTATCGGTCAATGGCTAGTCTTGGATTTCACCCTTGACGGAGAGGTAAGTTCCGAACCACTGCTATTCAAAAATTCAGCACGAAATACAAGCAGACGATATCGAGCGAAGAAATGGATAATTTTATTGTGTCATGGTAAAATAAGCATACTAGCGTAAATACAGATAATTATCCAAATGAAACATTTATTCAATATTTTACGTATGTTTGGGAATGTGGTTCGGAACTTACCTCTCCGTCAAGGGTGAAATCCAAGACTAGCCAAATGCTAACAGCAACTTCCGTCATCGTACTTCTCCCTTCTGCAAAATCGGCGAACAAATATGGAATTTTCTCCAATATGTCATGAATTGAACGAGGTCGGTTGAGATGTTAAGATAATTGATCCATTTTTGAAAACATCTGGCATAATTTTTACATTAGGAGATGAAAATAGGAGAAGCTAGCAGGGTTCGAAATAAAGAGGTGTGAGTAGTCGTGTCTTCCGTTGTGTTATATTGTTACAGGTTGGATCCCCCCAGCCCACTATCCATGCCCGATACTCCTAATTTTGTTTGTAACGAGCCCCTGTGGTCGTACATGCCCGAAGGGCGAACACGACTTTAATTCAAGTACAACAACAACAACAAGTTGCGTCACCATTCCATCAGTCGACAGCGAACAGAGCAGTAGCAAGCACTACAAAGAGCGCTAGTCATGGATCTTATCCCAGAATACGCACTGAATGCCCTGAAAGGCCTTGGCCTTTCATTGGCTACAGAGTGGAGCTTAAGAGCTCAAGAAAAAAGAACCACTCTTCTCCTAATCTGGGAAGAAAAAAGCAGTTATAATGAAGACAGAAACCCAAGGGACTGGAGAAAAAGGGGACCACGGAGAGGACAACCGCAGCCTCAACAGAGGGAGCGACAAGCGCATACCCAACCGAGCACGAGCGGCCCTGTCAAGGACACACAACCAGCAGCGCTATCTCCTCCAAAACCAACAGCGCCTCCACCCCCACCCCCAGCGACAACATCCGTAGCTGGGACACAGGGGACAGAGTCTTCAAAGAAGAAAACGGAGGAGAACAAAATGAGGCAACAAAAGAAAGCGGCGGAAGAAAGGAAGGAAGTTTCACCTTCACGACCACAACCACCACCACCACTGGCCACTTCCACACCGCTGCCACAACTGACAGAGGAGTACCAAAAAAAATACGGCACACTTCACCAACAAGCATGGTTTTACATCCGCGATATGTCCCGCCACGTAAAAGCTGGACAGACACTGTGGGACAAAAAAAATGCCGCCGTAACCTACATTGAGGACCACAGAGTACTAATGGCGCCTGAAAGCAGGGGAGGGGGAAAATCCAGAAAGAACCGGATCCAAAAAGCTGTAACACGCATCAAGGAAAAGGGGACAACATACTGCGAAAGTCCGGTTACATTAACAGCGTTGATCTGCAACTACCTGATTGCTCACCACCAGCTAGACGTCCCTCCCGTACGATACGAAGATTGGATGAGTGGTCGTGATATGCTCCACCTATGCGACCCAAGCAGCCCAGCAGACCGGCCTACAAGAGCTCTAAGGCCGCATGAATATCTGGTAGCATACCTTCCGCCGCCTGGGGTAATACCCAGCCCTTTTTAGGGCTGAAAGAATTGCCTAATATGCCTTGGCTTTCAATTTGGCTTGAAAACCGATTTCGAAATAACTTTTTAGAAACAGCTAATTTGATCCTTTCGACCACCGTTTCAAAAATCACTTTATAATATCTAAAAAAGATCACAAAACATTAATAATGGATTACAATAACCCGGTTTGAAGTTGCTTTTGGAATATTTAAAGTACACTATGTACACGAAATTTACAAATCGTTAGGAGTAGGAAAATTCTTTTAAACTGGTATACATGATCTTAATTACAATATGTGGCTAACACACAATTGGTATTAGGGACAGCCCGACTTAGTTAACTGGGCAGAATTTGACTGTACAATCCTGGCGTTTCAGTACTTTCGTTCCGCTTCGTGTTTCCCTTGCCGAACCTAAGCTGCCTGCCTCGCTTCAGACACACTGAATACCAGCATGCTTTGTATGCATTGCTCTCAAACCTGTAAACATTGAGGTTCCAATCCAATGAATCCCATTTACTTGGGGAAACCATGCAGCGATGGAGGGGTGTAAATCAAATAGTGTGCTTTGCACACATTAATGCACCAAAGGGTTATAACTATACCCATTGGTGACTAATTAAATAGTGCGCTGTGCGCACATTAATCAGACGTACGTGACGAGATTCGTCGCACACGTCTATAATCCAAAATCTCTCTCTCTCTCAGTTGCGTCACCATTCTTCTTGTGGCCCTTAAGAGCTAGACGTGTTGCGACTTTCTAGAAGAAAAATTGTGAGGAAAACTTATTATATACTCATTTTTTTCTCCATTAACTTTGCATTGTCAGAATCGTGCAGTATTTCTCCATACTGCACGGCTTCATACTGCACGACACGTGTGTCTAAAAATAGTATCGCGTGTTAGGAACTACTTTTTATTGTAAACAAACAATGTACGCAAATGTAGCAGACACCGAAGCTTTTGCTTTATTAGGTTTGTCTGTGGATGAACTAAACCAGCTGTTTGAGAGTAGAGATGATAAATCTGACGATGTGGATGAATTCATTGAGTCACAAAAGAATCTTTCAACCAAGCAAGTGACTGAACGTGATATTCACAATGTACAGCGGTGGCTTTATGACAACAAACGTGAGGCATGCAATATTGAAAATATCATTCTGAT
This sequence comes from Margaritifera margaritifera, assembly GCA_029931535.1. NCBI lineage: Eukaryota > Metazoa > Mollusca > Bivalvia > Unionida > Margaritiferidae > Margaritifera > Margaritifera margaritifera. Next base: position 429,991 of record JAQPZY010001422.1, on the reverse strand, counting down.
CATTTAAACACTTATTTAACCGATGGTTCAGACTATGAACCGTGCTCTGTAGAGTCTATAAAAAAAAATAGCATAAAAAGGCATCTTATGACCAAATGATATTCCGTTTCTCTCAGAGACCGCCAATTTTACAAGTCAGTCCAAGCACTAAATTCGAAAAAATACAACTAAAGAAGGCGGGTTTTGGTATAAAAGCAAGTGCCTCGGAGCCAAGAAGCCACGATACGAAGAAGCCTTATTTTTTTGACGTAATGGACTCTCACACCCTAGCCGCTTTGCAATTTTGCCTGTTTTTTTTTTTTTTTTTTTTTTTTTTGTTTGGTTGAGAAATTGTTTGGATTTATAGTGACAGTACATATAAATATGTCATCTATAGCTGGTAATAAGAATGGCAATAAATGTACTTACTTTTCTGCATCTTGAATTTCTTCAAAATGTACTTTCTGATCCACGGCGCGAAATTGCACTGCAATCTAGACTACATTTCCAACAGAAATCACATTCCAAAGGAGAATTTACTGCACTCCAAAACGAAATGAATTTGATATTCCCTAACAAAAATATTTAATCCTGCATCTTCTTGAGAATTTGAATTAAAAGAATTTCATATTTTGTCCACCTTATGATTCCAAAACTATCAATGGCAGGACAGTAACACATGTGTAAGCTAGCTTGCTGTCGAGGCCAGTCCCTCTAGCTACATGTACATCGTACGTAATAGACCCAGCTAATAACGCAAGTTCACCACAATTACAACAGCAAAATTTAGTTGAATCGACAGAGAAACAAAATTCCTCCATTCCAGATCAACTGGGAAAGTTGTTCCAAGGCGCAGTCATTCACAATATGACTCAAAATTTCAATTTTAAGTAGACCAAAATGAGATTTCTTTTTGAAACAAATCACTGAGCGCGCGGTACTCTACCAAGTTCAAAGGTCACTGGGCGGTGCCATGTGCGCATGAATACTGTTACTGTGTATTGGTTTAACTTCGGTTGTGTATTTACTTTAGAATATAGCAGAAATTCAGTTACTTTGTTTCTTGTACTGTGTTCTTTTTATTATTCAGCCTCAGGTAGAAAAGCAAAATGAGTATATAATAAAAAGGTTACTGCATTTGTATGGGAAAATATGAACTCGTTTTTTCTGACCTATACTGCACTCCTGACGTCGTGCAGTATAACTCAGAAAACTCGTTCCTATTTTCCTATACAAATGCAGTAACCTATAAAATTTCCGCACAAAAAACAAAATCCGCTGACCGCTTAGGACCGTGGGAGTACCTTCAAGCCGGGCTTGTTGGCCCACACCTAAGTAACAACGACTCAAGATCTGATTGCAGGCAGCGGTAGACTTCAAATCTTAACCACCAAACCAAATTCGACCAACCAGGTTCCCGCCATTACCAGCCAGCCAGTCAGCCGTTCCCACCATTCTAGACATTCCAGCCAGCCATTCCAGCCAGTCGTAGGAAATCCTTTTTTTTTTTTTAAAAAGTGTTAGGGTAAGATATAAACATTTGACTTAAACCTACGGGAATTGTTATTTTTTATTTGTACCATCTGGCGCATTTTTAGGGAAATATTTTATTTACCATTTTTGTCTCTGACCTTTTCTACTGACCTACTGGCCTTCAATTAACAACACACTAATAATCTATAATAATTACACACTAATTCATAACATAATTAAGCAGTAGTAAATTGTTTAAAAAACCCCAAAAAACAACAATAACAGCAAAAATTCATTAGTTACAAAAATAGACATAAATAGACATAAAAATGAACACAACAATAGCCAAAAACCTCACACCAATAAGGATAAGGGTAACTCGTCCTGCAACACACATGGGGACAATAAAGTAGGAAATAAAATTAAGATGAAAACATTTGACTTCACTGGTGAACACAGTACAATAAACCCAATGGATATCTCGGCTATTGAGTCGACAAATAGTGGGACAACCCCCAACAGAATACCAGCACCATCAATAAGCTCTCCGCAAATTGAATTCAAAGGGCTAAACTCTTCAAACCCTTCAAACCTCCTGGATCGATCCGTACAGCTTAGGGCCCCAAATTGCGAGGGAGACAGCTGCGGGGACCTAAATAAAACCTGCCCTGGAAGTCCCGGAATACCATTCGCTTCACCCATCAAACATCAACCGAAAGTCCAAATAGAAATAGGCCCCACTAAACAATTGGAACGTCAGGGAAAAATCACAACAATGGAAAATAGGGCAACCATCTCACCTAGCACTGGGAAACATCAGGAGGAAGGGAAAAGTGGCAGTTCCGGCACCCCAACTCATGCAAATGATACAAACACAAAAGTAGACAAAGGGACTAATGTGGGACTTAACAAAGCATTGTACGCGGATATCCTGAATCACACCATAAAAGCCAATACAAAATCCACACAGCAAAAACAAAATACACCAAAAACAATAATACATAGCAGCCAAACAGCGGGCCCATCAAAACAACTCACAGAGGAAGATCTCCTATATTCAACACCTGCCAAGTCCCAAGAACCTCCCAAAAAAAGTAAAAAATTAACCCCCCAATACAAGGAAAGGAAAAGGCCCTCTAAAAGGGAAAGCAAAATGCAAAAACTCGAGAACTAAATCTGCGGAACCAAGTCAGGGACCAAAAAACCAAACAATGATCAATAACAACAACAACAACAGCTACAATAACAACAAAACCAACACAAATGACTCAAAACCCCACCAAAACCAACAGGAAAAAGACAAAGCAAAATCACATGCAAAACCTTTCCACCCAAAAGATCTGACTGCCTTTTTAAAGAGCTCAGATATAAACATAAATAAACTCAGCACTAAAAGTATAACAAACGAGTTACTAAAACACCACGGGGGAGAGTTCTCGGTCGCCCAGACCAGACAAAACTACCTAATCATAAAATGTAACACCACCAAACAACTAGCTAAATTCCTAGAGGTCACAAAAATAGGACCTTACAGAGTGTCAGTAACAAGACACAAGACAGTAAAAGCAAACATAGGAAAAAAGGAAAAAACAACCCACCCCCCTTCCATGAAAAAATAGTAAAAATTAACATAGCCGTGGACACCAAAACCATCATAACACAGCTACAAAACAAAGGCCATGAGGTAGACCGGGCCATAAGATTTAATAATAAACAAGGAAAAAAATCAACAGTAGTCCTACTACACTTTAAAAAAAAACCCGACACATCCAAAATGGTTCAACTCGGACCACACGGAGTGCGATACCGGCTGGAGAAATTCCAGAATAAAACACGGTTCTGCACCAACTGCCTAAGATGGGGCCATTACTCCACAAAATGCCGATCAATAAAAAGATGCAACAATTGTGGAGGAGAACATTTTGGAAAATGCAGCTTAAAAACAATAAAATGCGCAAACTGCAGACTCCAACATAGGGCCAACTCCTTAGATTGCCCTGCAGCTATCAAAGGAGAAAAAAAAACGTCGATTACATATCAGACAAAGAAGTATCTTACATAGTTGCGAAAACGGCAGTATTAACAAAAACTCAACAACCAGAAGCAACCAACACCAAACATACCCAAAACCAAGACGCAAACAACAGGAAAGTAGATAGTAAGGAATCTCAAAACGACAACATTAACTCGGACAAAATCAAAAACCAAAATCAGATTCTAAACAACAAAAAGGGCACACGTACACCACCCATAAAAAAACAAGCAAATAATGTCCTAAATAATAATAACTCCAAACGGTCACAAGCAACACCAGCCCCAAACACACCGGGAACGCAGGGGGAAAAACCCCAGGCTAAACCCAAATCAAACCCCGAAAACAGTGCAGCAAAAAACAAAGTAGGAAATAAAGCATACATCACAACAGATCAAGTGCTCATCCTAATTCAAGAAATAATTAATGAAACATTAAACCTAACAAAAAGTAAAGAAATATCTGTTGACAATCTCTGCAACAAGATATCCGCCATTACCAACAAATAAAGAATTCAAGCCAGAGGTCAATGGGGACAATTAGGAAACTTAGAAAGGTCAAAACAAGTAAGTACTAACAAAATATATAAAAGTAAATATTTAAAAACTATTACGAATAACAAAACAACAATATTAATTTGGCAATGGAATTGCAGAGGCATTAGGCTAAATGCAATCAAAATCTTAACAGAAATCAACAAACCGGATGTGGTGTGCTTACAGAAGACGCTCCTAAAAGATAAAACAACAACTTAACCAAAAATCCCTGGCTATTCAACAAATTACTGCAAACAAAGACCAGGGGGGAAAAAAGGCGGAGGACTAGCTATCTATGTTAGCGACGCTATCTCGAGCGAGTCTGCTGAGAGCGCACCACCAACCTCAAACAACAATACCGCACTTGAACACCAAATAATCAAAATAAACACAGGTATTTGCTCCATTAACCATAGTTAATATCTACGATCCAGGTGGGGATCAATACACTGAAATAGAAACCCTAAAAGAAATTACAAAAAATTTAGGGGACAATTTTATAATAAGTGGGGATTTCAACGCCCACAGTGAACAGTGGGGAGGAAACCAATTGGATCGGAGGGGCTCAATTATTGAAAAGTGGACCTCGACGTCAAATTTGGCTATCCTAAATGATGGAAACGGCACAAGAATCAACCCGACAAACGGGAAGATATCAGCCATTGATCTTACCATGTGCTCACCCAAGATCGCGGAAATCACTGACTGGGAGGTAGGTCAATCTGGGACCCTAGGGAGTGACCACTTCCCAATATGGACCACCATCCACACAAAAATACATAAAAACAACAAAACTAGTACTCCCAAATGGAGATATGACAATGCGGACTGTGGGTCGTTCCGTTCTCTCTGTGAAGAGATTACATAGGCTCACCTGTACAGTGAAGAAATTGATACGTTTAATCAAAATATTATAGATGCACTGTCATCAGCGGCTGAGCGTTGTATACCGAAAGCGGGAAGAGGGGCCGGCAAACAGTCCGTACCATGGTGGAATAACGACTGTAAGCAAGCTATAAAAGAGAAAAAGAAAGCTCTAAATAGGTTTAGACATACTAAAAACTCCACAGACTTTCTTGCTTACAAAGAAAAAGAACAAATGACTAAAAACACCATAAAACAAGCAAAACTAACATCATGGGAGTCATTCTGTTCAACACTAAATTATAAAGCAAACTCCAAACAAGTATGGGATAAAATCAAAAAACTTAGGGGAAAAGGAGTACGAACATCCCCAAAACTTGCAGGGCTTACCACTGATCTGGAAAAAGCCGAAGAACTAGTCCAACACTTTGCTAGCATGAGCAGCAACTCAATGCTAGAGGAAAAACACCCCCATTTGTTCACAGATAAGGGCGAGCAATCAAACCCTTTAAATATGGAAGTTAACTTAAATGAATGGAGAAAAGCCTTAAACAGGAAAAATAAATCTACAGCACCCGGGGAGGACACGCTAGGGTATGATATATATAAAAATCTCCCGGAAAAAACGGCCTTGATGGTTTTGTGCATGCTGAATGCTTCATGGAAGTCTGGAAAAATTCCAAAAAAATGGAAACACGCCATAGTAGTCGCGATCCCGAAACCCGGGAAGAGCCCAGCAGACATAAACTCATACAGGCCCATCTCCCTAACAAATAGTCTCTGTAAAATAATGGAGACTATGATTAATAACAGGGTTAAATACCACCTGGAAAGCGAAAAGCTGCTGTCCCACAATCAAAGCGGCTTCCGTAACAAACGATCCACATTGGACCAGATAATGCGGCTGGAGTCCAGTATTAGACTCGCATTCAATACTAAGAGGAAAAGGGACCGTAACCTAATTGCGATCTTCTTAGATCTCGAGAAGGCATACGACCTAATTTGGACTCAAGGGCTAATAACAAAACTAAATCATTACGGAATATCAGGCCGAACCAACAAGTGGATAGCGGAATTTCTCACAGGTCGGAGCATACAAATCAAGGTCGACAATAAATACTCAGAATGCCACACTGTAGAAAATGGCACCCCCAGGGAAGTGTTCTGAGTCCGACCTTGTTTAATATCATGATAAACGATCTGGAGAAATCAATTGACCCTTCCTGTCTGGACTTATCTCAGTTTGCCGACGATAGCGGGATCTGGAAAGCGGGGAACCCCGACAGCGAAGCTGTGGTCGGAAAACTACAGGTGGTACTGGACAGGATTGGTCGATGGGCTGACAGGTGGGGTTTCAAAATTTCCCCCGGTAAAACGGTAGGCGTTATTTTCTCCCCAAAAACAAAAATCCGTCAGAAAACTCCAAAATTATATCTAATTATCAAATTCGAAAAAGTAGCCAAATTCCTAGGCATGTTTTTTCACGAGCATTTAACATGGGACAAACATTTAGAAGAATTAGTGAGAAGATGCGGACAAGACCTTAACCTCCTCCGGAACCTCAAAGGCTCTGATTGGGGGACGGACCAAGCAACTCTCCTTACCCTATATAAAACCTTGGTTAGATCAAAAATAGACTATGGGTGTCAAGCGTACGCCTCGGTTCGCCCCAATGGCCTATAAAAACTAGATCAAATCAAGCGCAAAGGCCTAATCATATGCACCGGAGCTCTCCGGAACATTTCCGGGGAAGAGTTAAACATCCTAACAGGGGACCCCCCCCCCCCTCAATCTGAGACGGGAGGAGCTTTTCCTAAGATACAATGCCAGGATCTCAGTCCACAACAAGGCGCATCTTACTCAAAAAGCCATAAATAAATGCAACAAACCATTCCGACACCAGCTGCTAAGAAACTTACCAGGAGGAAAAAAATACAAGACCTAAAAAAGGAATTAAACATCTCAAATATCCAGGCGGAAATGATAAAATATCCAGATATCTCCCCCTGGACAAATAAGCCCCCCATAATAAATCTACATGCACTAAAATATGGGAACAAAAATGACCAACCAATGGAAATGAGGGCAAAAATTCTTGAAGAAATAGAAACCAGATACGAGGGATTCACCACCATATATTCAGATGGCTCAAAATCCCCGGACCCTGAACGCACTGCTGCAGCAGTGGTAATTCCAGGGGAGGGTATCACACTGAGGGCGAGACTACCTGATCTCTGTTCAATTTATTCTACCGAATTCTGGGCCATTAAAGAAGCTATTGAATGGATCCTAGAAACAAAAAACCAAAAAACAGTTATCATTAGCGACTCCCTCAGTGTGCTGCGCTCCCTGGAATCGGGAAATTCCACCAGCAGAGAAAACTTACTCCGAGAGGTTAATTTTAAACTAAAAATTTTAGACCAAAAACACCATACTGTGGAATTTATGTGGGTGCCCTCTCATATAAACATCCCTGGGAATGAGAGGGCCGATAAAGAAGCCAAGAACAGATTAAATGAGCCCACAATACAAGAACTGGACTATAGCGTCCAAGAAATATACAGTATTATTAGGAAAAAAATTAATCAAAAATGGCAGTCGGAATGGGATAAATCTAATAAAGGACGCAGACTATATGATCTGCAGAAAAAAATCAATAGAAATATTGAACATCCGATCCTGGCAAATCCCTACGATTTCAAAATTATAAATAGGATAAAAACTGATAAAACACTATTAGCAAATAGCTTTGGAAAATATGTGTCGGGATTAAACCTAGCAGGAATTAACTGCCCAAACTGTCCCACACCTGAAACATTGGAACATGTTTTTAACATCTGCCCCAAATACGACAACGAAAGAAAAACATTCCAAGAAAAACAAACAAAGCTAAAATCCCCACTCACATATCCGGATTTCCTCAAAGAAGGAAATAACAACATGAAATCGGTGTATACTAACATAGTGGGATACATCTCGGAAATCGGAAAAAGAGGAAAAATATAAAAATAGGATTAAAAAAAAACACTCCATATGCAATAGAGGCTACTAAATAGAAAATTCATAGAAAAAAAACAATAATAAAATACATGACAAAACCCCCAAGTCCGAGGCGGGAAAGGAGGGGTCCTACCCAGGGAGGAAGGGATTGGTAGGCCGGGCCCAGGTATGTCGCAAAGGCAACCCAATCCAGCTTCCCCGGGGATGGAGAATCTCCACTCCCATGGATAAAATTTGGGGTCTAGTCAAACATCAAATCCAACTGAATTGACTGTAATCACATAACTATTACCAAAATACAAGATAAAACCCCCAAGTCCGAAGCGGGAAAGGAGGGGCCCTACCCAGGGAGGAAGAAATTGGTAGGCCGGGACCAGTAGGGGCCCAGGTATGTCGCAAAGGCAACCCAATCCAGGCCCCCGGGGATGGAGAATCTCCACTCCTATGGATAAGATTTAGGGGCTAGTCAAACATCAAATACAACCGACTTGACTGTAATCACACAACTACTAAAATCAATTTAAATACAAAAAATCAAACAAAAGATTGGGGGATATAAATTAAAGAAAACATATTCCATACGTAGCACTGGTAACCTTTTTTTTTTTTTTTTTTTTTCCTTCACTTAATTCATCTAACACTCTAACAACCCATATCCCCTACTAACTAGCAATTAAGCTAAACTTCTGACTTATGGGTTGGGCTCTGGTCTGATGCGAGATTTTCTGTCACGCTTTTAAACAGGTGCTAGGTTTCATACTAGCATACACCTGGGCGGAATCCCTGTGCATCCACAAGTCGTAGTAATCGCATGATTTTCTGCTACTCAAAGCACTGGGGCCTGGAGCCATACAGGCATACCAGGACTGAATCCTTGCTGAGGCCAGAAGTCTAATTTTGAGATAGAGTTCGGAACATCAAATGTAAATCTAATAACAAGCATGCTTAAAAATTACTTTTTTTTTTTTTTTTTTTAACCATATAAGGATGCAAGCTAGATAACTACAACCCCAAAACTGTCAAGGTAATAAGGTGGTCATAAACCATGACCGTCAGGCCCTGCCACACAAGGTGGCATCTAATTGGAAAAATTAAAATAGGGATGCAGATAAAATATAATAATTGTAACCCCAAAATATTAATACTATAAGGTGGTCATAAACCCTGACAATCAGACCCAGCCGCACAAGGTGGCACCAAATTGGATAACCTAATTCAAGGATATAGATAGATATAAAATGCCATATAAATATCATAGTATAAGGTGGTTCCAAGTCCAAACCATCAGGCCCAAACTGCACAAGGCGGTTACTAAACCTCTTAATCGTTCTAAAGAACTTAAGATCAGAAGAATTCAAACTAAATCTTAAGAAACAAAAACTGGAACAACTAAATTAGCTAATATAAGGTGGTCCTAAATCCCAAACCATCAAGCCCAGCTACACAAGGTGGCAACTCTCGAAACCTTAGCATAAATTATTAACTTCAATTAATTAAATTTTTCAAATTTTTTAAATATATATATATATATATATATATATATATATATATATATATATATATATATATATATATATATATATATATATATAAGCCATCACTAACCAATAACCGCAGCCATATGGTACAAATATAATTTTCAAAATTGGCAAGATTTTAATAAACAAAGACTAGAACAATATTTCTCTTTTTTTTCCCGTTCAAATATCAAAAATATTAAACAGTTAAATAACCCTGGACTAGTCGGAGCCTCCTGGGACGCGATGGCGCAGCCAGCCGTCCTTTTCCGCCTTTGCCTCGCCCTGACAAAATCAACGCAACAACTAAGTAATCCTGTAAACATTGTGGTTCTATTCCTATGAACAGGAAAAATTCAAAGAAATAAATTCAAAACTAAATATACGCACCCCTCTATATCGCCCGTTCATTGAACCCCCTTAGTGGGGAAACCATGCAGCGATGGAGCGGTGCGAAAATAGCGTCCATACACGCATCAACTCGTCTAGTGGGTTGCAGCAATGTAACACACTGGACGAAAAAAATAAGTGTGCCTAGCACACAGTTTAATCCCCCACGGCGTACTTCGCACGCTGTGGGGGTAAATAGTCGTACATGGCCGAATGGCCGCACACGACTTAAATTCAAGTATCATCATCATCATCAGTTGCGTCACCCCGTTGACTCAACAGTCGAAAATGAGTAATTCAGAAAAACTTAGAGAACTCAGAGCACACCTAGAGATTGCCTGGCACCTCCTACAGGAACTGGAGAAGATGGAGGAGTTTGAGGAAAAGAAAAAAGAGGACGAGAAGGAGAAGAAAGAAGCGGTGCGGCCTCATTTGATGTGCTGCCCAACTGTGAAGTGAAACCGATGGTGAGGACACCGCCACCGCAACCACAGTTGCAACAACCACAGCCACAACCGCAACAACCACAGTCACAGCAGCAACAGCAGCGCCATCATCCACAAGCACACAGGGTGTTTAGGAGAAGAAGGGAAACCTTCACTGTCCCTCAAACAGAGGATTGGGATAGTGAAGCCATCGAACTCCCCTTTCCATTTCTCATCTCCAGCAATGGTGGAAATGGATGGAGTGGGAGATGTGCGGCTTGTGGTGCCAGACCGGGGAGGTGCCCACATCTCTATGTGTACCAAAAACCAAACGGCCCTTTTCAGGGCCACCTACATTGCTAAGACAAGAAATCTTATTTGCCATATATGTGTTTGTATGTATGTTTTTGTCTGTCTTTGTGTTTCCCCTAAAAAAAAATCACTTTCCCTTCTAAAAAAATGTTTGTGTTTTGGTGTATGTTTGTATAGAGTGTGTTTGGTGTATGTCTTTTTAAAAAAAAAAAAAATTCCCTCTAACAAAATTGTTTGTGTGTTTTGGTATATGTTTGTATAGAGTGTGTCTATGAACACTCCCTTACTCTTCCTATCTTAAAAATACTTTCTTTTAGGTCAGCGCACTTGGTGTGTAAGAATTTTTTTTTTGTTGGTATTTTTTTAAAGGGATGTTTTCCTTCACGTCCGTACTTCCAGCATATAAAGCGACGCATTCACCATTTGCGCCATTCATCGTCAACTGAAAAGAATGACTACAGTGGAAAATTTGCAGGAAGCCTGGGATGGGATGGTGGGGGTAGAGTATCTGATTGAAAATATACAGTGTTATTGGCGATATCCAGCTACTCTACCCTATGTCACAAGGTAAGTGTCAGCCCTGACAAGAGCCACTGGTCTTGTCCGTGAAGTCATGTAGGAGGAAGCAATGAAGATGGTGTCCTTGGTAGTTGAACCCTGTCAAGTGGGAAAATTAAAGAAAACCTTGGATTTGATGGAAGAGGTGGAGTACTTTTTAGATAGGGTACAAGAAGACTTTTGGCTCTATCCACCCCTCAGTAGTGTGAGGGGGGAAGAGGCTGCCCTGCTCACAGCCAAGGGTCTTGTGAGAGAAGTGATGACAGAAGAAGTGGTGAAGATCAAGAAGGTTTGGGCTGAGGAAAGAATGGTGAAGGAGAAGGAAGAAACAAGACTTCCAACGCCTGAATGCTCATTGGATCAAGGTCCAGGAAAAATTCAGGAGATTGGGTCATCCCGACTGAATCCCAGATCCACCTCAGAAAAAGAAGAAGACAAACATCCTAGGCTTCCTGAAGAAATGGTGGAGGAACAATTAAAAAAAAAAAAAAAAAAAAAAAACGGTCCTTTTCAGGGCCACCCACTTCTCTTCGAAAAGAAACCATCTCATTGCCAATGGTGTTTCTATGTTTCTATGTTTGTGTGTTGGGTGTATGTGTCCATTCTATCCGTCTAAAATACTTCTACCCTATAAACACTTCTATCCCCATAAACACTTCTGAGGCTATAAACTCTTTTGACCCTATAAACACTTTTGACCCCAAAGTGTCCCATTCCATGTTCATTTCCCGTATGACCCCCAAGTGTCCCAGAATGTTAATTTCCCGTATGACCCCCAACAGTCCATTTTGGACCCCAGTTCCCACATATTACTACTATCCTGTTTGTATGCCCCTCCACGAATATGGCAATGACATAAAGCGTTACCCTTGTCTGTCCGTCGCGCCCGGTCACAGTAAAGTTTTGTGTTTAGGTCATGCTCTTAAGCACTGTAGTGAGGAGTTCCTGCTTCATGAACACATTTTTACGTATATCCATATAGAGGGCTTTGCTACACTCCGATTTGTGTTGGGGCATACAAATTTGACTATTAAGGAAGAGTTTCGCAAATCCAATTAAAAATTAAAAACCTAATTAAATTTAAGCATGAAACTATTATTTGATTTAATAATTAAATGTAATTGTGTTTAATTATAATATCTATTGATTCGTAATTCAGCCATGATCTGAACCAGATTTTGGTATTATCCTGTGTCTTGTTACATTACTACATCGCAGTCATGAACATAATTTAATAATTCCTCAGTGGACCCCATAGGCTGTGGAATTAATTATTATCTAACAAATCTTTTTGAACTGCATCATGGTTAAAAACTTATAGAAACGTTTTAAAAAATGGCAGGAAGATACTTAAAAATTCCTCTTTCGTTTTCCAAGACACAATTGTCGACGGTGGTGATGACAGCAGCCTCAACGTCGTCTGTTGTCCAGTTTCATTTGTCGTCAGGCGTCAACATTTAAACAAATTTACAGTGGTTATTTGTCACATAGCTGACGTAAAGCTAAGTTTCAAACGACCATATCCTAGTTTTCTATCTTATGCGATTGTAATAAGACCTCATGACGTCACTGATGACTCTATAATGTCGTACAAGTCAATGGTTTATGTCGGAGGCATCCGAATATAATTGAATCATTTCACAACACTATCTCGTGATTTTATTGAACCAAATAGGTGTTCATCCCGTTATAAAATCTTATATTAGCGACATGTTTATATCTACTGGTTGTATTATTGTTCTCCGGCACTTTTATATTATTTTCTGACATTTCTGGCCATGGCGGACAACAACCGTATAGCTGCAATAGTGGACAGTCTGCACGCATGCGTTATCCGTTTGCATAGGAGTTCAACTGCCCGTGGACCGATATGTGGTCGTTTCTGAGAGGGATTGTTAATAAGCAATGAATATTTTTATAAATTAGATGCAATGCATCAATAGAAGACTGATTAAACTTGCCTTCTTGGTTCACAGGTGAGCATACATACTTGAATCACATTCGCTGTACGCTGCTAGAAATCTAGAATTTCTATGCGACAGATCGTCCTCAACTGAATCTGCTGTTGTACAGTTGTTCTCGGTCACAGACAGTAATGATAGAAAATAACTTTTAAAAACAATTGGCAGAGAGAAAAACTGGCTGGTATACTGACAGTTTATCCCAAGATAGACACAGAAAATGTATAGCAATAAAGTCTTATAATTGCAATCCTGAACTCGTTTACTAAAGTTGTATATGATTCTCTTGGTTTTTTTTATAATCTGTTTCATTTCCTCACCTTCGAAACTTTTTAAGGTAAGAATATATTCTCCAGTTTTGAATCAGTTATTTTGGTGTCGAGCTTCTATTGTCGGGAATGAAAACTCCTAGCCAGGTTGACAGTCTTTAAATGAACAAGTTGAAAATACAAACGAAAAAATGTTTACATAATTGAAGAAATCTTATTTTCAAACAATTGAGCCAATTTTTCCTGGTTCCAAGTATTTCATAAATAAATCATACCCATCAGGTGTCCCAATTAAACACGAGTTGTGTGAGATGAAAGGGTATCTCAACCCAGGGGAAGGCTAAACCCCAACGGACTCAGTAACCCCTTGATTTTTTTTAAATCAGTGTTTATCTGCAAACAGTACACACCTGATGAGTATATATTTCTTCTCTAGCATACTTATTTACAATTTATCATACTTAGCCAAACAAAATTAAGTTGTGTGGATTTTCTAGATTTATAATCACTATGCCATTTTTTCTATAGGTGCCACCGCTTCAGCTCCAAGTATCCAATCAGAATTGTTAAAGTTGGCGCGTGCTTTAAGTGCAATATTATGAACAACTGCTGTTGATACAAATCAGTCACTGTATCGCAATTTAACTTCGTTGTGAATCAAGTGAATTAAAGATGTGTCAGATAAATGTAAAATGTAAGAAATTGTGCCCTGAATTTTCCATTGTCCCTGAAAATGTCTGGAAATATGCCAATTGATTTTAGGTGGGAATAGATTTTGCTCTTTTTCTCACTGCCTTATGTATATAAGAAACATGGTTGTGCAATGTGTTTTGGTCAAAACTCCACAAATCCAAATGATTATGAATGACTGTTTACATATCATTCAGTTGCCAGCACGATTTGTAATGAGGACAATCTAAAATAAATGCCATAGGTTGTTACATTGTTACTTTGTAAGATTTTTAATAGGCCCTACAAATTTCATCTCTCTCTCTCTCTCTCTCTCGTTCATATACAGGATGGCATGTTAAATAAGAGCAATTTTTTGAGTGTTATGTCTGCTTTTCAGTGAATTGCTAAGTTGTTCGATTTCGACATTCTCTCACTCCCCTTCTGTCTGTATCTTTTCTGATACAGATCTATTCGACCGAAGGCTGGAGCGTCTAGCGTTATTAATCAATATTGCACTTGCTAACGCCCAATCATGGAATACCAGTAAAACTCAGAGCACGAACTAGCCGTGCGTTATCAGAATTTAGAACACGGGAAAGATCATACTGTATGGAATATATTTGCAGGTCTAGGTCAACCTCAAGAGGCCAGATTCTGACTGCGCGCCATTTGTCGAGATGTCGGACTTAGGTGAGAGAAATGTCCCTATATATTTTAATATTTCCTTGAAGATATTATTTGTAATGTAATAATGCATATTAAATGATGGGTCAGATTCTTTAAGAATTATCACATGCAATGTCAAGTCAGGTACGCAGATCACCCCAGTTTTGCTCTCAGGGTAATAAATATGTAGTAACTAGTGGTGGAAAATGGTTCTACACAAATAGATCGAATGAAAATATTAGTATGGACAATTTTCAACTTTTTTGATAGTGCTCATGTTCAAGGCTATCTCCGGCGGGGAGAGTCGCGTGCAAGGACCTCTCTGGCGGGGAGAGTCGCGTGCGAGACCCCTCCGGCGGGGGGAAAGAGTCGCGTGCGAGGCATCCCAGGCGGGGAGATTTGCGTCGCGTGCGAGCCCCCCCCCCCTCCCCTTGTCGGGGAGAGTCATGTCGAGTGCGCATTTTATTTCAAGAAAGCCTTTACCAAAGTTAGATACCTTTGCGTCTTCGTGACAGTCCATTGATCAGAACCAATGTCACCGAGTATTTGCAGGAAAACACATCAAAGTGATAACACATCCCCTTTACAGTCCAAACTTATCACAATGCTACTTTCGCTTATTCCCATTCTTTAAAGACAAGTTAGCAAGAGCGCGATTTTGAAAGCCGCTATAAAGTTAGAAATGCGGCTTGCAAATGTCTACACCATACCCCCCCCCCCCCCATAAATCCATTTTCTGCAGGAATGACACGTTTATAACGTGCATCTTCTGCGAACTTTTGAAACATCTCGTAGAATAATTATTGAGAGTAACAACGATTGTTAAGAGAGAGGTGTGGAGAGTCACAGCCTTTATGTGACAAAAATACTGTGAATTTGAATGTAATTCCTTTTACAGTGTATTGGGGTAAAGTGTAATTATCTTGCTTTCTAGCTCTGAACAGCAGATAATCATAATTATCGTCAAGATTTTCTCTCTGACAGAAAAAGTCCATCAATCAGTGAATGAAGCAAGGTCTTCTACTATACCGGACAAAGTAATCGAAGTGAAGAATTATCAAAATTACCCAGAAAGCCTCGATGCCAAGGGTTACTTAGGTCATATAGTGTACACACCAACTTGATGCCTAGCGTCGCTAAGGGACCGACTATTTAATTTTCTTGGGGGAACCTATGATTTTCTTTCTAACCAGAATATTTACTTTTTGTTTTATCTCCAAAATAATTTTTTTTCAACTAAATGTGATGGCTAAAATAGTTTTTTTTTTTTCTCCTACAAATCAGAGGAAGAGTATTTTTTATAGGTCGGAAATTTTGATGATGAAATCAACGACTTGACGACGAAAATAGAACATAGTTTCTTTCCTGGACAAACGTGTGCATCTTTGAAATTGATACGAATATTCTGTCAATCACTGTTCTGTTGTTAGAATTACTTGATGTGATGTCGGTCGTAACACGCTTGACATGCCAATGTTTGTCTGTAGGCAGAACACTGAGTAATTTTTTGTCCCTCAGGAACACAAGGTCTCGAGGCTTAACGGTCACGATATCTCTCTTCTCAATAAATATGTTGCTCCCGATTGTTGAATCTTTGGTCACATTTGTCACAATAGTAAATGTATCCGAGAATTGCTTTGATACTGGTAATGGCGTAGAAATTATGCGAGGGGCCAGCACTTATTAAATTTTCTGCATTTCATGAGGTCCACACACGGTCTCTTGTTCCAAAAGGGTCTGTGCTTCTCCCGTTGTTTGGCTCTGTCCGATTACCTAATGCTTTTCATTATCACTTCCATTCTAATGTATCGGTTTTCGATGCATAAACTTTAGCCACCACGATAGCTAAACACATGTGATCTTGGTCGTTAGTTCTTCTTCTCGATACTTCATTTTGTTGTCGGGATTTGATCCACA
This sequence comes from Margaritifera margaritifera, assembly GCA_029931535.1. Taxonomy (NCBI): domain Eukaryota; kingdom Metazoa; phylum Mollusca; class Bivalvia; order Unionida; family Margaritiferidae; genus Margaritifera; species Margaritifera margaritifera. Next base: position 413,420 of record JAQPZY010001422.1, on the reverse strand, counting down.
GATAGGACTTTTTTGCGTCTTCGGCCGCCTGAAGGAGTTGAAACGTTGGTCATATGGACAGTGACTTTTCCATTGGTCATGTCAAACACATCGTTTGATTTTTGAGCGTGCTGAATTTTGTCCAAGATTTTGGAAGGTATTACTTCAGCATGTGTACTAAATTCGATCCATACAGGAGATTTCAAACTGTAGTGAGTGATAAAAAGTCACAAACGATCTTGATCTTCAGCTTGACACGGCCATTTCAACTAATCAACATAGACTCTAATAAGTCGGTAATAAATCCAGCCGCTTTCTCTGCAGGGACGTGCAAGTGTAAGCGGTAATTTTACATTTTCTGGTCATCACTTTGTGAGCAGCTTGAATTTGAAAACAATCTTCAAGGGTCCAGAGCGACATTCTTTCATAGAAGATCTTGACTATTTTGGGAAGGAGGAGGACGGTGATGTTGGATATGGATCAATTACTTCCTATTCAAAATCACTAGGGTGAACTTCTGCCAAAACTTCACTGAAAGTGTTGTGCGACAACGAAAATGATCGCCTACGCTTTGTTTCTGATTTCTCCTCGAAATGATGTGATCGTTTCATGACGACAGACAATTCCAGTTGGACGTGACTAGGATTATCTTTCTCTCTCCCTACATTTAGAGCCCATACGTAAGAGAATACTATGATTCATTTCCACATTCAACCTATGAAGATGGAAGAGCATCTCAAGATTAGGGCCTTCACTTCTGGTCAGAGACTTACTGGGAGTGATTCGAAAATGCACAGAGTGGAACAAGACACATAGAGAGATTAAAGACTACACTTCTCGAAATAAAAGTGAAGATACCTGGCAAGAAAAAAGGCCATTTGGCTACAGAATGTCCACAACGTCAAAGAAAAAAAAACCTCTAAGAAAGGAGAAATCAGGCAAACGTAAAGATATCCGTTATCATTGTCAAGGAAAAGGAAATTGGTCTTCAAAGTGTCCACAACGTCCAAAGAAAGTGAAGGAAGTGAAAAAGGAAGAGCTTTCAGAAGCCGAAGAATATACCCCCTTTAAGAAATTTAAAATGAATGTAAAGGTAGAGAAAAAGGAGGAGCTTCCGGTAGCAGAAGAACCCGTTCCATCGAAAATTAAAAGCAAGACATTCCTAAGAAGAAGAAAAATAATGGGCTTTTGAGATTTGTTTAAAATGTGATGCGATTCTTATTCACGAGAATATACCAGATGTCTGGATTTTTGTTATCCATAACACACACACACTTTATTGGGAAGAGGGTGTTTTTTTTTTTTTTTTTTTTTTTATTTGGCTGTAGTGAGTTGTACCTCTTGTTCGAAAGATATGGGTGGTCGTTGGGTTTGAACCAAAAAAAAAAAAAAAAAAAAAAAAAAAACATTTCTACGTCCAAGTCCCACTGCTCCTGCTTTGGTAGTGGTTGCTGCCGCTGCTGGCGTTTAAGTGGTAGTCAAAGTCATGGAAGTTTTAGAAAGGGGACCCAAGCTTACCTGATAATTATAGACCTATCTCGATTTTGAGCTGCTTTAGTAAACTTTTTACATCTGTACTTGAAAAAAAGACTTCAGACGTTTGTAGATTTTCACGATGTTCTTAAAGAAAACCAAGCCGGATTTAGACCAGGCTATTCAACTACAGATCATATATTTTGTCTTCACGCTCTTACTGAAATTTAAAAAATGTGCAAGATGAAACTATTTGGTGCTTTTATTGATTTTAGTGGTGCTTTTGACAATGTTTGGAGGATTGGGCTGTGGATGAAACTATTATATAACAATGTAAATGGGAAAATATTTAGAATAATATATATGTATCATAAAGTTAAATCTTGTGTCAGTTATGCCGGGGAGCACTCCGCTTTCTTTCAGTGTAGTAATGGCGTGAGACAAAGTGAAAATCTTTCGCCAATTTTATTTATCATGTATCTAAATAACTTAGAAATCTATCTGTTACGCCGATGACACTCATTTCTGGTACTGATGAAAAATCTTTCCAATATGATTTAAATGTGTTTTACGAATATTTAGAGCTATGTAACTTGAGTATCAATTTCATAAAGACAAAGATTTTGATTTTTGGTACACGAAAAGATCATAAATATAGATTTACGATTGGCGATAATCTAATAGACATTTGTGCTGAATTTAAATATTTAGCAGTTATTTTTTTTCCTAAAAATCGAAGGTTTGGTAAGTCAATTAAATACAACGTTTACCAAGCTAGAAAGGCCCTGCATCTACTTTACCGAAAAATCAGATACTTTAGTCTTTCCATATACCTGCAATTGCATCTTTTCGATCATACTATATTACCCATTTTACTATATGGGTTTTGAAGTTTGGTGATTTGAAAGTATCACAATTATTGAAAATTTGCATAAAATTTTTTAAGAAACATTCTAAAACTGAGGAAAAGTACTCCCATTTACATGCTTTATTCAGAACTAGGAAGGAAACGTATTGATATAATTATCAGATCCTGAATGATAGGATTTTTGATCTCTATTATCAATGTTAAATGGGCTTAACTATCCCGACTCCTCTACCAAATATTTTTTTTATGAGACCAGTGCTAAAACTAATACTTATAAATGAATTAATAGCATAAGGAACACTCTGATAACTGATGGGAGACCAGACCTCCTATATTATGAATTTATTAACAATCCGAAAGAAACAAACGCATGATAACAGAAACTTTAAAAGACCTTTATATACAGGAATGGCAATCGTCGGTAACTCTATCCTCTAAGGGAAAATTTTACCATTCTTTAAAAGATGATTTGAATATGGAAAACTACTTATTACTGTTACCTAGGAATCTGTATTTACCATTGATAAAGTTTAGGAATTCCAACCACAGACTCCGCGTTGAAAGTGGTTGTTGGGACAATACACTGTTTGAGGAAACAAGATGTAATCATTGTGATAAAAATGACATCGGGGACGAATACCTTTATTTATTCATTTGTCCCATATTTCACAAAGAGAGAGGTAAGTTTCTAAAACCGTTCTATTACAGCAAACCCTCTATTGCAAAATTACAAACATTATTTGCCAACAATAATCGCAAAATTCTCCAAAATCTTGACAAATTTGTTACTCTAATAATGAAGATAATATTGTAAACTTTGTGCTATTTGTGGAAGTGAAAATTTGTCAAACTTCATAATGATATACTATTTTTGCCCTTTTACAACTTTTGTATACTCCAGGATAATCATTGTATTCTGATCTAACAATGTTATATTTATGTACCCAAACGTTACATTTATGTACCCAAATGTTATATTTATGTACCCAAACATTCTCATATTACCTCCGAATGTTTAATATTCTTGCTCTGATTGTAAATGTTGACCAGTGCTGTGATCTGTATCTTCATAGGTTAGTGACATCACCTTATAAATTGTAGCAGTTGTGGTATTCTCATATGCAACCTATGTGTGGCTTGAGATTTACTTTTGTTAATAAAAGTTTTGTTCTGTTCTGTTCTGGGTTTCATCAAAGAGGCTTCATACATTCCTCTCAGTTGTTTTAGCTCAGACAGAATGTCTCGTAACACATTTTTACAGTTTCTTAAATTCTGTTTACACTCACTTCATTCTGTTCACCGCTCGTCGTTTTCACTTCTTGCTGCTTTCTCTTCTCCTCATCTTGTTTTTGTACAATAGTATGTTCTTCTTCTTTATGACATTGTAAAAAGCTATCTAGCTCTTCCTTCTGTTTCTCTTTGAAAACGACATATTTTGGCATTGATGGTAGTAATGCAGGAGAAGGAGGAGGTGGTACCATACAAAATTCCTGCGATGATAAAATATCGCAGAAAGCAAAATCCAAATCTAAGTCATTCCCTGGAATAGAAGATATCATTAGTGGCACTATACGTGAAACAGCAGCAGTAGTAGCAATGTCACTCCGGGTATAATTATCCACTGCAGGTGCATCCCCCCAACAAACTCTTGGTCTTCAATTGAGCCATGTATAATGTAGTTGCACTGTTTCGCACTTGTGAATCATAACAACGCTTTAGGATATATATATATATATATATATATATATATATATATATATATATATATATATATATATATATATATATATATATATATATATATATATAGAGAGAGAGAGAGAGAGAGAGAGAATTACAAATATACACCAAACAGAGCAGAAAGTGCTATCCCTGGATCCTACAGGAGAATGCTTGATAACATTAACAGAATTTAAATTATTCGGGTCATTTTGGTAGATATATATATTTTGGAAAGTATGAGGCATTAAACATTGCAGTAAACAAATATGTGAGTAATGGTACAATGTAATTTTCAGGGGCTTTTAAAATTTCACAACTTATACCATCACATCCTGGAGTTTTCATTGGTTTCATATCATTTATTGCTTTCCTTACCTCATCTTCCTTAATATATGCATCAAGATCATCCCTTGTTGTATTATTCAAGGAGTACAATGTATCAAGGACTAGGAGGATTAAATACACCATGAAAATGTTCAAACCACCTTAGCTTGGAAATCTGTTGTTGGCCATGCCATGATCTTGATCTAAGTAAATTCCAAAATGCTACAGAATCTCTATTTTTAAGAGCAGAGACTAGCCTATTTTGTAATCTAGTTTCATATTGTCCTCTCTTTTATGCAGTTAACTTCCTGTAACTTTTATTAAGGCAGTGATAAGTTTCCAAGTTTTGAGCAGATCTATTACACCTAAAGCTTCTTAGGGCCTTCACTACCATTCTTTTAGCATTTTCACATTCCTTATCAAATCACTCCTGTTTATGTACTGACACCGACCCTTGAAAAGGGGACTTCTTGGTCACTCTTTTTATACCAGATCTATCTGCAGCTGATTGAATGATTTGTACCAAAGAGTCTATTATTCTCAATTTCAAAATATTGATCTCAAGGGACACATAAAAATAGGTCATGTAAGCATATAATAATAAATTTGAGGGATACAATCAAAACATCTCTGCCTAAAGAAAACAACCTGCAAAGGAGCATAGTTTTTACCCTTTTCTTCCCAAACAGATATCTGCATATTTCTAAGGAGATACAGCCTAAGCAGGCCGAGACTAAGTATGGCTAAACTCTAACATTTCTTTTGATCCAATATTTTTCATAGTAGTCATTTGCATCTGATTAATGAGACTAAGTTGTAAAAAAACAAAATCAATTGGATGCTTTGTTTTGCCTGCTTGCCAAGTGCATGATCCCAATGTGTGTGAAAAGTACATCAATAGGACCTACTTATTTGATAGCAATCTGTAGGTTGTACCCCTTTCTACAAGAAATCTACCTATTTATTTTTCCAACTATAAGGCAAGTCTCAAAGAACTGGTATATAATGTAAAAATGTGATATATTCACTAGGGTGTGAAAATTAGATTACTGCAAGATACATATGGAAAAGATGCAATGAATATATCAAGATGTATCTACATATTCAGTTTTTTAACAGTACAGCAATAGTAGAAAATATGTTGTTGTGACCTATTTTGGTGGCAGTAGCAAAAGGCCTAAAGATAAATGCATTTGCAAAGTTTCAATATTACTCATGCAATAGCATGCAAGTCTGGATAATTCAGCAGAAACACACTTTCTTTGTATCTCTGTGGTCTCTAGTTCAATCCTTTGTTCCTGGTCATCCATACAATGTCTGTTTTTCTCTTGATTTTTCAGTTTCCTCCACCTACAACTCTGCTACTTGAAGCTATTAAAATTTTACATTTTAATAAGATTTGTAGTGCATAACACATCTCATTCAATACATGCTGAAACAGGGTGGTCTGTTTACATCAGATTGACAATATCATGACCTGTGGAAGAGTCGATTGCTTGTTAACGAGTGATCAGCTTTCCTATTCGGCTATTTTTAGTCATAATATAGTTGCCTCCCTTGCAATTTCTTGGCAGTTGCATTGCTATGCATGTACTTAAATTATGTCAGATGTTATGCTCCTCGCAACAAGTCTTTTGCTTTGTATCAAAATATATAAAATATTTGGTAGAGGAGTCTGGATAGTTAAGCCCATTTATAATCAGACAAATCATACCATAAACATACATTAACCAGAAATTTAAAATAGTTTATCATTTGTTTTTTTCTAAAGGACATAGAACATCCACAAGCAGTTACCTGTTTTTGAGACCATACATTTCCATGGCATCCTTTATAGAAGTATTGAGATGGTAATATAATTTAGCATTAAGACAACTTATTACAGAACTGGTAGCATGATAATGAAAAATATACTTTGACACAAAATCAGTATAACCTTTGATCTGTACTATACCAAATTCGCCCACATACAATCAACTTTAATGTTTACTGTTTGCCTTCTTAAGCTATTTTTGCAGAAACTATAAAGTATATGAATTCAAGTGACAAATAAATCAGCATTGGGATAGTGACCTTGCATATTCGTGATAGAGACACTAAAGTTTAAAATTATGATCACCGTGATAATGCCAACAATTTTTAAACATTTGCCAGAATACATTTCAGCTCATGCAACTGTTATGGCTAGATATGGATTTCTTCAATATATATGTAAAATGAAGGTTCTATTGACCCTATTATTGCACAGTTTTCCCTGACCAGTTAATTTTTATGGTAATAATTACTTGCCAGATACTTCTTGATAACATGTGGTTATGAATGTGCAAGTTTTGTTATTTTCTAATACTAGTGCATGTATCCAAAGAAGGCCTGCAGTAAGGAGGGTTTTAAAAAACAAAAGCAACTCCATATTTCAGAATCTGAAGGTCATCCTGTTGGTATTTAATCTAAAAAAACTTACTTGATAACATGTTGGATCCACGGTCATATTCTTATCTAAACATATAGGAATGTTGGGATGTGTATACATTGGTAGCAATCTGGAGAATTCAAAGGACAAATCATTCCAGTCTAGGTTAACTTCACTGCATTTAAAACCTGTCTCAGGTCAGTTATTCCAAGAAGAAACGATTCTTAAAGAAAATGTTATCCTAATGTAAGATTATGTTGACATTTGTAAAGACTAATTGGATTTTTTCTAGTCCTTGAGATGACCCTATTTCCTTGTTTGATATGAAATCAATGTTGAGTCACAGCCTTAACCACTCAGCCACTGTGTATCCCCCCTAAGTTTAGTACACTGTAACTAAATGGTATGTTTCTTACAGTAGGGTTGGTGAAATACCGTGTGAGTAAATTGTCCTTTGGCATAGTTGCACAGATTTTGTTAGTTAGAAATTACTTATCTATGGTCATAAGTTTGTTGAAATATGAAACTGAATTGAATTGAGGCATATCACATTATGATGATAATGTGGCAAAGGAGGTAATGCCACATTGAAAACATGTAATTGTAATTAGCAATTGAAAAGTGGAGGCTATGTGTTAGCTTCCATGTTTATGTTCAGATTTAAAATGAAAATCCAGTTGTTATTCATTTATTGTCCAAGATAAAGTTCATGATAAACTCGTAATATAAATGATATATGTCAGTGTTACCCATAATAGAGTTGCAATTGTAATAAGTAACAAGAAATCTAGACTGTGTTGTTGCATAATTATTGAAAATATTCTGAAATCTTTGTGAGCAAAGCATTGTCAGTAATTGAGCAGGTGCTGATAATTATATTACCTAACTAGCTTGAGCTAGCAACCATTTTTTAAATCTAATTAGATTTCTCTAATATGATTCTGTGTTTTACTTCTTATACCAAATTAAAAAGTTTTACGTCCATTTTCACTGCATTGTGCTTGCTAGGTTAGTAAAAGATTAAACTGGTCACCTCTTCATAGAGTGAATGGTCATGACATTTATAGCACATAGTACATGATACAAAAATATTAGACTTTACTTCTAATTAGGTCACTCTGACTAGTATTTTGGTTCTCTAGTGAAAAGAATGAGATGGAACTCTCCAACTCGTACTAAATCAGACACGTTAGTACATACCAGTACTTGTATGAAAAGTTTGTATTTTTGTCTTAGTCCATAGTACAGTCAGCACATTTGTTGTCTTGAAATAACCATTAAAAGTGGGTAGTAATCAATGTTGCTTAAGGCTGTATATGGATACATCCCAATAATTATTTATAATCTACTGAATCAGTCTAGATGTGGTGTATTGAAGGTAACATTTAAAACTTGGGATGAGTGTTGTTGGTGAATACTAAGATGCCAGGTACAGTAGGTTAAATTTCTTAATGATGAAACTAGAAGGAGTCTGAATGAAATGAATGAAGTTAATTGTTTAATTAGGTTCATTTTTAAAAAATACTTTTATTCAAAATGTATGCATCCCACATGACATGTGAAAACGGGGAATTACCTTTCTGCAAAATAATGGTGTGACAGTACACCGCAGTTTAGTTTTGGAAAAAAAGTGGTGCAATATTTAGTGCTGATGGCTTAAAAGGGTGAGTCATGGCTTGGTGTATCAAAGTTTATATACAATATATGTCAAATTTAGCTGTATAACATATCCATTTTCAGAAACATTTAGATTGTGGTCTATGGCCCAATAACATTGTGGTCCATGGGAAAGGGTTTAATTACATGTGACCATATGAGGGAATTATTCTTAAAGGATGCATTTGACATGCACACACACACACACACACACACACACACACACACACACACACACACACACACACACACAAGGGTACAGAATAATCAAAGTACAAATATTCATAAAAAATATTTATTTTGTTCTTTTTTTGAAGTTTTAAATTTTGTTCACGAAATCAACTAAGTTTGGTTTTAAAATATGATAAATGTGTTCTCTACTAAAGCAGATGAGACAAAAATGAATTATCTGAGAAATGCAAAATAAACAGTGTACTCCTTTCAAAACTTTAAACATTAAATGGAGAACATAATAATAGAGTTGACTTTTGACTGAGGTGCATTATACATTTAATATAGTAATTTTCACATATGCAAAGTACAAATTTTCATATTCATATAAAATATTTATTTTGTTCTTCTTTTGAAGTTTGAACTGTTCAGGAAATCAGCTAATTTTGGTTTTAAAATATGATAACTGTGTTCTCTACTAAAGCAGATGAGACAAAAATGAATTATATGAGCACTGCAAAATAAATAGTGTACTCCCTTCAAACATTTAAACATTAAATGGAGAACATAATAATAGAGTTGGCTTTTGACTGAGGTGCATTATACATTTATTATAGTAATTTTCAAACATGCACACACATATATGCAGGTTACATGTTTGAAAACAATATTGTACATTCATAACCTACCATAAATCAAGTATATCAAACAGTTATAGTAGAGTAAAAACTGTTGCAGTTCCTTTCAGCATTATATGAATTCAAATGGAGTGGCATTCTACAAGCCAAGAATAGATGTTTGGAAATCATGAAATGGCCAAGTTGGACATCCAGTCTAAACTCTTTTCATTTATAACCAACTATTCCTGGAGTAGCAATAGAACATTTTTATAATGAGTGGATGACAGACAATATGCCATTTAATAAGTGTTTTACTGGTCCATGACCAATAGAACTACAAATTTGGAAGAAATCTATTAATATCATCATTAAATTGGAACTTGTATTAATGTCATGTTAGAAAACTTGTCTTTTAGGCTGCATGTTAATTGTTTTTTTTGCTGACCCTGACCCTCCTATGTATGTTTCCACTGAAATATATATTTGTACATATTGTTAATCAAATTATGTTTAATTTTCTCAAAATTATTCATAAATTATATAATACAGATTTTAATTTAAAATAAATTATATTGTATGAAATATGATATAGTATATATATATATATATATATATATGTATATATATATATATATATATATATATATATATATATATATATATATATATATATATATATATATATATATATATATATATATATATATATATATATTTGTTTTCTAAATTTAAAATTATGCGTAAAATATATAATAAGTTATATCTCATTTCTGATCATTGCTTGGTAAGCCTGGGAGCAAGCTATATTGAGCTGTGATAAAAAAAAAAAAATTCTATTTATATTAAATTTTATTGAAATATAGCCATAAGGCATGTACAATAGATAGCAAGGCTTATGAACAGACTGACAAATGGTTGAATGGAGGTGAAATCAATATTCTCACACTATTTTACAATGTGTCTGGATAAAGAAAACTTAAAATAACATATAATGTAAATAAATAAAATATTATTTGGAATTAAAAATTTGCACAAGTGAAATAATTGCAATTTCTTTTCGGCTTTATGTTCTTGGAATGTAGTTTATGCTGTACACCAGTCTGTATTGCAATGCTTTAACCTACTGCAGTTGCAGTTCATAATTTCCAGGTCTTATTTGTATATAAAATATTAAAAAAAAGAAGAAAAAAATATTAAACCAAGGAACCCTAACTCTGACAGTGTCAGCCATTTTTACTTGGCCAAAAAGTATTTTTAGTTTTTCCTCCATCAAGACAATATATTTTTCACCTACCTATAGCATAGTTTTTTGTCCATACCTGTGTCAAATTCATAATATTTATAGCCAGACTTGCAAAAGTATGTTACCTTTAAAATGAAAACAATGTACAAATGGACAGAACTTTTATCAAATATCGGGGGGGGGGGGGGAGGGAGGAGGAGGCAACATAATTCTCCAATTACCAACACAGTTATTCACAATTATAATAAGAGGCACACTTTTTATCTTTCATGTATTTTCAAAATAACATTTTACCTTGCTTACAAAAAGAAATAAAAAGAAATTGAATTTATGATTGGATTATAACTCTGTAAATAAAGGCAAACATTGATAATAATGGACTTGTGTAATAATAATAAATGAGCTATATGACCGATGTAATGTTATTTTGGGCACTTAAATATTGGTGTTTTGAAAAAAAAAATGGATTCAAATAAACAAATAAATAAATAATGTACCTTTTAAAAAATTACAAATAATACAATGAAGTCAAGCTATTTAGCAATCATTTAAAATAGTGTTTAAGATAACATTTGGAACAAGTGAAACAGATCAGTAGGAAAATTTTCAATAAGATTATTATTATTATTATTATCCAAAGCTGTGCATTTCTTTATATTCAAAGGTTGATTACATTTATTTGTAGAAAAATTTTATTTGGTTGTTTTTTTGTCGTTAACATTGAATTTTAAGTGAAAGTAGAATGCTAATTAAAGAAAACTATAGATGATGCAGACGATGTTTGTTTACATGTGGCATGCGATGGTTCCCATAAGGCTCAGTGTTGTAACTAAAATGACTCTTCCACAAAACCTGGAAGAAAATGGCGGATTACATGTATGCATACCACTGTTTTTCAGCATGTATCAAATGAATGGTGTTGCACTGTATGTAAGTCAAAAAGAATTATGTTTAAATCATTTGTGCATGAAGCAAATTTGATAGTTTTAGCCACATTTCGAGACGCTGACGTGAAAATTAAATGAGAAACAGACACGGATATCATTTGTGATGCTGTGCAGAATGAACTATAGTGCTATTTTGCAGGTAAGATAAAAAAAAAAAAAATGAACAGTGACAAAGTTTGGAAATCAAACTTAATTTAATTGAATTACAAAAGAAATTCAGTATTACTCCAGGTGATCAGGTTACTTTCTTGCTCAAGGACATTTACAAGCTCTGGTGAGGTCTTCCAATACAAGCTATCATGCAACATCAAGAAACATATACAACACTACTGTATAATGACTTCCAACTACACCATTATGCTCACAGTGTTGTTATATCAAGATTATGTAAAATTACACAACAAAAAGGTTTTGAACATAGCACTAAACTGTTGTTAAATTCATGTCCACTGTAAAGCAAAGAAAATGCTCTAGAGTGATGTAATGCATGCCATAAGTTCTGGTTTTAATGCCTGTCTTTGCTTTATTTCCCCTTGTTGAACTGCTATATCTGCCATAACTGCCTTGTCCCATTCTAGATTTATAACAGCTGCTGGTGCAAGACCAAACTCTGCCAGAGTGGAAGCTTCTGTTAGACGTTGACCTGTTTGTGTAACTAAGTTAAAAGGCATCCAATTTTCTGTTAAATTTTCTCTAACAAATTCAAAAACAGCTGCTAATTTCTCAAGAGCCTTAAAGGTTCCCTGTAGCAGAAATCCATCAGGCATACGAACCCTAATCAATGTGTATCGGTACTTTCTTAATTCTTTAATTTCATCTCTTTCTCGCATGGCCTTGGTTCGCAGCATGCCACATTTTTCAACTGCTTCTTGCAGTCTCTGTTGCTCTTTCAATAATTCTTCTTTGGACACACTATAGAATTCATCTGGGATGTCAAATTTTGTGGCAGCAGATGAGGGATTGAACACTTGTACAGCTCTATCCAGCTGTGGGCGAATTGGCTCAGCAAGCAACAGAACCTCTTTGATTCCCTTAAGCCGTTCTGTATCTTTAGCAACCTCTTCCTCCATTACCCAGAAAATTTCATCAACACCATCAACAGGAATTGTCTTGTACTGAAATCCCACTGCTTGAATGAACTCTTCTGTTCCCTCTAATGCAGATACTCTCTCTTGGAATGCTTTATTACTGTGCCTAATTTTACGGTACTTTTCCTCTTCAGGGTTTGCAATGATGTTGTCCAGATATTTAGAAATAGTCTCAACACAAACTTTTACTTTGACCTTGTCTTTATTGAAGGTATGAATCATAAGTGCAGAGGTCATCTCCGGTTCGTCAGCAAGCTGATTCAGCAGATATTCTCGTATGTACCCCTCCATCTCGTCACGTGGCAGCACAACAGAACTGAGGTCAGGGCACTTGAATAGAATCCTAGTGGCAGCCACTGGGGCACTCTCTTGGACCACTTCTTGAGGCCCTGTTGTTGAGGTTTGGGTCTTCTGGGGCTTCTTTAAAGCCTTACTCTCAGCCTCGATCTTTCTCTTCATCTGTGCTTTCATGGCCAGCATGTGGTCAGCTGAAAGATTGAGAGAAATTCTGTGGAATGATATCTCTCACCTGATACCCAACCACAACCATACTTTTAGCAACAATTGTAATCTTAACCCAACAGGAGTCCCTCAAAAGGTCAGAAGCTCTTCTGGTCAAAAAGAATTTCCAGAAATAACTCTGTTTCTTCTGTCCTTTTATTCTTTTTTACCACTGTGTATAGAAGTCATATCTAATATTCTTCAGAAACTCAAAAATACCGAATTTGGTAACAAAAGTCTGAGTTTACAAGTTCACAACTTAGCTGTAAGTGTTGTACACAATTCTTTGTCATGGACTTTCACCGTAAACCTGATATCATGGATAGAAATATCATGGAACTTGTCTCAGACAATGTCAAGATATAACCACATGCAAAGTTTGGCTTAATCTATAATTACTACTTTTTGAAGAAAAACAAAGTCATATACTTGGCATAATTCAAGGTATTCATCAGATATATTGACAAACTGGGTTTAATAAATATGTATTCATACTTGTTTGTGTTCTCATGCTCACAAGCCAGAACAAATAAAAACCGGAGTCAAGACCTTAAATGAAAACCCATGTCAATGCCACCATTGATGCAAGAGTAGTGATGACAAGATTTTCAAAATGGCCATTATTGTGCCATGCTGGTGATCATATGAGCACCATTTTCATTCAGAGCCAGCTACATATTACTATGATAGTGTTTCAGTAATAAGACCATCTGTTCAGAAGAAATAGACATACAAAGATTTTCAGGATAGCTGTCACAGAAGCCATTTTTGAGGTTACATCAGAATAATTTTAATATATGAATAACTATACTGCAAGTGTGTTTTTAATACAATAGTGACCTTGAATGAACAAAAACAAAATGAAAAACTTTACACTCGAGATAGGAAATATGTTGTTTTGACCTATTTTGGTGGCAGTGGCAAGGATCCTAAAAAAAAATGCATTTGCAAGTTTCAATATTACGCATGCAACAGCATGCAAGTCTGGATAGTTCAGCAGCAACGCACTTGCCTTCTACCTCTGTTGTCTCTAGTTCAATCCTTTGTTCCTGGTCATCCATCCAATAAGTTTTTTTCCAGTTTCCTCTAACTACTGCTGCTTTAAGCCACTAATTTAACTTTTCAAGGGTACTTAATATAACTTGTTAGAACTTGCAAAATTTGATTTAAATATTGAAAGAGCAGACCTATATGGAAAAACCAAGCAATGATGTTACCAAACAGAGGAAAAAATGGTGACCATATTTAATGTCAGTACAGTCAACCCTGCCATAGCGGTCACTTGTCTCAACAGCCATTCCCATTTCCCCCCATGAAATTTCCTCAATAAAAGTCATGTATAATATGGTCATCTGTTTATCGTGGTCAATGGTTGTCTGCTTCCTAACCAAACAGTGGTTTCTTACTGCTTACAGTGGCCACTTGAGCATATCGACCATGCAAATGAAGTGTTTGTTTACCCAAGAACTGAATTGTTTAGGTAAAGACATGTCATGTGAACTGATATGTAAACATGCCTTATCTTGCTTATATTCACTGTACTCAATTCAGTCTGTCAGTATAACTTTAAATTGGCTAATCTCTCACTTGCTATTTGAAGAATTTGAATAAAGCCACAATATTGCTAAGAAATTATGGTTAAATACTTGATGCAAATGGTCATTTTTATACTACCACCCCCATTTTGGGTGTGTGTGGGGGCAGGGTGGGGATATGCCTGATGACCGTACTAAATGTATTTATCAGAAAAGATTAACAGAGAACTAAGTTTACCTGAATTTGCTTTAATTTATCAAATATGACTTTCTTAACAATTTCTGAATAATAATAGTTTGGGAATCAAGATTGTGGTAAGCTCTTCCTACACATTGTTTATAATGGGAAAAATCAAATTCAGCTTTAAAAAAACAGATTGGATTGTAATTCTTTGAACAAAGGTGGTCTGTCAATCACTGGACTGACACTTTCCATATGTGGTCTGGTTCTGTTAATTGTGAGACAGCTGACTCCAGCTGCAATATACAAGCAGCTGAGGTAGCAATGTCCTTACCATATACATACAAAGAGACAGTGGGAAAGCTTGAAGAAATCTATGAATGAAACCCTCTTGTGTCCAAATATATGAATGGTAAATTTACATGGTGAATTCTTTGAAGAGGAAAGTATGCCAATTACCTGAAATAATAATAATAATAATAATAATAATAATAATAATAATAATAATAATAATAATAATAATAATAATAATTATACTATTCAGTGCATAGTATTTGTTCCAGAACCAAGTTTGAAAGGTAAACCTGCATTCAGAGGCCTCATCGTACAAAGGCAAGTTTGTCCATTTTCCGTGGGTGGCTGCTATTGACAGGTTGGACTGTACTTAAATTTGTGGATTGGGAAAGGATTCATGATGCTTGCACAAAGAAGTCATTGCTTGTTGGGTCTTTAAATTTGCTTGTTGGGTCTTTAAATTTGTGGTTGATAGCAACCATGAAATCCGTGAAAACTGGTACCTTCCAAAAACAAGTGAATTCAGTGTATGAAAGAAATTAATTTGTTGCTGCTGCTTGACAACACTGTCACAAAGGTGATAAATAAGTTGCACCTATGTTTTGCAGGTGAGAAAAGCAACATTTTGAGGCAAATTGTTAAATAAATCATCCACACTTGACCAAGCATCCATTTAAGTATTTCTTCCATAATAAACCCAGTTGGCCTTCCTTATAAATTTGTTGAAAAGCTAGGAATGAGCTTATCATAAAAAAAGGACCTATAATTGGAGAAATACGGTACATGGTCTAAGACAATGGCTTTTGTAATGTGTAAACACATACATTTAACAACATGTTGACCTCAATAGATTCAATGATTTACAAAACTGAAAATTCAAGCTCCTGACAGCTGGAAAGTTTACCCCCCCCCCCCTCCCCCCCCCCCCTTCACCCCCTTCATGATCTCCATCCAGTGGTCCTAGCCTTTTTGCTTACCAGAGATCCTGAAACCCCTATATTTGCCAGACAAGTCCGGTAAATCAAAGGTTTTGATTGGCACATACTCTCAGCAACCGTACACTGGTCATAGGAGTTCTCAAATATCATTATATTAACTTGTCTTTGATCTGTTTATCCATTTAACTGCCAGATAAACACCTTAACAAAGTAAAATTCAAAGTTCACTTTGTCTAGTTTACAGATTGTTTCTTTGTTGGACAATCAATAAAGATATTGCTGACTAAGTTTCATTCAAAAAGATGGCTGGGTCTAATTTACAGTTTCTTTGTCAAACAATCAACAAAGGTGTCATTGGTCATTGGCTAAGCCTGTTTGGTCAGTATGATTTCCCCAATTGT
This sequence comes from Margaritifera margaritifera, assembly GCA_029931535.1. NCBI lineage: Eukaryota > Metazoa > Mollusca > Bivalvia > Unionida > Margaritiferidae > Margaritifera > Margaritifera margaritifera. The sequence goes on along the minus strand of JAQPZY010001422.1, from coordinate 397,069 downwards.
TTAAACACTCCATAACAACAAAACACATGACAAATGAGGTGTCAAAGCTTATCTCCTGAACTTATCAAAACCCTTTAACTCAGTGAATCCCAAACTTTTTTGATTGCGACCCTAAATATCATCTTTTGTGACCCAACAGGCAGTACCTTTATAGGGTCGCGAGGGTCCTCACAACCCAAATGAGGGTTGCGACGCGGGGTTTGCGAACCACTACTTTAACTGAATGATTGCCCCTGGGTCAATACTAACAGACATTAGATCAGGCCACTTTTACGTCATGTGGTTTGTGTCGAGGAGTGTCAGCACATGACATCTTTGGAGAAAAATATGCAAAGCCTAGGGACGAATTAAGAATAAAAATATACTAGCTACAGTATAACAACTAACTTTTATTATCATCCTCCAAGACTTATTTGGAGACCTGATCAAATAAAACTTCACCATCAGACTTAACTGGAATGCATATTAATTAGGTGTTACATATTTTCGAGGTAGCAAGTCAGCTTGTCATCAATTATTTTAATTGCTTTTTGAAAACAGTAGAATGAAATAAAATACTGTTGTTGGGTGGAATTTTATAGTATAGTTTTTTCAAAGAAAAAATGAGGTTTATAGCTAATTAGTTTGAGAGGAAACCAGTTAATCATGGAAGGATAATACTAACACTAAAGCAGCAGCAAATCTGTAACCGAAAATGTCACATTTTCTGGTACATTTAATAATTAGGTATATCAATTCTTTCTCTTTTTTTTCACAAGTTTTGATATCTCCTTTGAATGTTTTTATATTAAATTTCACAAATATATGCCTGCCATGTAATTTCTGGTGAAAAATGTCAGACAAGAGCCATTAAAAATTCAAGATATCTGCTGCCTACATATCATTTGAGAGCCTCAATGTCCAGTAGTAAAGGTTAGTTCATTTCAAAAGATAATCCAGGGCCAGAAGGCAAGCTAAAATAATGCTAATACATTGAAGCTCTCCTGCAGAAATTATTCCCTGATGTGATGGGGATTCTGAGCAATTCTTGTCTGTTGGTTGTGACCCTACATAAAACTTGCCTCCTGTCCCTGGTATGTCCTTTTTAATGGGATATCACTGATTCAAACATTTTTATACAGAATCCTACAACTCTCCTGCTCACATATCACTTGATCATAAACCTGAAGAGGGCATTGGAGTGCTTACATTCTTATGTCTAAGCTTGATCACAAATATACAGAGCTTCATTCTTATGAATATGAAAACATGAAATTTATGCTTTTATTTTATTATTGCCATACCTGTGAAATTCACAAATTATCCTTCCACCAACATATCACCTGGAAATTTCAAGTACTCAAGTGAAATTACATGTGTGGGCCAAGACTTGTGATGATCCACTGCTGCATCAGGTGATATGACCATTTCCAAAAAAAAAAAAAAAAAAAAAATGATGCCAGAGGAATTATTGCATTCTGCAATATCCCTTGCATACAAAACAAAGACATACATTTGATCAGAATTTCCAAGAATGCTCTCTGTGGCCAGTTTTATGGTAACATCATCCAAAAACCTAAAGCAGTTACTACAGCAGAAAAGCAGGTCACTATGGCCTACTTTTATAGGGTGTGAATATTTCTCCTTGAAATGAATTTTCCTATCAAGTTTGATAATACAGTAGTACATATATAGGTGTCCAAGAAATGGTGCTACATGCCCCAACTTATGATAACAATTATAGCATGAAAGCAGTGAGTAAAATTTCGCAATATGATTGTAATTTTCATAATTGCTAGTTTCAGGTAATGGAGCTAAATGCAAACATCTAATGCTAACACCTATAAAAAAGATAATAAAAAAATGCTGACAAAAAAGCAGGGTTGCATGTGTGCCGTGTGCAGCCTTACCTCTAGAAAAAGGGGGATCAACCAAGTGTGGTGGTGGGAATCACCAGTATTCATTACAAAAAACTTACTAAAAATAAAGACTGTATCAAGAAAAATAAATCATTAGTCTACCACATATATGTAAGATCTGCAGACATCAGAACTACTTCTAAGCTGTGTTAAAAAATATCAACCAATAATCCTAATGTGACATTTGTTTTCATCTTACTCGTAATATCAACTTAACTTCATAAATCTGTCCTCTGACCCAAACATAATAAAGAACAAATCTTGTAAGCACATTTGGATGCCAGGATCAACAGTATTTTTCATGCACAAACGTGAATACTTGCACTGAAAATCCACATCAGATGAATACTCCACTGAAAGTCCACATCAGATGAATACTTGCACTGAGAGTCCACATCACATGAATACTCCATTCAAAGTCCACATCACATGAATGCTTGCACCGAGAGTCCACATCACATGAATACTCCATTGAAAGTCCACATCACATGAATGCTCCATTGAAAGTCCACATCACATGAATACTCCACTGAAAGTCCACATCACATGAATACTTGCACTGAGAGTCCACATCACATGAATACTCCATTGAAAGTCCACATCACATAAATACTCCACTGAAAGTCCACATCACATGAATGCTCCACTGAAAGTAGGCATCAGATGCAGTGTTTATGGGAACAGTTTCAATCATGAGTAAAATTTCAACCTCAATTAAACTTTTTTGCAGGCATATATTGAGTATGTTAAAAATAATGTACTGATCACAGGTTGGTGTATGCTTAATTCATTACTTTCTGCACTGTTTTCAGTTATCATAAGCATCTTCTTGGTCACCGAAATGCTTACAGTTTAACAGAACAGCAGAATGATTAAAACTATCAATCAAAAACAACTATTTGATTTCAGATGTTTTTTGGGGCATTAACAGCTCATAAAAATGAAATACAATTTCTGAAAACATAAAAATAACAGCAGTGTAATCAGTGATTACATACCTCACCTCTACAAAGCTTTTCTTGACAACAAAATGTTGGCCCCATTTTTAGATAAACCTGTTTTTTATAACTTTTTAAAAACTTTTCTTTGCTTTTTAACTTCTAATTGGTGCTATATAGCCAATATTGTGCTGACATACCATTACACCACATACAAACATACACACACACATACCTACCTACCTACATACATATGATACTTTGACATGTCATACAAGACATATAAAAAAAAAATGAAAAGAACATTAGTTGCAATACTTCAGCAGAGATACAATAATGAATTGATAACATGAGGCACAAGTGGTCCAGACATCACTCATCTTGTTGTTCACATGTCAGTTTGTGAATACAAATTCATACATGTTTTGAAACTTTAGAGAGGAAAGAAAAGCTTGGAGTACATACAGTACAGCTCACAAAATTTTTTGTTTCTCTACATGTCATGGTGAGGGAGTTAATCCCCTCCACGCTCACTCTGCAGTGAAGCTCCTCCGGTGGAGGGATAAATACCTACAAATCACCACCGTGACTTAGCAAGCCTGTCTTGTGCTTCTCACTGCGGAGGGGGCCGGTTGACATTACTGATTGACAATTGAACAACCAAGACCACTCATGAAAAGACTGAGACGTTGAAGTGAATTACAATCGGATACCATTTGAAAAATAAATCGTCTTTATGTCGATTATATATTTAACAATCAAAAAATAATTTCAAAAGAGTCTTACATGTGTGAATACATGTGTGTTTAGAAAAGGTTGATCAGCTTCTATGCAATATACTATTCTATTTGCAGTTATTGCCAATGTCAAAAATATATGTGCATTCACAATTCAGTCTAAACAATGTAGCCCAAGAAGTTTACATCATGATCCATGGAAAGGTGATTATGGACACTTCTAAGAATTTTACATTTTTACTTTATTCAAAGAAATCTGAACAAACTTACGCACTGAACTGACCAGAGACACATCTTTTGGCTTCTGTTGAATAGCATACATGTATCCTTAGCTGAGAACATCTTCAGAAACAATGTGACTTTAATGTCAATGCATCTGCTTCAGACAGACCTGCTTGTGAAGAGAACCATGTTTTACCAATTTTATTACACTTTTTTAAAAATAGTCGCTGCATATGAAACTTCCTCATCAAATATATGGCATTGTTTATATATTTTTTGAGGGGGGGGGGGGAAATGCATGTTTCGTTCAAAAATGAGTATGGATTTACATGTCTTCAGCAGTTGTGAGAACATTGCCTCTCCTCTCTCTCTTGCAAAAGAATTTGGTGATTTGATACACTGTATTTTCATTTGACATTCAGATGATAATGTTGATGTTATATAAAATTTGATTTGGAATAATTAACAAAAAGTGTCCGTTAATTTATAAAGGCAACGCATAGATAACTCAGTGCCCCACCATGCTCACTCTCTCTCTCTGAAACTCTTTAACGCATGCTTGCTGGTGTCATAAACAGTAAGTCACACCCACTTTATCAACACCACATCCACTCTGTGGTGGTGGTCGGATGCAACTCCGCAAGAAGTCATGGCAACTCCATCAGGACGTGCGGGGAGATGGGTGGAGGAACTTTTTCTTAATCCTCTCCACCTCCACCATGATGCTTGGAGAAATGAAAAATCGCATGAGCTGTACTCTAGTTTTGTTACACTGTCTATTAATGTTGGTGTCGTTTATCTTCATTTCTAGACCATAGATACAGGATCACTTTCTCAGCATAAAAATAACGAGCCATTTATACAACCTGCATTGCTCATTGGATCTCTCCCTGCCTCAGAGGATTGGGCCTTGATTCAAACATTAGGAACTGTTCATATTCCTACCCTTAAAGTACATACACATACTTGGCATTACAAGGGGAGTTTATCTGTGCACATCACATGAAATCCTGGATCTGTCCTTACCCCTGATGGGACCCTGTGTCTGGAGTCATAAATTGGAATTCACTGAGATCCCTGTCCATGGTTGCTCAGTGGTTAAGGCATTAGACTACTGACCAGAAGGTTAGGGGTTCAATTCCTACCATCTGATTAGCTTGGATCCTCTTTACTGGATCTTGCTTAAAATCTCACTCAATTGAGAGCTTGATGATATAAGCTTACAATCCATGTATAATCAAAATCTGATAAAAAATATGGCTTTTAGTGTGTTCACAAGCTCAGCCAATCAAATGTAAGATCACCTCATTAATATGCATGGGTGTTCCTCATAATCTAACTCATCTGAGATCCTGATGATATAAACTTTCAAATACAAAATTTCAACAAAGTAACTTAAGTATGAAATATAGATCACAGAAACCTCTTTTTGTAATAAAGGTGGTGTACTTATCACGATGCATCCCATCACTAAGTTTCATGATTCTAGGTAGGATAGCATGCATATAGTATGCCAAACTCATGAGGTCATGAGCTAAAATGCAAAAACTTAACCAAAACCAGTAAAAGATGAAATATAGTTCCCAATGAGTTTCTTTTATTGCAAGGGTGTAGTAAGAACAGAGATGCATATCGTCATCAATTTCACAATTCTAGTATGAACAATGCTTGAGAAATAAAAATCAAATACAAAATTTAATCCAAATCAGTGAAGCATAAAATGTTGACCAAACTGTCCTACTTATGCAATAAAGGAGTAGCACTCATCAATATGCATCCTCTCACAAAGTTTAATGATACTAGATAGGATAGTATGTACAAGGATAGTATGTAAATAGCATGCAAAAAGCCAATGTGGTCATGAACTAAGGCAAACACTTAATCTAAACTAGTAAAATGTCAAATGTAGGGTTGCATCTAGGTTTTACAAATTTGGGCCATGTGGGTGTGGTACTAATAGAGATAAATACAATCGTCTAGTTTAATAAGTCTAGTATGAACAGTGAAAACAAAAAATTGAAAAATGGAATCAAACATGAAATATAGGTCAGTGACCTACTTTTATGATGATGGTATAGTATTTTTATAAGTTTTATGATTCCAGGTATAACAGTATTTATACAGTGTGCAAAAAAAACCTAACCTAAATGCCAAAACTTAACCATGAATGTACAACTAATGTACATGTATGTAAAAAGTTAGCCCCGTTATGTGGGGGTTACTGCTATGAAATCCACCCCAAACTGTTGCTAGGACCTAGGAAGAGAGAATAGTTGACATTCAGTTAGGCTGCACATATGTATATGCTTTATCTGTGCAGAAGCCAATGCTAGTACAATAGCACTCATCTACTTCGTAGAGGGGAGCAAAAAATGGGAAAGTGAATCAGTTTAGCCCATCAATTACAAGGAAACAGGCCCAAGTGAACTTAATGTGGGCTGGTATAAAAGCATTGAAAAACATCTTCACTTTCCTGGTTTTCCAGTTGTTCATTCTCAACAATCTCAGTCCTTTCTTTGAAATTCTCTCTAAAAAAAAAATAAACAAAGAAGTTTGTGCTGTTTCTCCATTCTGTCTCATGGCATGTCTGGGGCATGAGGCCTGCATAGGTAAGACAGCCAATCAGAACTCAGCATCTGACAATTGTCACTGACTGGTGTATTTATTTTTCTAGACACAGCCAGCATAGACTCCCATTTATAACATGAAACACATGAAGGATTTTATTTGTGAACAATATGCCATTTTTGAGTGTAAAGGAGACTACAATTTATGGCATATTTTCACATTTTGCATGAATCACACAATTGCATCTACTAGATGCATCCCTTTAAAAGTGATACCTATGTCACATGACATAAATGGATGCATCATTTTCATTAAAATATCTTACTTGTTTCATTTTTCTGGCTGAACCTGACCAGGGCTGCCTCCCCTGCCCTCTGGCTCTCATTAGAGGGCTCCTTTCTGTTTGGTCCAGACTGGTAACTGGCCCCACCATCACCACTGTGGGCTGATGAGGACCTATCACTCTCCTCATTTAACCTGTGACCAGCACCAACTTTCTTAAACTTCATATCCAGTTTCTTCTTCTGGAAGAACTTTATGATTGCAGACATGGTGAACTTTGACCTTTCACCTGTTTTCTTTCTACTTGTGGCTTGTATGTCTGTCTGAGTGTAGATTCAACACTAGAAAAAAAAATGACGGATAATTATTAACTTTCTACAAGTGTGGATTCACCAATGGCATGCAATCATAAATTAAACTGGAAATGTGTCCAAATGTGGCAGTCCCAGTCAAAAACATTGAACTGTGACCTAATTTTGAAACAAACATGTTAAACCCATTTGGATGCATTTCTCAGTCAAGTTTTATAGCTTTCCCTGAAAAGCAACAGGGAACAATATCAAAGTCAGGCAAAGTCTTGATATTATCAGTTGACATGCAGTGGAACCTGCCTTCAAAGACACCTCCAGACAATGGACATCTGCTCATATAGAACAGATTTTACTTGTCCCTTCTAAATTGGTGATAATTTTAACCTGTGTAAATGACACCTGTCATGTTACTATATTTTGGGGTAAGGGTGCTGCAATCATCGAAATGATTACTCAAACTCGGCAAGTTTCTCTAGTATGGCATCAGCAGTGTGGCAGATATAAGCTTTCTTAACAATAAATCTTACAACATGATTAAATTATACCACACACACACACATATATATTGTACAGGTTAAAGAGTTATAATTTGATCCAAGCAGGAATAAAACCTTTGCTGCAAGTAACAAGCACCTATCACCTACCTCTCATACTCCAGCACCCTAATGCACATGGCAATGCACTCATACACCAGCACCCTAATGCACATGGCAATGCACTCATACACCAGCACCCTAATGCACATGGCAATGCACTCATACACCAGCACCCTAATGCACATGGCAATGCACTCATACACCAGCACCCTAATGCACATGGCAATGCACTCATATACCAGCACCCTAATGCACATGGCAATGCACTCATACACCAGCACCCTAATGCACATGGCAATGCACTCATACACCAGCACCCTAATGCACATGGCAATGCACTCATACACCAGCACCCTAATGCACATGGCAATGCACTCATACACCAGCACCCTAATGCACATGGCAATGCACTCATACACCAGCACCCTAATGCACATGGCAATGCACTCATACACCAGCACCCTAATGCACATGGCAATGCACTCATACACCAGCACCCTAATGCACATGGCAATGCACTCATACACCAGCACCCTAATGCACATGGCAATGCACTCATCACCAAAAAGGATAAAACAAGATTCAAGGCAAGGACATGAGATGCACGAGAACTAGCATGCTAGGAAAGCGGAATTTAAAACTCAGTTATATACATAAACCCAATGGATTTCTATTTAGAAATGCAAGGTATATACATGAAATTATAATTAGAAATTGACACCTATATACAGTACCAAAATAGAGGAAGGAACTTATCCCTGGGTACATGTTGATATAAAAGAAAGAAAATAAATTTATATAATATATTTTTTTTAATGCTTTGAAAGTATCATGTATCTACCTGAAAAACATCCATGATGATGATGCGAAAGCGCTTTAAGGAATAAAGGATGAACATAACATGAACCGGCACATGGACATATTCACTTTTTCATATATATATATATATATATATATAATATGTGTATGTGTGTGTGTTTTAAATACTAAATCTTATAACTGCAGTATCAAAATCTGACAATTCTGTCCAAAAAAAAATGCACACAAAAAATAAATTTTTCCTGTTTTTTGCACTGAATGAAGTGCTAAAACAAAAATTCAAAACTTTAAATGCAATAGATACTGCCTATCGATGACTCAATAAGAATGGCCTGTCCATTAGAATAGATATCAGAGCCAAGACCACTGGATACAAAGGTATAATAGATATTTGAGCCGAGACCACTGGATACAAAGGTATAACAGATATCACAGCCAAGACCACTGGATACAAAGGTATAATAGATATCAGAGCCAAGACCACTGGATAAAAATGGTATAATTGGTATACATGCAGAGTGCATCCTGGGTGTGCATATTACAAAGTTTGTAAGCAAGATGCATGCATACCAATACCTATTTTGGTATGGACTTTAACAATTGCAGCTCGGCACTAAGCTGGGTCAAGAAAACTGGATACTGGGTATAATCATTACCACTGCAAACGTTTTCTAATATGCAGTGCCTTCAATGTAACATCATAGCAGGTGACATTCAATCTGGTTTACACTGGATCACACCACTTGGTTGTAGGCCTTGTCTTAAAGTGTCCACATACTTTAACACAAATCTTTTTTTATATATATTTTAAGAGGCCGTCTGGCCTGGGACGATTGGGCCAGGATGTTCTGGCCCACTATATCAACTGTGACGTTTCGGCCCACTATACTTTAATATAGACAGTATATAAAAAGTACATGTAGATTCAGTAATACTGATAAATAACATTTTTGACATATTATACATACGAGTATGATGTGTTTGCAGTTATGGTTCATGTTATTTTAATTTCTAATTTAAATAAAAGTTTTGTGCAAAAGTTATGTATTTGGTGTGTGTGTAATTTGTGTGCTATTTATGCACTGAATTTGTACATGTAAAGAAAAGAGTATATTAATCTGTATTGTTGTTTAGATAAAAATATGTAAATGTGTGTAGTGTAAATGTGGAAAAAAAGAATAAAATTTGTACACATGTATATATGCCTTGTATTTGTAGTATTAACATTAATTTAAATATATACTAATAAAGGTATCTTTTAATGGTTTTCAATAACTTTATTAACTGAATTACGCTTGGTTAAGTATATGTTTGTCAAAGATCATTTTTCTTATCATCTGCTTTATTATCAGACTGATGTATGTAATGTATGTAACTGATTGCAAAATGGTGATCGTGTTATTCTATAAATTACTGTCATTTGGTTCCGTCTTATAAGCGAGTCTTTGATAAGAAAGATAGAAAAAACCTGTCTCACTTGATATTGTCTTAACATTACAATTGGTTTCTTTATGGGAATTTGCATTGTTTATTGTTCATATCTAATAAATAAATATTATATATATTTGTTTTAGTTCTTTTGATTTTAATGAATGAAATTAGAGTTTACTTGTAAAAGTGTAATTGCAAAACATTTGTTAAAAGTTTTCTCACAGTTTTATGATGAAGTAATAGAAAATATATGCTACTTTTGGGCTGCATTCAAATGATAACCGGTAACATGAGTGTTTGGGTGATTGCTCCTTCAGTTAAGTTATTATAAACGATTTTAAAGATCTTTTAAATAAATTATCTGAAGGAATAGCTAATAAATAATTTAATTTCATGAACAATGTTTGTGTCATGTGAGTAGTTATTAAAATCACTGTAGTACCTCTGTACAATAAAGGGTTAGCACATGGGGAAACTTTCTTTAGAGGTGTGATATTCAACAGCACCGTTTGTACAGGGGTCAATTGCAGCAATCTGAAGAACCGTTGCAATCAACATAAATCAAAGTCTTAAATACAGCTAAAAGAAGACAATGCCACTAATCTGTTGTGAAACTGAGGCAAAAAAAAAAAAAAATGTGTTTCCGGTCGGCCAACTGTCCCTGTTTCTCGTTGACGACCATAGCACTTTTTCCCCACCCCACCACAATTTTTTTAAAAATAAAATTGCTGAAATTGATTTGTGCATCTAATTGAGCTGGTTTTGCCCAGTACTTTGAAGCGCTTGAAATATTATTTGATTTATATATAATGTTTAAAAAAAAAAAAAAAATACCTGCCTACCCGAATTTTAAAACCAGTGCAACAGGAAACACATATTTTTATTTTTGGCCTAAAATAACATGCGACCCATATATAATGTTTGCAACACATATCTTTCATTTATACAAAAGTGAAAATGTCATCTTTCATCCTTATTTGACCGGGTAATAACGTGCAATTAGTTGCAGTCTCTTTAAGTTAATATCCTTTAATAAGTGTTTGTACAATAAACTGATGCTCATTAATGATCACAAGTAATATATTTGAAATACACCCCCCCCCCCAAAAAAAAACTGCCTATTTAAACTGAGGTAAACAATTATTTCTGTATCTATTGTAAATGCTTGTTGGGAATATTTGTATTTTTGCATTTCTCTTAACTACCTTTCATTTAATTAAGTCATATATTTACAATTTGTAGATCAAGTTTTTAGAAATTGTTTTCACCATGAATAATTTGTGCATCACAGCATGGTATCATGTGTGACTCGTGTTCACGATGGCAGCATCTCACCTGTGGCATGGGTAAGTTACTTTTAATACTAATAAAATTATTATTACTAATTATTGTTATTATTAGTAGTAGTATTAGGTATACAATTCCAAATGATTGGACCCGAAAAAGCCAAACTATTTTTATACAATTCCGTTTTGGGTTTAGGAAGAAGAAAGTTTTTGGATGACTTAGAGCGTAGCATTGGTAAACTAGAACCTGTAGTGGTATCATTTGTCCTTTTTCTGAACATATCATTTATATAGTTGGGCATAGAACCATTAGACTTTAAACATAAATTTAGCTTTTCTTAAACATATTCTTTCATAGATAGTCATGCTCTTCAAATCATTCATACATTCTTTGGACAGTTTCAACATTATTGTCAAGGATAATCCTGATGGCTCATTTTTAATTTGTTTTAGAAGCATGACCCCATATGATGTTGCAGTAGTCCAGATGAGGTTGAATAATACTTTTTTAAAACATTATTCTGTGGTTTAAGGTTAGGAATTCTTTGATTTTTTATAGTAACCAGATATTCTTAGACATCTTTTTGGTAATGATACTGATATGCTCTGACCATAACATATTGTTATCAACTTGAACTCCTAAAAGTTTCTCTTGCGTAACATTTTTCAGTTCCACATCATGAAAAATAATGTGAAGAATATTATCTCTAATTCTGTTACGTCTCTGACGAGTGGTTATTAGCATCACTTAAGTTTTGTCTAAATTAATGACCATTCCATTATGTTTACACCATTTGGAGAGTTCTACAAGAGCATTATGTAAGTTTTTTTCTACATTAATTTTTGATACACTACTATCATATAAAGTGGTGTCATCAGCAAAGAGATCAGTCTCAATATTGACTGTATGCAAATATAGATCGTTCATAAACATAATAAATAGTAGTGGCCCTACAATACATCCCTGAGGTACTCTGCAAGTCACAAGTTCGTCCTCCGATGTGACACAGTTTATGGCAACTTTTTGTTTTCTTCCTTTCAGATATGACTTAAACCAATTTAAAGAGTTGCTGTTTAGCTTATAGAGTCTTAATTTTTCAAGTAAAATAACATGATCAACTAAATCAAAAGCTTTTTTAAAATCAACCAGCACAACTCCCACTAGATCTCCATTATTTAAAGCTTTGAGATATTTTTCAACCATACTGGCAAGAGCAGTTTCACACGAATGATTTTGGCGAAAACCTGATTGTCTATCATACAACAACTTGTGTTCCTCAAGAAAAGTTGTTAGGGAGGCATGACAATGTTTTTCAAGAATTTTTGATAAGACAGGAAGGATTGAGATTGGTCTGAAATTATTTATTTCATCGTGAGGACCAGATTTATGAAGATGTCTCACTTTCGCTTCCTTTCATTTGTCAGGAAATGTATGTTTTTTTACTAAGATTACATATATATGTTATACTTTCTGAAATGAAAGGTGCTGCTGTCCGTAATAATCGTGGTCCAATGAAGTCAGCACATGTGGACTTTGTTACTTCTAAATTCTGCAGATATTTCAGTACTTTATTCTCGGTTATGAAGGGTATTCCATAAAAAGTACTCCTGGGGATTTTTTCAATACAAAGGTGTGAAAGTTCCACATGATCATAGGGAGTAATTGGTTTCTTTAATATTATCAGCAACAGTAGCAAAAAAGTTATTGAACTCATTGGCAATATCTTCATTGTTATTGATCCATACACCATCTTTTCTTAAGGTGCAGCAAGTGTTAGCATATGAATGAGAATGACCTTTACCAGCTCCAAGTTCTTTAAAAAATTTCCCAATGTTTCCTGGTTTCTGTTTTGACTCATCAATCAGTTGTTGGTAATGAGATTTTTTTGATAATCTTATGAGCCTTACAACTTCATTTCTCATATTTTTATATTGGTCAGTGTTTCCCTTTGCTTTATACTGATCATGTGTTTTTATTGCCTGTATCATTTCAGGTGTAATCCAGTTTGGTTGGATAACATGTTTAACTCGGTGCTTTTTCAAAGGAGTGTGCCTATCAAGAACATCTATAAAGAGCGAATACCAAGAATCTAAAGCATCATCGACATCCTCAAACATTTTTATAATATCCCATAAAGTACCTTTGTTTAGATTTACATGTAACAGACTCACAATTCAAGTTTAATACTGAAAATTGCAGTAATCTGATACAAACAAAATATACCCCAGTATTCACTTTCCTGTTATCAGGTTATCATTTGTTTATTTTAACATTTTGGTTCTAATTTAAAGAACAGTAACTGTTTCATCTGCTTCGTGTTTCAAATAAGGTATTTGAATAACAGATGATGAAAATGCCAGCATTTTGTAACTTAAATCAGTTGTCAATCTATAATTTCGTTGAAAAATCAGTTTTTGTCTCAACCCAAGTAAACACCATGTTTCATTCATAAAAGTGGGGTTTGAGGATTTCAGTTCGCAAGAGAAAACTATCATAATGCGTAAGAAATTTGAATGTTTTAGTAAATAAAACACTGTTATAAGAAAAGTATACTTCCAGGATGGCACAAAATTAAAAAGAGGGCAAACAGGACCGGACTAGGGCTTTATGTTTTAGTGCCCATTCTGTGCCATGAAACTGACTTCATATCCACACAAATGTACCTGGTGCAGGATGCCTTATACACGCAGGACAATTGCCTGAAATTCTGTGAAGTGCAGACAACACTGAATAAAATATGGGACAAATTCAGCACAAGGGATATGTGAACAGCATGCGAAATTGCTGCCAACCCTATGGTCCAAAAACAGCTAATTTCATGGTGGACTGGTGCAAAAAATAAGTAGCCATTCCATCCGGCCAGTTGAATTTTTAGGTATATTGAGTAGATTTAATTTTTGAATTGCATATTTTATCATATTAAAAGAAATAATAGAAACGAGGGGAAATATAAATAACTGTGAATTGTTTCTGATGATCACTCGTGAATATAGAGCATATTAATCTGATCTACTGGGTAAGATGGGAATGGAAATAATTTGCGTATACTAGACGCTTGCAAATCCAGTTAAAAACTCGTCTGCGTCTATGAGATATCTGATGACCAATGCTGCTTCCAATTCCCAACATAAAAATTTGGAGGTATTTGGATGCTTCGAAGTCTGATAGATCTATTTCTGTCTCTACCAGCCAGTTGTGCCATGTGTGAGAAAGGCTTCTCTCAGAGGAAGGAAATGAAGACAGAATACAGAAATAGGATGCATGCTAAGACCATGACCATGTTAACTGTTCAGCTGCACAATATGATGATGTGATGCATTTGATCTAGTGTGATAAATCAGCCCACCACCCCCACCTGTGCGATACTGATGGATGGGTTTTGAGTCTGATGTCACCTATTCATTATATCGTACAATTGATGCAGACAAATGTGTTCGCAGCACATTGGTTTACATTTTAGACACTTACTGGTATTTCTTGCTGCTCTTGAGTTATGGTGGGCTGAAGGGTTCTTTCTCAATATGTACAGAATACTTGTGGATCAAATCCTATTTTGTATTTTTCTTTACTTTTTCCATTTTTTCATTACACAGATAGCCTTACTAAGGCTGATGTTCATGTCTACCTGCATTTACCATAGGGTCATTGACTACATTTTATCTTCTTGTATCATGAAATGTACAACCAGTTGGTTATGGACAGGACCAGAAACATTTTCAGGTCTTGTCCTGCGGGCTTGCAGAATATTTTGGCAAGTCTCAGTCTGTGAACAAGTGATTTTTCTCAAGAAGACAGCAGAAATGTATGGGGACATGTAGGTTATATAACCAGGGGCAATTTGCAATATCTACTGACATTTGATTACATAAGAGATTTCCAAATTTTCATTCTGTAACAAACAAAAATTTGATACAATTTGTTGTTTTCTTGTTCTTTGTTTCAACTGTAACATTAAACTTTGGCATAATGTGTTTTGGGCCAGTATGTGTACTCTTTATTTAGTATCTGTTTTATGAAGCTGGACTGAACAGGTATTCTTTTAAATGCCACCTGTTTGATTACACTGATGCTTGATTCAGTACACACTAACATTTGTCTGGTCAATCCATTTCATTCAGAATAACTTTCAGTTCAAGTTGTTTTAATTTCATTCAAATACATAAATCAGCTGAGCTGTCACTATCATCATTGACAGTTTGTTGTTCAATGTTATACATATACTGTGTCATACTGTGCATCTATTATTTGTATTATTGTTATTCATTAAAGGATTCTTTATATTAAATAATAAAATGTTTAAAAATTGAGTTGCGTATTTTACCTGTCAGTAATCACAATAATTGTACATATAACACCATTTGCACATGATGGCTAA
This sequence comes from Margaritifera margaritifera, assembly GCA_029931535.1. NCBI lineage: Eukaryota > Metazoa > Mollusca > Bivalvia > Unionida > Margaritiferidae > Margaritifera > Margaritifera margaritifera. The sequence goes on along the minus strand of JAQPZY010001422.1, from coordinate 381,605 downwards.
TTATACTAAATCCACGGTCTTCAGTAAAGAGTTACTTCCCTTGTAACCAATTATCCTTAACAACCATGAAAATCAATTTCAGCGATTCCCACTATTGACAATTACTGAGAGTTATTCTATATACCCATTAATATTATCATCATTATTCAAATATCATTATAAAAGTAACACAGTATATTCTAACGAAGACATCATGATTATTAAAGTAGCATAGTACATCCCTAATACAAAGTATATGGGCTGAAATGTCCTGGCAGGGCTGAGCAAATCCCATAGCCCGACGTCCCGGACTAGTCATTTTTGAAGTCGGGCACGTAAAATTTTCCAAGTCGCTAGTCCGGGACAAGTGCTTTTTAAAAAAGTCGGGCTAGTCCTTATTTTCGTGCTTTAATCACTATATCTACCTTTATTTGGCCAATCATGCCCTCCGGGCGTACTGAATATTGATTCTACCCCTCTTCGTGTATACATTTACATCCTGTTACCGCTTGACTGCATATTGGGCTAAGCGACCAAATTATCGGCAAATCAAAACACGTCAAACAAAAGAAATGATCAATTAGTAGTGTTTTAAGCGGCTTTGTTGCATTGAGTTTACTCAAGCCAGATTATCACGAGCGGCTCACTATGATTTTAATCCAGTGAGTCACATCAGTGTTGGTTTCTTTTATGAACTGATTAAATGCCAGTAATGATTCTTTAATTTTTAATTGATTGTACAGATGATTAACTTCCACGTGCGATATTGCGTTTGAAGCGAAACAATTATGCTAATTAATGAGCTGTCTCTGTTCGTAATTAAAAGAGAAAATGTATGTTATCATCACTTTAGAAGTAGTTGTCAAGCAAGCTGATAGTTACTCTGTGGATAAAATGAGTTTGCTAAATTATTTTCGCAAGGAAGGTAATAACGGCGATTCGGAGAAGGAAAATTTGTTTGAAAGTGGAGGGATAAAACGTAAGACTGATACTGAGTGTGCAGTAGCTTTTTCTCCAAAGAGACATAAGCAACAATCTGTGATGGCAAAAAATATCAAATATGACACTACTAAGAGACAGAGAATTCTTGGAACACTCTTAGTGAATACTCCACCTAGTCTCAGTCAATTATGCAAACTATTAGAAATCATATTTGTTATAAGCCCATCCACTGCTGAGTGTGAAGGAGGATTTAGTTCAATGAACTTAATCAATACTTCTTTAAGGAATTCCTTAAACCAAAAGAGTTTACAAATGGTAATGAACATTTCTGCAAATGGACCAGAGCTTGAGGACTTCAACCCAGACACAGCTATCAACTGCTGGCTTAGTGTTGGTGCAGGTGGCAGACATATACACTGTACATGGACATTTTTTCAAATCCATCAGCTAAAACATATATACATGAACCTGAAGAAGCCAAATGTATAACAACCATTGTTTTTGAAAAATTAAATTCTTTTAAGAAATAATTATGTTGTATATTATTTCATTTGGTTTTTCTATGGATTAAGTACATAAATCTCATCAAATCTCGGCAAGTGATTACCATTTTGGGACCAGTGAAAAGTAAGGTGGGACTAGTGAAGAGTAAGGTGGGACTAGTGAAGAGGAAGGTGGGACTAGTGCATTTTCTGAAACCACTTGTCCTGGACTAGTGGTTAAAAAAAAAATTTGCTCAGCCCTGCCTGGCCAAATTATCCAGATCAAAAGTAGTGTTTGGGCAGAATTGTCTCTGGCAGAACTGGTTTTGCACCGAAACAACCAGGAGCCTTTAAATTATGATCTTTCAAGAAATGCTGATTGGTGAACAACAAAATATACAAAATAATCACTATTTAAAGGTTTGTGTAATCAAATTCTAAAAAATGACACATATAGCCTCAAGTAACCACATTTCGTGGACTTAACGTGAATTTTAATGCGTTCGTTATAATATTATGATAATCTATTCAAATAAACCATAAACAGTTATCAACTATATCTACTTCATTTAACCAGCGTGAAAAAAAAATTGGCATTCATGTACATAAGTTCATAAATACAGTTTTTCTGAGCATGTGTATGTTCGGAAGTGACGTGCATGGTTCGTGACACTGACTAAAAAGTCACGTGGCATATAACTGGACTGTGCCAGATAGACCAAGGTATGGATATTATTAGTTTATAACATTTCCGTGTTTTTGAAATTAAAAAAATTAAATTTAAAAATGAATAAAAAAAATTCCATTAATTCTATATGCAGTTTGTGCACTTACATTACTGCTTGCTTGTTCTTTACCATATAAATACATGACTCAATAGACTGAGAGAGAGACAGACAGACATACAGAAAGACAGAGGGAGAGAGAAATTTAAAAATAGACACTGATGAATGGATACACATTTTATTATAATAGATTCAATGTCTTTTGATGTAGAATATATGTTTATAATGAAATAATACTGAAACAAAAGTCTGTAGTGAATATACATTTAGAGTGTAAATTTTTCTTACGTTGTATAAGAACTCCACATGATTAAAACCAAATATTTACATTGGTTAACCAGCTGTAGAAATTCCCAAAGTGGATTATCCTGTTCAAAATATGTAAACAATGCCAACATGTGATCGGCGGCGCTGTCTGTAGCATGTAATAGAAAATTCAAGGTCAAAAAGTCGGACACAAAAAACGCATTAGTGAAAACAGATTTTCATTATGATTTTTTAAAATTACATGAAATTACCTTTTGAATCGCATTTTGTATGCTTTTACTATAAAATATATCCTTTCGCTTCTGAAGAACGCTGGTGACACGGGTCCTACTAAACAACGCAAAGTCAGACAAAGTCTGTTTATTTTTGTTATATTTGTATACACGATTAACTATATTAACTTTGTTTTCATATTTAAATTTTAAAAAAGCATGATTTAATGTTGTTTGAAAGTAAAATTGGTACATACGCACCCTTAGTTGTGTCCCTTTATTTCGTGTTGTGACAACGATATATATATATATATATATATATATATATATATATATGCCGACAATTGTTAATAAACGTTCATTGACGAGTTATTTAACAAAATAAATATATTTTTTAGATATACACAATAATATTAGAACAGTATTATATTACATAAGTATAATATAAATATTTAATAGAACAAAGGCAGATAGAGTATGACAAAGTCATATAACACAGATAGCGTATGACATAGGCAATCTCAATTTGACATAACCAGATTTAATAATTTTATATAATAATTATCTTATTGAGAGACACGTAATAATATTATGAAAGTAATATAAAATACATAAGTTTAATATAAGTATTTAATCGAATATAGTATGCCAACGTGATGTAATAAACTTATGATATCGTATGACAAAGACAGATTCATTGTGACAAAGTAAGATGTACTAATGCTTTAATATTATAAAGTCAGCACTATCAAAATCGGCTGATTATACCAAGTATTATATTTCATTTAATTTTGCATATGTATTCTTTTAAATTATGTGTCAAATATTCTATTAACATTCATAATCATAAATTCGTGATGTACTTTCATCGAAAATGTAGTTTTTTGGGGGGTAAAACTAATTTTAATTATGCAATACTTACCCATCACTATTATATAGCTTTATTAGTTTTTCGTGTTGAAAAACTCGTCCGTTCGATGTGAAAACATTCTCCCACTTAAAGTGGAGAATTTGTCAACAAGCCACGTCATGCCCGTGCATCTCTCTGCGCCTGCGCGAACATTCATCTTTTTCATAGACGAAATTACGCCAGGGCATCAGAGCGGGGTGGGAGGAGGGCATTTGATAATAGTGATGGGTAAGTATTGCATAATTAAAATTAGTTTTACCCCCCAAAAAACTACATTTTAATAGCAGCAATACATTTACCCATCACTATTATATAGCTGAATTTGTCAGTTAGGTGGGTCGGCTGATGTTAAACTGATCAAAAACAGAGGAAAAATGTAAACTACTCACCATTTGAGGGGAGATGTCCACTTTACTATTTGCTGGAGTCCTTCTGGGCCACATGTTGTGCCGCAACTATGGGACCCAGAGAAAATATGCCTGCACTTTGATGTGCTAATGAGCGGAGGTAGAAGGACGAAAAGGTAGTATGGGATCGCCAAAATGCTGCCTTCATGACGTCCTCCAGAGAAGAGTGATTTAGATAGGCCCATGAGGCAGCGACGGCTCGAACCTCATGGGCTTTTAGTTTCATAAAGGAAAGGTCTCTATCAGTAAGGGACTGGTAAGCTCTTTTAATTGTGGTGACAATCCACCTTGAAATCGTGGAGGCCGAAATATCAACGGAGCCCTTAAGAGGAAGGAAAAGACGTTTCCTGCCCTTTCTTTTCACTTTTGAAGCATTTAGATAGAAACGCAGTGCCCTAACTGGGCATAACAGCCTATCTTGATCATCCCCAGCACAGATTCGACTAAGACTGGGGATCTCTATAGGTGATGGAGCTACCGCAGGTAATTGATTTTTGGCTAAAAATCCTGGCTGACAAAGGAGGGAAACGGATTCAAAATTGCCATTAAAACGGAGGCAGCCAGTGTCCACCGACAATGCATGAATCTCGCTACGTCTTCTCGCAGACGCCAAAGCGAGTAAAAATACCGTCTTGAGTGTGAGATCCTGAAAGGATGCCTCACTCAATGGTTCATAGGGGGTTTTTGTTAAGGACCATAAAACACATGATAGATTCCATCTAGGCGTCAGAGAGCGAGTGACAGGTCTCTGTAGCTCAAAATACTTAATGAGATCGGCAAGGTGTGGATCTGAACCAATCTCCGAGCCCTGAGAGAATTTAAGTGTGTTAGAAATGGCGGCTCTATAGCCTTTGATAGTAGATATTGAACATCTTTTGTTCTCGAAAAGGAACAAAAGGAAATCAGCAATGGCAGTTATAGAGGAACAGCTGGGATCAACACGTTTCCTACTGCACCAATCACAAAAGATTCTCCACCTGGCATCATAGACCTTGGATGTAGAAGCTCTCCTGGCCTGAATGATGCAACTGGCAACCCGGCGTGAAGGTGGAGAATGTGTGGGCTGTTGTGTAGGAGGGAGCCTCTGTGTTGTGACAGAAGATCCCTCCGGTGAGCGAGAGATCTGGGTTGATCTATCAATAGATCTAGAAGATCGTTGAACCACGATCGTTGGGGCCATAACGGAGCTATGAGAATGATCCGGGCAGTGGAAGTTCTTACTTTTTGCAGAACTTGGGGAAGCAATTGGAACGGTGGGAAGGCGTATGCGAACAGACGATCCCACTGGAAGCTGAACGCGTCCACTGCCCACGCTCTCTGGTCCGGGACTGGGGAGACGTAAAAGGGGAGTCTGTTGTTGAACCTGGTCGCAAACAAGTCCACGAGGGGCCTTCCCCATAGTGAGAAAAGGGACTCTGTCACTTCGCGGTGAAGAGTCCATTCTGTGAGAACTGATTTGCCTGACCTGGACAGACTGTCCGCTAAGATGTTCTTTTTCCCTGGGATGTGGCGAACTCGCAGGGAGATGTTCTCCGAGGTAGCCCAGCGGAGGAGGTTCCAGACCTCGACGCAAAGAGAAGGGGCATGTGTGCCTCGTTGACGTCGGAGATACGCTACGACGGACGTGTTGTCGGAGGAGACCATGACACAACGACCCCTTACCCTGTCGACGCACCCTTGTAACGCTAGAAAGACAGCCTTCATTTCTAGGTTGTTTATGTGGAGGGACGACTCGTGTAGGGTCCAAAGGCCCTGAAGAGTTATCCCCTCCGGCTCTAGATGAGCACCCCAACCGGAATCTGACGCGTCGGCGAACAGGTAGGAGTGGGGATCCGGAGTGTGCATGGGGACCCCAGCTAGGAATCTGTCTTGATTCATCCACCATCGCAGATGATGATGGAAATCTGGTCCTAGAGGAATCAGAGCTGATAGAGAAAACCTTGTGTGGTTTCCACCTTGCGAGTAGGAGAAACTGTAGAGGGCGCATATGGAGCCGTCCTAAGGGAACCAGATCTGCAGTGGCGTTCAAGGTTCCCAGTAGGGATAGGTAAAGGCGAGCAGAAAACACGGTTTTTACTCGTAGTGTCTCTAAGAGTGCCAGGATTCGATCTATACGCTCTCCGGGAACCCGGACTAAGTTCTGGTTTGTGATGAAGTTGATTCCTACATAAACGAAGTCTTGGGATGGAATCAGTTCTGACTTCTCGAGGTTGGGTAAAAGACCCAATCGAGTTACTGTGGACCAACAACGGAACAGATCCTGATGGAGGGACTGAACCTGAACGTTGTGGATTAACCAGTCGTCGAAGTAGTGGAGGATCGGGGTTCCCCGTACTCGTAGATAAGACGCTATTACTCCCATAACTCGGGTGAAAACTCTGGGTGCGGAAGCTATTCTGAACGGCAGAACCCGGAATTGAAAAACTTCCTGGTCCAAGCAAAACCGGAGATATTTCCGATGAGGTGGAAAAATCGAAATGTGAAGATATGCATCTTGAAGGTCGATGGAGACCGCCCAATCCGATGGCCGCATCGCATTTCGGATTGAGGAGGTGGTCTCCATCTTGAAATGTTCCTCCAAAAGAAAACGGTTTAAGGGGGAGAGATCGATAATAAGGCGAAATTTCCCACTTTTCTTGGTGACCAGGAAGATTCGGGAGTAGAATGCAGGGGACTGATCGTTCAGGACCCTCTCGACTGCCCCTTTTTGTAAAAGGGTATTTACCTCTTCCCTTAGTTTCACCAGATTGGACTGATGAAAGAATACGGGGGTCCTTGATAGTGGAGGTTGTTCCTGAAACTGAATACGGTAACCCTCGCTTATAAGAGAAAGGACCCACCCATCGTCCGTGATACTTGCCCAAGCCTCTGAAAAGAGGCCTAGGCGAGCCCCTACGGGGATGTTTGGGAGAGGAATGGATGGCAGGAGAGGGTGCGAGTCCCTAGGGCCGTCCCCCCCCTCCTTCCTTGGGAAAGGAAGGTGGGTTGTAGAACTTCTTCCTAGGGGCTCCTCGGCGTCTAGGTCCACGCCTAGGACCTGACCGACGAGGACGTCTCATGTGAGGTTGTGCACTATATTGAGGTTGTGCACTATATTGGGGCTGTACCTGCTTAAAGAATTTAGCAGGTGGCCCCTGAGGTCGATGCACATTAGTACGCTTCCTGGCCGATTGCGATGGGCCAGGTGCAGTTGTGAAGGACCTATGTTGATGGTCCTTCAAATCTTGTGAGGCCACAGTGGGAATGAGACCTCCGAAGAGACTCTCAGCTTCCAAAGGAGCAGCCCTTAGAAGGTCTTTACTGTGGCTAAGTAAGACCCTCGAGGAGTCCAGTGCAACATCACGACGGATGTGTAGGAGTTCCGCTGAAAGGGCCATTGCAATAGCGAGTGAATGCCGAGATGTCTTGGCAACAGCTTCCAGCACACGCTGTAATGCGGCTGGATTCAGAGAGGCCTCCCTCAGCATACTAAACGACGTAGCTGAGAAGAGGTCCGCATGAGAAGCTATGGTGGTCAGAAGACGGACCTTCTGCTCAATGGCTTCGATCGTCTTAATAGGAAGGCGTGCCCAGGTTCCCGTTGTCAAGCCGACTTGAGATGCATCTGCATCCAATTGAAGAGGTTTAACAGGCCACTTCGGGGAATGTACCCGGTAACTAGAGGCAGAGACCATAGGTCTTAAAGTAGAGGCTGGGACAGCCCACCCTTTGCGCCGTCTAGCGATGTCCTGGCCTGAGGAGAACCTCTGTGATATTTCCTCAATTGTAGAGGAATGCAGAAGGAGCAGAAGATCTGATTGTGGTTGAGCCCCGGAGATCTTTTCCAAACTGGAGAGGATCTTCTTGGACTGTGAACCAGACGGTTTCAGGCACAAATCCGTAGGTAGTAGGCAGTAAACTTCATTTACCGCCTTATCAAAAGACCATATCTCTTCCGCTTCCTCTGGTTGAGGGAAGCTGGGTCTAGTTGCTTCCAGATCGTACTCGTTGGAATCGACGATGATAGATACAGCATCATCATCTAGAACACTCCGAGCAGGAGGGTGGCCGGGCGACACAATGTCCTTTGGAGAAGGTAAAAGAGGCGCACTATGCGCCATTTCCCGTACTTGCTGAGTAGGGGCTCTAGGTGTTCTAGATCTTTCAGGAGAAAGACGAGACCGCTTGCCTTTCGCGGATGATGCTAGGCGTCGGGATCTACTAGTGGATGCTACCTGGCGAGGAGGCGATGGCGGAACACGAGCCGCAACATCGTTTCTACTCAGAGTCCAGGGTCCAGTAGCCCAAGGGGGCATAAGGGGCCAATTATTATGCGATGTTGGTCCCCACATCCCGTATGGATTCATTGGTATAATAGGGAAGGGGGGGATACCGATCCGATCCCCTTCCCTGGTCTGCGACCTTCCGTACGACGAGGCCTCTGATTGTTGATCAGTGTGACGTTGGTGACCGGTACGAGAAGACCGGTGGCCTATGACCGGTATTGGATGACCGGTCACCGGAACGATGTGACCGGTGACTGGTGATCAACCAAAGACCGGTGACCGGTACCGGACCGGTCACCCGACACCGACTGGTGACCGGACCGGTCACCGGCCAGTGACCGGTCACAAGACATTGACCGGTGACCGGTGGACTGGTCACCCGACACTGACCGGTGACCGGATCGGTCACCCGACACTGACCGGTGACCGGACCGGTCAGTAACCGGTCAGGAGACATTGACCGGTGACCGGAAGACCGGTCACCCGACACTGACCGGTGACCGGACCGGCGACATCTCAGATGTCCGTCTGTCTTCATTACTACCCAAGGTGCGGTGTAGCCCCTCCTCGAGAGGGTGCGACACGCTACTTTGGGAATGTTTGGAGTGGTACACTTCCTTCCTGGTGGAAGGAAGTAACACACTACTGCTCTTTTTCGTCTTCTCCCTTCCCGGGAGATGCGATTTACTCTTGGAGCGTTCACTGGCCCCTACAGGAGGGACCTCAACTATGTCCGGGGAGGCTGGTGCAGGCTCTTGGGGCCCCGGAATGTTCTTGTGAACTAGAGTGGCCTTCTTGCTGTATGTTGCCTTAGTCTGAGTACCTGTAAAAGAAAATCCAGAGAAATCAGACGATGAGGGGGATTTAACTATTTTTTTTCCGCCCTCTATAAGTACGCCTGGAATCAGCAAGATTCCAGGTTTCATTGGTCCAATTTGTACAGATATTGCAGCGACTGTTCCGCTTACACTTGGAACAGGTAAGACAGTCTGAGTGTGTATCCCATGGGGCCTTCTTATGGCCACACTTACCTACAGACTGATTTGCTGGCATTGTTTCTTTTTATCTGAAATAAATATTATCTGAAATAATTATTATTGAAGTATCAACCAAAAATAATAACAACGTGTAAACTCACCTTTAAAATCTACACGTAGAAAACTCACCTTTTTTTGGTACGTCGCGTACTCTATACATACCCGTTCACCATATACTTTGCGGGCTATCTGCACCACAGTGGTTAGTTTGCTACAGGTAAACAATATACATATATATGTTCTTCCCAAGAGATATTAGAAGCTAGTTCACTTGACAAGCTTTATTGTTCTCAGGAAAATACAAGAAAAGCATGCGACGCGACACGCGTAGATAATAAAGAAACAATTGAAATAGTAGGAGAATAATATATAAATGAAATATTAATTCTGTAAAATTATGCGCCTGTTAATTGCGGCGCTATCACAGTTGTTCTATGTCGCGTTGTAATGACATAGACGACTTACCGTGTACCTGAAAAGAAACAAGATATATTGTTTACCCTAACCCCTCTAAGGGTAGAGTACACGTGGAGAACTAGAAAAACTCTTCCTAGAACTAAACACTGATGAATAGTGGCATAAAACCATATAGCCGAGACGGACAACTGTAACACAGATGAATTTAGAAGGAGGGAAGTCCAAAATGTAGTTGAGAAACCGCAGCAGACAATTTCCTCAGGTTACGTTTTTGCGACACAACCACCAGGTATGGCGTCCATGAAAAAGATGAATGTTCGCGCAGGTGCAGAGAGATGCACGGGTGTGACGTGGCTTGTTGACAAATTCTCCACTTTAAGTGGGAGAATGTTTTCACATCGAACGGACGAGTTTTTCGACACGAAAAAGGAATAAAGCTATATAATAGTGATGGGTAAATGTATTGCTGCTATTAAAAAGATAGACCATGACAAGATGTATAGTACAAATACAGAACATCATTTCACATGTTAATGTCTTAATTTGTTTCAGCATAATCATTACAGTGTCTTAAGCAGTAATATAAATCTTTTCTGTTGCTATTAATGTTTGCGGTATATGATGAGAAGAATCGATTATGCTACAAACAGTAACAAATTACTCTGCCGCTGTCGGCAAAATCAAACGCGGTTCCTGGCTATTTTACGTCAAGCAGTTATACAAATCTGTTCATGCAGTACTGTTCAAACAGTAATCATTTAATCAACCTTTAATTATATACCGGCGTCGGCACTCTCAAACGTAGGTACTGTTACTGAAATGTCGCGCCTTCCACGGTTTCGGGCTATATCAAAGGTATGTATTGTCATCATCAATTAGCAGACTGATTAAACACCTGACATTTTAAGTTTGTGGATCATTATAAAATGGCCAAGAATAAAAATCTTCATCAAAAGCATTTTGTCATGATTCAGTTACAGTATTAATCTTCAAATGATTAATACTCAGTGTAGTTAACAATAAGTTGTTTAGTGCTATATTTAAAATATTGTGTTGTATTGTTTAAACATAGATGTTGTAGTGTAATAGTGTTTCAATTGTGTTAAAGTGTTAAACATTCTCTAGATGTAATATTCTTTATTGGATAACGTAGTGTATATTTGTCAGAATGCCTTCTGCTCATGCTCGTAAGCGTGTTAAACTTCATCAGTACCCGTGCGCTGTTTGCAAACAGAATTGTGCCAATGATTCGGTCCATTGTGATTCTTGCGAAAGTTGAGTACATGCATTGTGTGAAGGAATCACAGTTAGTGAATTAAATGTTCTTTCTGGGAATTATAATTGTATGTGCCGAGTTTGCATTAAGAACAATGATGGTGAAGAACATAGCTACATGAACGCTCTCTTCCGACTGAACGAGGTAAGTGATAATTGTAGTGTTTGTCGTATATCTGCTTTATGTACATGTATATGAAGAAAATCATGTTTTCCAGAAGAGATTAAATGAAAAACGGAAGAAGTTCTCAAAAAAAACAACAAAAAAAAACATAATTTGAATGAGACTTTAGTTTGTAGAGTTGTATGTATCGTTGTTAGAGTATTTATTTCTCTGTATGGTAATACATGTACTTTATGAACCCAATAACAATTGTCATTATTCATATACAATGCTATCTTGTTCATTGTAATGCTGTTCATCCCACGACTGCTTCATCTGAGCCAATTCATTTCCCGATAGTTTTTCTGTCTTAATTTTGTATACAAAATGTCAAACAAAAGTTCAATGACATTTTCCATTTCGCATTTACTCAATATATTGAAACTTGTTTCCTTTGCTAAATATGACACTCCAGAAGTCTAATCGTCACGGTTCTCTGTACTTTTAGAAAGCACAATTGTTCTACTGATAAATTTTTTTTAAAAAATGATTATAACTAAAACTTATAATTGATTTATTACTTCAGTATTTCCGCAAAATGTGTCCCTTTATAGTAATTCTGAAAAACAAAAAAGGATTTTCGCTCCAAAAGTCAACTTAGAGTTTTTAGAATTACAGCGACGTAATGTAGTTTCGTTTTAATAATAATAATAATAATAATAATCTCTCTCTCTCCGACATACACCCCTGTTACTATGTCACTCACATTTCCTGAGAAATCACATCTAACACTTTTTACTTACTCCATTACAGAGAATATCACAATAAAAATAAACAAGAATGGAAATTATTAAATCTGGTTTTGTCACATTGAGATTGCCTTTGTCATACACTATCTGTGTTATATGACTTTGTCATACTCTATCTGCCTTTGTTCTATTAAATATTTATATTATACTTATGTAATATAATACTGTCCTAATATTATTGTGTATATCTAAATAATATAATTATTTTGTTAAATAACTCGTCAATGAACGTTTAATAACAATTGTCGGCATATATATCGTCGTCACAACGCAAAATAAAGGGACACAACTAAGGGTGCGTATGTACCAATTTTACTTTCAAGCAACATTAAATCATTAAATCACGCTTTTTTAAAATTTAAATATCAAAACAAAGTTAATATAGTATAATGTATACAAATATGTACAAATATAACAAAAATAAACAGACTTTGTCTGACTTTGCATGATTTTGTCCAACTTTGTCTGACTTTGTCTGCCTTTGCGGTGTTTAGTAGGACCGGGTGACACTGCTGATGACGTCATTATCTCGAAAAAAGCGCGTTATATAGCGTGAAACATGGCGCACGATTGAAGGAGTACAACGACAACTGGCCGTTAGACGATAGCTGGGTTAGTCGATACCACACACCTGTACGACATGCACGACTTGTACTTTATACCAGCCATGAAAGGTGTAATTGTGTTGATGAAGTGAAATCGAATAAAAATTTTAAAACTCCTAACTTAACATTTCTTGATTGTCAAATGTATGTCTAGATGATTTCTAACAAATTGCTATCAACAATGATGCAAGGACTAATCATGCTTTTAAAATTAAAGTATGGAAGGGTTATATATTAATAAAGGAACCTTTCTTAGGAGGGCTGGTGATTCTTGGGCCGAAAATTCTCCAGGCCACTTGGATCAGAATAAGGTTCACTGCAAGCCACACGATAAGCAGTATCAGGACTATACCCTGGGCATCACTGCGGACATCAGCTACCTCTACAGTCCAATCACACACCTCGAAAAAAACTAATTTCAAATCTTCAATAATCCCTCCTGTGTTAGTGTCAAAACCGTCGTTAACGTCAGGGGTAGATTCATCTAACGTTTCAAACAATGTGGACATGTAGATCATCTAAAACTCATCGAAACATCACACAAATCGTAAACATCCTGGTCTTTCTCTCTCTAATGCAAGTCGACTATCTGAAACGACTGCTCCCCAGGTGGCGCTCTCGTTTATCTCTAGCTGCCACAGCTACACAAAGTTGAAATTAGCAAATTTCTTGCAAAAACGCCTGCTTTTGTTTTAGCCTCATTTTTGGAGGATTCTTAACAAGCAACGTAAAGTATGGCACGTTTAAGCCTTTATCCAGCAGCTCTAGCGCTGTTATCCAAAGACGACTAAAACTCAAAACGAGGCTGCTTATCTGGGGTAAAACTATTTGGAATGCTGCACTGGCAATGGCAAGCGGAACGTCACTCGGTCATTTCCGTAAAGTCTAGAAATATGTAGTTGTAGTAATACATATTTGATAGCTTTGGTGATTCGCCTTTGGCGGAGTGCACCACATATGTTGCGACAGATAAGACCGAAAATTTCCCAATTATAGCTTTGTCTCCATCCGCCCGCATACAATAGGGTATCTTCGGCTATTACTGTGAGACAAAAACATGACTCGGATGTATGTCACAGAGTAATCTAAAGAGAAATCATACATTTTGTTCAAAAGATAATTCTCCGCCAAAAGAAAACCCCAATCTATGAGTCCATTGTTCGATGCATTCGCAACGTCTCTGTCTATCCTTGCTTCGTAAATAACAGAGGTGGTCCGAATGTCAATATCGGTATACATCTGAGGTATACTCTGTATGATTGATCTCGCAGTTGTGTATGGCCGGCATATTGTGCTAGGTGAATAGAATTCTCCTACCCTCCCAGCAGCTATGAAAAATGCACAAAACTAAGTCATTTCATTCAACATTTTATAATTTCTAACCTAATTACCGTCAGGGGGTCTCTAACACTGTCATCTTGTTTGCTTTTCAATGCAAACGAAGTTTTCAGTGAAAAAAAAAAAAAAAAAAAAAAACCCAGCCTGCTCCCTGTCCTATTCCGTTCCTGGAAAAGTCCCCTTTCAGCGAAGGCGTGAGGTGCCTCGGACTACACATACATAGAAGGTACAGAAAACTGTCGTCTGCATCCAGTGTTTGCAATGTTTAGTTTTAATATATCTCAAACAACATTCAACAAAATAAAAAGGGCAAGCGTTAGAAGGGATGTAACTTGTTATGTATATTGAATTTATAATATGTGTCCATGATTGTAACTTGTACTTTAGTCAGATTATGCTAAATAACATGTTTACATAGCATTTGATTTCAAGGCCGTTTTTTTTAGCAGCTGGACTGTTATTTCCATGTCTTGTTGTGACAAAAGTCAAGTACACAAAGTAAATTTAAAATACAAATTACTCATATTCTGATGTGAGAATTGCCAGGTAGACCAATAATTTTCCCATTAGAATTATTTATATTCTGATATGACATAGGTCATGTAGGCATGTGTATTTTCATACAGATTTTGGTAAACATATTCATTCCTAGTCTAGAATTTCGGTTCTAAAAGATCAGTCTGTAAGGAATCTATTTTAGTTGTGTTTTTTTAAATCAGATATAATTTGAAAGGAATTATTTATTTAAAATATTCATTGGAAATACTAAAGTGTTCACTCATTTTTGGATTACTACAGATTTGTATTCATTCTAAACATTCTGGATTACATCATTGTGGTACGTCAGGACATTCAAGACGTGTGGTACATCATGACATTCAAGGCTATTGGAATTCATTCAGAACATTATATATTTTGGGACTTGTGATTAGGATATTTAGGATTATTTGGACTTTAATTCACGTTATTGTAAGTGTCTTTTACTTGATGATTTTACTTACATAGTTTGTTTTAATTTCTTTCTGTTACATATTTTTAAGACCTAGAGTCGTTACAAAACTCGCAAATTTACGGAGTTATTCGGAGCATATCGAAGACGATGAACATCACTCCTGTTGTCTGAAAAATACAGACTCGCTCACGCAAATATGGCGGCCGTCTTAGTGAAGAATCTCCCGTTGGGATTGAAACGCGTAGGAGATGACTGCGTCAGAGGCCTCTAAAACTGACTGAATGAAATGACTAAGTTTTATGCATTCTTTTAATATCCTTGATGCTTTTCATTTTAAAAATCGGTTGAGGGGTACAAGCTGCCGGGAATACTATAGTTCCAAATATTGTTGTCAATGGCGGCGAATTACATGCAAGGTTTCTTTCTCGATTCAACTGAAAATGCTGAGCAGAATTTGATTGTTTCTAGCATGATACCCTTTCCTCCTATGGTGCCTTCGCTAATGGCAGCCGGTTACCCGGATGAACCGGATGAAATGGGACAATACTTATCGGAACATAACTGGGCCATTTTCGTGAAGTCGTTTATTCTTGACTTGACGAGAAAGGCCGAGAGTCTTCCTTTTGGCTCACGAGAAGCTGAGAACCAGACTAATGGACGCGGTGGATGATGGGAAAAAAGTTCGAAGATTCCGTACTTTCACTACTAGTCATCATGGGTCTCACTGGATAGTTTCGTATTTTGACAATTTTTAAGGTAGAAGGCATGAGCCTAATTAGCATAAGCTAGTGTTTATAAATTCACACAGCAGCTAAATCTGTAATATGGTTTACATTTACTTTGAGTTAGGCTTGAAAATGGGTTGGCTTGTTTGGTGACTGCATGTCACAGTTAGACTAGCATTGGAGATCAGATGCATAACTTGGGTTTCAAATGAACAGCCAACTTGGCTTATGGATTTATGTATGTCTGCTTCAGCGGTAAATATATCAAAATCGAAATTGGTTAAGGAGTGATGAGAAGTATGTGAATTTGTTGTAATACCAGTGAACTTTAATCATGCATAAGGCACATACTGATTTTTTGAGCCTCCTTGTCACAGGAAAATGTTCAAAATAGCTCTTTGCTGTCAAAAATGAATGTAAAAAAGAGGGGTTGGTGGTAGTGTTGGTTCAGAACAAAAGTCATAATTTGTACAAGGAATTAACCTGAACACCTCAGTCAAACTCTTACAAGTATGCTTTCCACAAAAATCATTGGCTAGATTTTATTTGTATCTTTAATGTAAAATTATTCATTTTTCTGCGATATTTCGTTGTCGGATGAAAATTCACGAAAATAACTGGTCTCAGGAGCAGCGGAAGTTTGAAGCACTTGTGAGCGCATTCGTATCTACTTCTGCGGGACAAAAATATGCGTCGGATGTATGGTGGCGCAGTAATTTTCGGAAAATTTCTCCATAAAAGAAAGGCACCCAACCTATTCGTACCACCTCGGATATTTCTACGATTGAATTGAATAGGGTTGAAATATTATGAATTAAAAAATAGTTCGATGATTCGTAACTTTTCGGTTAATCCTTGTTTCGTCAGTAGCCGAAGTAGTCCGAATGGCAGCTTCAAGATACATTTGAGGAATGTTGTTAGCGAACCGCAGTTACGATAGTTTTTTAGTGGACCAGTCTTTCAAATCTGAGTAGTATGTACATACATTTAAGCTTTGACGCAAAATATAAGAAATTAAACATGAATTTCTTCCTATTATTAAAATTTAATGAATTGATTCGAATATGAACACTTGTTGATTTATGCTGCTTTGGATACGAGGTTATAATGCTGTTCTATCATTTGGTAGTGCCCACCCATTAGCGAATAATATTCTCTTTTCTATCATTATCAGATTTTAAAAGAATTAAATCTAAAATTAAATAATGAATAAAAAATAAAGAAAAAGGAAAATTCAATTGGTATTTTTTACGAAAAGACGTGCGTAACTTTGATCTTTCTCAGACCAGACAGGTGACCTATAATAAAATCGTCTGGTCGCCATTGAGAGAATTGCGGGGGTGAGTGGTGCGATAGCCAAGCGCAAGAGTACAGGCAACAAAAGGGTAAGAATATTGTTTTGATATGATACTTTATATCAGATGACAAATATAATTGAATGCTTCAAAAGCAGTCAGTCAGTTAATTCGCATCGATGTAAGGGATATAGCGAAACTTATTATAAAGTCTGGAAAGTAAATATTGTAATAGTTATGAAACTAATACAAGTTTTGGTAACTTCAGGAAGAGGATACCGTATCGACCTAGCTACAGTACACTTGGTACAGTATATGTGCCAAGAATCCTGTGAAGAAACCAAAGCGCACGGATGTTTAACTTACTTTTTACAAAGGCGACATACTGTTTTTCATCTCAAAAGTTAGTTTAATCCGTTTGATCAACTTTCGTCCCACCAGACAGTGTTTTTGGACAGGGACTAGTACGTGCAGTAAGTATGTAGAAGTCTCGGTCTTCGGTATTGCGATAGGATGCACTTGCAGTAGAAAGCGATGGCCGGGAAACGGGGTGCAGTATAGTTCAGTTACATTAGACTTCGTATTCCAAACGTTAAATATTCACGTTTTTTATGCTGGTATTTTAATTTTTTTTTTACAGAGTGGATGTGAATCCATAAATAGTAAAAGTAAATATCAGACTGTAAATATTGAATGTTGATATAATTGTGTGGCATTCAATGTTATAGGACTAGGCGCAGTAGAGAATTAAAAAGGGTTCGTGATTTTATTCTATAATGTTAAAATTATGGGCAGTCTTTATCAAAGTTGATATGAGACATAGCTTTTAATATAACTTGTATTTCAAGTCCATGTTGTACCAGAATCTGTCCAAATTTTCTTGAAACTGGTTTACAGCCTCAGAATATTGGTATAGTGCCTCAGGATACTGTCTCAGGTAGAAAGTTGCCTTGTTTTTGAAACTAGTTTAGAGCCTCAGAGTACTGTATAAACTAGAAATTCCTGTTTCTGCAACTTTATTCACATACTTTTTTATTAGTTAAGAAATTTAAAAAATAAATTGTTTCAGTGACTTCTTTTTGCATTGTTTTTTGAATTTTTTTACTTAAAATCTTGGAACAGTGCAGTCCTGCACACCTTTTTCTAGCTTTTTGTTCAAACCTACAGTATCATGACTGATGGAAGAATATGTTTGAGAATATGAATATATTTGAGAATTCTGATTTACTTCAATATCATAACTAATCATAGTGAATTTTAACAACAATCTTCTGATGAGAGCAGTACCAGGGCTTTATAAATCCACTTGCATGATGCCTGGGACAAACTCAAATTTGGCTTGGATAAGCTCAAGTTTGCAAGGTACTTGCCAGCAGTCACATTCAGAGGCATAGAGTGAGAGAGACAGAGCTGGGGGTAATGTTCAGTTTGTAATGCTTGTTCATTCGTTTGATTAACGACGTGTGCGGCCATTCGGCCATTTACGTCGATTTGTAATGCTTTATTTTCTACAGGTTTTATGCTCCTTGAATTTGTCACAGTACATATATCAGCACCTTCATTTAGCATTTATATGTACCATATCAGGGGTCAAGCTAGACTTGAATTTTAGGGAGAAGTGACTTCTCCTTTTGGACAGAATAGGGAGAAGTGAGAGCAGAACAGGGAGAAGTGGCAGCATAGCAAGAAACGCAATATATATATATGTGTGTGTGTGTGTGTTTGCTTTGGTTTTCTTATTTGAACTTTGTCCTGTATTTGTCATTATGCATATTTGCATTTAACATCATCTTCAAGTAGAAAATTCTCCTATATTGTATGTATATTATAAACACATTTTGTAAGTATATGAATGTATCATACTCATATTCACTGTTTTCATACTTGAAATAGTATATGTTTAGATGGAGGGAAATATGCAATGTATTTTGGCCATATGACTTCGAAAAAGCATAGCAGAAATAATACATTGTAATTAATTTTAACTGACAGGAGTACATAGATTACAGTATTGTAATTAAAAATAGGTAAAATACTTAAGCAACTACTACTTAAAGAACAAATTTTATTTTTTGTTAGTTTCTTCACTAGCAAATAGCAGTCGAAAACATTTCTAAACTAGTTTGAAACAACCCCAATATTAGGCTATAACACTCACTTGAGAGCACATGAATATGTGTCTCAATGTCATAGTGTTCAGCCATTTAAACCACAGTGGTCACTGATGAGTAATCTCAACTTTACAACTGCATGTTGAGGGAGCTGATTCTAAATTAAATGTGAATCTTTTGACTTATTATTTGGTGAAGTTTAAAAAAGTAGATGCATCTACTTTTAGAAACGGGGATTTTCTTCATATGACCACTCACTTTCTAGCTTCGTTACAACAATCTCTAGATAGGATTGAAAATGTATGATTTTAATATTTGTCTACGTACTCATAATAACGTTGTGTATCGGTTGGAATTTTTTTTTCTTTGCTACTTGTTCTCGTATTTTCACAAAAATGAAAACTGTGAGAAACAACCTTGACCTTAAGTTACAGCGCTTATCGATTCCACAAGCATTGTCTCATACGTTTCTGACCAACACGTTTTTATTTTTAGGCTAAATCTTTTATCACATAATAGTTACACTTTGCTTTCTATGAATTGTATAATTTCCTTAAATGTGCGTGTCCAGTGAATTACGACAATAGACAGTCTAATGAAGACGTACTTCCAAGACACAGCAATGTCCGCCATTATTATCCCTTAGCAGGTTCACTGACGGTTTCAGACTGATTTTATGAAGAAAATAATGCAAGCAGGGCAGTTTAAATCTTCAAAATATAAATTAGAAAGTGCTTTCACCAATTCTATTATAAAAACAAATTGTTTATTTACACACAGATGATATAGTTTCGAAACACAAGTTAAGTTTTCATCATCATAATGATAACTTGCGGAAATCGGGCAGCGGTATCCTGCGGGGGAAAAGAGTTAATTGGTCAGTCAGCTATTAAAACACTTGCCTGTGAATGCGCAAGAGTTTGTTTTGTTAACGCAATTGATATGAACACCTGCCAAAGCATAAATGCAATCCATTTTCGCCTAGAGCTTAATTCAATACTAACTACTTGGCTGGGTTGAGGGAGCATCTCAAAAGTCCTAAACTACTGTCACTCTGTGTAGATTTTAAAAAAAAAAAAAATGACAGGGCAAAGTCGTTTTCACTTTCTTAACAGAAGAAGGCGAAGTTTACATTTTTTCGGCGACTTAGTCGCCCACTTCGCCTGGTAGCGTGACCCTTGCATATACTTCTATTACATTACTGCATGTAGTTTTTTCATCTATTGATCCATTTTTCACAATATACTGTCAAAGTCTGTTATTTCCACTCTGTAGCCATTGGCAAGGTCAGTATCACATTTTCTCGCACAGACGTGATGTGATTATTTACTATTTAAAGCAAGTTTTGACAAATAGTGAACAAAAATTATGTGATGATTACTGGAGACAGATACATTCTGTTTGACAGATAATTAAATGGATTTTTAAAAATTAGTATTTTCAAATTATTCTCAAAAGTTGGCTTGTCAAAGATCGTTTTGATGCATATCTCCAATTTCAAGGTGACATGTGGAAGTGGAAGAGTGAACTTAATGATACTGGAATATTTCAGTTAGGTACTTGGTTTTACCTTGTTTTCGTACTGGATCGACATTTAATGAGAATTTTAAGGGGAAAGGTAGATAAAGAAATATGCTATGATATAATATATATTTATTACAAAGATAAAAACAGATTGACTTATAGCAAAAAATGGTTACAATTGAAATTATCTCTTTCATTTCTGGAAGGCAACATATGTTGCCCTTTTCTCTTATGCAGTCCTCTCTGAGCATGTACTTTTACCTCAGACACCATTCTTTTTCTTTCTTAGCCAAGAGAATTTTCTACCCAATCCAGCTGCCATTGTCTTTTCTTTGACCTCTGACTGTAATTTACCTTATTAGCCCCATTTTGAAGAGACTTCTCAAATCTCAGGCAGTGTAGTTGCTTTATGTTTTCAACAAAAAATGTCAAAGAAAGCTGACTCCTGACCACTTTGGATACTTAACTCATTAACGCCTGGTGCCACATTTACGCATCATGAGGTTGTACCCTACTTCTGAGCTCTGTAACATCAACATCATTTAAGATACATTAAAGTGGATGATATTGCAGAATAGTAGACAGCAAATGCTCGACAATGATACAAATAATGTCAAATTTCTACTCGCAATAAAAAATACAGCTTAAAAAACTTAATTTTTGAGACCTGACCTTTTTAGGTGGAAAATTGTCCGTTTGTGTCAGGATTTTAGACTTTTTGCCCTTGTATCTAAATAGGACCTGTCTGAACATCACACGGACAGATGAACCTTTGCAAAAAGTAGGATAAGTTTGAGATTTGGAGTAAAAAGGGGCCAGGATACACTTTTACCCTTCTGCACACGCGCAAGCGTAATAGCCTATCAAAAGCAAAATTTTGGATACTCCTAAGTATCTGGCTGAACTGAAAGCTCTCTTAGGCAGATATTTTTGGCTGCAGTCAGAAGTAAACCCAAACATACATTTCCTACCCCCATTTCAGGCGAAAATGAAAAGAATCTTCAGGGGTTAATGAGTTGGTGGGTGAATTTCGATGACGTCACCAAATTTGAACATTCCTTGCTTTTTTGATCATTTGTGCATTACCATTGCACAGAAATTACAAAAATAACCATTCCTTGACAAGTTCTTAGAAATTTCCCAAAACTTGTTTAATTCATTAACCCCTGGCACCTCGTTTACATGTCATGAGGTTGTCCCTTACGAGCTCTGTAACAATAACATCATTTAAGATATACTAATGTGGATGGTATTGCAGGAAAGTAGACAGATGTAGCTCTACAATGATAGCAAATAATGTTGACTTTCTACTCGCATTAAAAAATACACCATAAAAAAAAAACCTTGATACCCATTTTTTTTTTTTTTTTTTAGGTTGAAAATTGCCAGTTTCTGAACTGGAGTTTGTGTCTGGATTTTAGACTTTTTGGCCTTAGATCTAAAGCAGACTGGTCTGAACTGCATACAGACAGATGAACCTTTGCAAAAAGTAGGATACGTTTGAGATTTGGAGTAAAAATGAGCCAGAACACAAAAATTGGGGGGTCACATATGACAAATAGAAAGAAAAAGAAGTCCAACTTTTACCCTTATGCACATGCGTGAGCGTAATAGCCAATCAAAAACGTTTTTGATACACCTACATGTAAGCATCAAGTTAAACGAAAAACTCTTAAGCAGATGTGTTAGGCTGCATTCAGAAATAACTCCAAAAATGCGTTTCCTACTCCCATATCAGGCGAAAATGAAAAGAATCTCCAGGGGTTAATGAGTTAAAAGATGATTGAAAGTAATCCTCATCTAAATAAACAGGAATATATAACACTGAGTGAACTTAATTGATAATGATTGGTTGTTTAATAGCACTCAATTCGCTTAAGTCTAATGCCAACGAGCTGAATTTTGACGATTGAAACAAAATTCAATGGACATTATTAACTCAGAGGCAAATTTACAACTCACTCAGTCAAATAGACAACAAAGACTTAAATAAAGATAGCGGTAAAAATAAAACTTCAATAAATATAGTGGTAAATCTTTAATTTGGTCTATAGTATGGGGTGAAATGATTTATCGATGCTTCGATACTTTTGCCATATTGATACATATATCGATACAAGAGGTGAAGAATCGATACAAAACGATACTTACGCTTTAGAAGTTACTTAAATTTTCAGCAGTCATGAATAATTATTAGTTGTTTGCCTTTTTATTCTTTAAACTGAGAAAAAACTGTTGAAAACACCCACTCACCTTTTGCAAATTAACACAAGGTTACATGGTTCGAAATGTGTCCCGCCCCATTTCGCCGATTACATGCTAATTATTTTATCCCATCAGCATGTTCAGCCACTGATAATATATATCAGCGTAAAGGAGACTTGCCTAATTTGTTCCCCATGTATGATTGAAGTACTTTGCTGATCATTTAATAACCACTTTTACACATAGTTTCTCTGTTGCTTCGTATCTTGTCTATATGCATCAAATTTAAAGGCTCCACTTCCTGTAGGTCACTCAGTGATATATGTTACATTAAATTCTGATTGGTGGTTATTGTTTGTTGCAGTCCAGGTAAACAATAACCACCAATCAAAATTGACTGCAGCGTATTCACTGCGTGACACACCGGAAGTATTGTCATCCAAACTCGATCCAGGCAGACACAAAGCAACAGAAAAACTTTCTTCAAAATGGTTATTAAATGATCTGTAAATTACTAAAGTTGTACATGGAAAACAAGTTTGGAATATTTCCTTTTACGTTGATATAGGTAATCAATGACTAAACATGCCAACAGGATAAATAAAATTAGCACACTATCAGCAAGGAGGTAGATTTCAAAACGTGCAGGTTTGTCACTTTGTGGTAATTTGTTAATTTTGTATAGATGGGGAGTTTGCATTGTCAATAGTTTTCCTTTTCACTAACAGAAACGAGTGCCTGTAGCCACGGCAGTTGTTTTACATCTGCAGGAAGTACAATGTGATAGATTTTGGTTGTTAGTCATCTCCACTCCCACACATGGACTTGCTCTAGAAAAGATTTTCCTTGCAGGTGGAAATTGCACTATTTCTTCTGTTTTGAAGATAATACCGTCATGTCTTTCAAATTTAAGTGAAGACATGAAATTGATAATAAGCTGTTTTAAAAGCATTCATGCAGTGCAGTGCAAAACAAAGGGTGTGGTTACCAAGATGAGTCCTGGATCCGATCAAATGGAATAGCCTCAAATGGCCTAAATGATTGAATTAAATTCACTAACAACTAATATGTAGTCTGTTTGGATGTACTTTTATTTTAACTTGTCGAGGATGAAAATGGCATATGAACAAATGCTAAATCTATGTTTTCTGTCATCTGCATACTAGAAATACAACCAATATGTCAACACATATCAAACAGCACAACCCTATCACTAACAGACCTTCTAAAGATGAAAAGACCATCAAGCTGATAAGTGTACAGGGATAATGCTGGCTTTAAAAAAGTTGTCGCTAAAAAAATCGCCAACCTCAACATTTTGTCGCCAATTTTCGAAAAATGTTGCCAAGCAAGGAGTCAGTATTTTTCCATGTCTGTTAATGTAGTAGGCAATGAAAATTGAAAAAGATGGGGTTTTTATTACTTAATTGACAACAAACAATACAATATCACAATATTACAGAATAAATCATTACATGACTGTTTCGATTGCTTATTTATATGTTTTGCACTATTAAAATGTTGTTTCATAAAAATAATAAAATCGAATGTCACATGAGTATGCGTCATGATTTTATTGCTGCCCACTTGCTGAATGCAGTTTGAGATGCCGAGTTTATTCCTGATGTCAGTTTTGATGATATTCATCTTACTGAACCCACGTTAACAGTCACTGATAATCATTTGTACTTTTACTAATAGCAGCAATCTTCGCTACTTCCATAGTCTTTGCATGACGCTCTGTACAAAGGTATGACTGTTGTCACTTTAAATAAATGCATTATCAAATATCAAATATCTTCTTTCCCTACATCTGCAGTCTCTCTCTCTCTCTCCGGTTTTCTGGTTTATGATTTATACCTTGTTAATTTGATACTTGTTAAGTACCAAGTAGAGTCCTACACATCTTACATATACGTGTTTGACCTTAATCCCTTAGCACCCTCTTTGTTTTCTCACATTAAAACCCTTTGATCGAGCCGCGTATTTGATACTTGTTCAGTGCCAAGTAACAGAGGGTGGTTATTTGAACTCCCTGTGATCGTTCCGCACAATTGACACCTGTTCAGTTGCATCTTTTAATAGATTTCACAGACTGTATGATCGAAGTATCACTTATAGAGTCCAAGCTCAATCTCCACGTAAGCACCTGCATATGACAGTAAAGACAAGGAATTAGTGTCGGACGATATTTATGATGACTAGACGACGATCGAGGATTTCAGCACTATAATTGGTCACTCAGATGATGCGGATGAATTCTTGGCCTTTTTACCAGATGACATTAGACAGTGACCTTTATAGGATACTGTGAATCACAAAAGTGTGGACTTGACGTTCATTGTTTATTTGTGAGACTTGTGGAATTAACATATTACGGGATATTGTGAATGGGATCATTCTGGCTACTATTTTTATGCTGGTATGTAACCTATTATAGAATTCATGGATTTATCATATCAAACAGATTTAAAATGCCAATCATTATATATTTCTATGGATTTTTATGACATGATGAAGAACAAAATGTAAGTTGTCAATTTATTTGTGACATATTCCATCTAATTGTATTTTACACTGGTTTTGTCTTTATTATTCCTATCTGTATCTATCCACCCAGTCTCCTCCAATATATACGGGTAGTCAACAAGAAAATTGTAAAAAATTTAGTTTAGACCTTGTCCAGTGGATAAACCGACCACCTTCTTCCAGGCTTTTATTTTTTCCTAAATTATGCAACTTATACACGAGTAAAGACGGTACTCTTAGGATGAGATGATGAACGCGAAAAGTCTAACTTACATTTACCCATTACAGTATATTGTTCTGATTTTTTTTTTTTTTTTTCATTTGCTTAGTATTTATACAGATCGGTTTTAAAGGTAATCAGTTTTCTTTGAAGTTTCAGCAAAACTATTTTTTCTGGTACATTTTAAAATTAAAATTTAAAAAAATAAAAGGATTAGCCGTCCTTTTGTCGATTGTAGCTAGTCCGGCTAGTCCGGTAGCATCACTATTTGAGTGTATCACAGCATACAGTACTCAGGCCAGATGTCAGCATAAGCGGATTATGATATAACAATGCACTGGTAAGATGGCTTGTCAATATGAACACAGGATTTGTTTATATAACAATAGATATATTTCAGTGCATTTTATAACCAAGTTTGCAGCTTCCTTTCATGGTGCCTTTGAATTCCTCCACTCAAAACCCACGATTGTATATAAAAGTTTTAACAGTCAAAAATGTTGTCGCCAAAAAAATCGCCAGATGGTATATTTTGTCGCCAATGAGGGGGAAAAAACTCAATTTGCGACATTGGCGAAGCCCAGCGCAATCCCTGTCTATCGATAATGTATCGTATATAAGGCTGTGTATCGTGAATCATATCAATACGCGTGACAGGTGTATTGTTTCACCCCTAGTCTCTTGGAAGTCACAGAACTTTCAAAAGTCCTTGATAATCCCCTGCCATTCAATTAGGTGTTGCACTGCTGAGGAATTACATAATGCGATAAGAGTTATATTGGACACCCATTTTGACATATGCGTGTGTACCAACTGGAGGAATTGACTGATCATTGCTTCAAAAAGGGTGCATGTAGTAACGGGGGGCAACTGACACAAGCAATTCTTTAAAAGATGTCAGTGTGCTTATAAAGGCTGTTATGTAATATATTTACTCTAGATACTTGAAAAAGCACAGGGAGCCTTATCAAAATACACCTCTCCCTTGATAACTCATGAACCCACTTGTAACATGGGGCAGGAGTGGATCCCATTTTTGTTTCTAGAAAATGCCAAAAGAATTGACCCTTATTTGTTGAACGTGAAGAAAAATGTGATGAAAATTGGTTAATGAAACTTTGATATATCGCTCGCTTTATCATCAAAATGGCGGTTAGTGCCAGGAAATTTTAATCAACATCATAAAATTCTCAACTTTTAATAAGAAGTCTTATATTTTGTTACATTTTATTTTACCAAAAATATTCTCAGTACACTGTAAATAACAATATTCGATGAAATTTCGATCAATGAAAATGTCACTAATGCCTCCTGGTGTCAACACTTTAAGAAATAAATGCTAATGAAATAAGCTTTTTCAAGTGAAATTTGTGTTTTAGTTCTATGTTTTAATTCAGGCTCAGTGTAATCATCATAAATGCGATATGCCCTCTTGTATTTAAACATGAAAAATGTCAATCTACTGTCACAGCTTTGCCCGCAAGCATTTCTGTGAGAACCTAATTAAGTGCCGACTGTGTTTTGATCTCCGGTTTGTGGATATATTTCTTGTATTGTTACACTCAATTAAAAGCAGACCTGCTTTGTATTATCATGTTTATTATGTCTTTTGTATCAAATGAAATAAAGGGCAAGGAAGAAAAAAAAATTAAAAGGCATGCAAATCCTACCTGCGTATGTGCTAGCGGTCGCAATCGTGTGTCAGGTCAACTCATTTTAATTGACCACTCTAACACTGTTATAAATATTATGTAAGTGACATAATTAAACTACCTTAAATTATCCTACTCATTCACAAATGTGATCAAAGATAGCAAGACAATCAAGCGAATGAATGAAAAACTTTGTTTCATAGATATTGCTTGCAATGAAATCACTGCATCAGTATTTTACTAAGAAAACAATTTTTAAAAATCGAGTTTCAACATTGACGGTTGTTTGATGAAATAAATGTCTCTAGTTTTGGGAAAAAAGGAATCTTGTTTTGTTGTGAAAAAAGCAATGACATAATATACAATGTCTTGCAGGTACACATGTACATGTACGTGATGTGTGTTGAAACATCTTGGAGTTATGTATTTAATGATCTTTAAGAGATTAGTTATCTTGAAAATAAAGGTAATTTATGCCAAAAAGCATTAATTTCATTAGAAAAAGCCGTTTATTGACAATTATTTCCAATGCAATTATAAAACAAGTATTCAGCTATTAAACAGCGCCGCTATGCCCCTCCTTCAGTCTTCTCGATGTCCAGCCTGGATGGCATCCTTTTCTTATATTTTAGAGGTTCCTCTGTAACTCATGCCCTCGCTTATAGTGTACCGGTAGTCTATATTTTTGGACCCTGTTGTGTGCGAGTTATCGAGGTAGAGGTGTATGCTGCATTCCAGGGACCCAAGGGGGTCGAAATGTGTATCCAGGCAGCTGATTGCTGTGTCAGAGACCTGGGCCATCAGGTCAAAGAAAATTCTTGCTTCTTGCTATTAAAGGGTCCATTGGATTTCACAACTGGGTGGAGGAATGAAATTGTCAAAAACAGAGATTGAAATCAAGAAATTTTAGGGCGAATACAGGGTCTGTTCTAGGATGCTCCATTGCATAATTCACGCTAATATCCTGAAAAATCAAATGAGCTTGCGAAAATCATGCATCATATTTCCAACCTGTACTTTTATTTCTTCATTCAGTCCCCCATTTAGAAAATGTCCCTTTTTTTTCCAATGAAGGGGTTAATTCCCCCCCCCCCCCCAAAAAAAAAAAAAATTTGTAGTTCTAGAAGAAATCCTGCATATTTGGACCATAAGGGTGATTAAAACCATGTCATAATGATAGAGTGCAGCGATTTGTCTGGGCCTGTTTGGGGGCTAAAATTACGATCCATTCCAAATGCCAACATTTTTCCATTTTTCCCAATTTGATTCTAAGAAAATCCCATACTGCGAAATTCTGTGTTCTAAAATCACCACCTTGGGTATCAAAAGCCAGCTACCAATTAAATCATCCCATGTTATAATAGAAATTACAGCCCTACTCAGATCTTTGAACTACATTGATACCTCTCAAAAAAAACAAAATTTCATCATCTTTTCACATTTCCTTTCCACACAGAAAGCCTTGCAAAACTAAAATCTGACAACCCATTTAATATCCCAGATCTTAAAGAAACATGATTTGCGCATAAAATCGGGGAAACAGTATTCTGTACTGTTGGCTGCCTAATCACATTGGCATTAAGGGTAATGAAAGGGCAGATAAAGGAGCCAGAGCTGTCTGTGGTCACCTGTTTCTGAATGGAAGATTCCATATACTGACTTCATACTTGGCAAAATATGTAGAATGAAGACTACACAAACAAGCTTCGTAACTTCAAACTCACAAATCGCACAGATGAGGTGGTATTTTGCCTATCACGTATCAGACACACATGCCTGACTCGTGCATACGTTCAGAAGGGTGAAACTCTGAGTGCATGCCCTGACAGTGGAACACATTCTTGTCGAGCGTGTCAGCTTACACCCTGTGAGAGAGAAGTATTCTGATGTGAAATTGATGAAACTGTATGATGATGTACAACCTGAGAAAATTTAGGATTTTTTGAGGGAATGTGGTTTATTTTTTTTAAAAATGACTATATAGTGTAAGGATTTTACATGTTTTACCTTTATCTTTTATTTTATATACATGTTACATAATTTTAACATCTTTACCTTTTATTTTTGATTTTTTTTTTATCTGGTTGTGCTTTATGTTTGCATTTATTTTAGAATGGTTTATCTTCCTAAAATTTGTGTGCAATTCTTCATTTTTATGTTTCTAAAACTTAACTTTTAATTGGCACTGTATAGTCACAATTAGGGCATAAAATACCTATGATCCCAGATTATCGATAACCCTGTATTGAATTTTGACAGAGCACTATATAGAAAATGACCTAGGAACCAACCATTTAATTTTTGGGGGTGGGGAGTTCGAAAAAGAATTTCCAGCTCAAATAGTGTGAAAAAAATATTCTTGGTCTGATTTATAGCAAAAAGACCCCATTACTGTATATCCATTATAATAGTTGGGGAAAAACCCCATTATCTTGAGGTAAAAGAAAAGAAAATATCCTGGCTCTAAAGAAAGTCTCTGGACTCCCCCCACCCCTGAAAATTAAATGGTAGGTCTTCTATCTTTCAATACTGTACATATCATAAAGTCATGGGCTGGCTTTGTGTTGCTTGCACACTTGTAAAGTGCACTGTAGCAAAGTTCTTGTGCTCACAAAGATAGAGTTCTCACTCAGATTTCAAAAGTTTCAGTCCAAGACTCCCAGCCTGGAAAAAGTTAGGATTCCAGATAAAATAAAATTGGAGACCCAATACTGAAATCAGGATTACGATGAATCATTATTTATGAACGTAATATTAACATCATTATGAATAATAATTAAAAAAATGAATAAGCTTGAATTGATTTTATGTGCTGTACTAAAAAATATTTCACAACTTTTTGTACATTCTTGGCTGCATTTTAACATACTATATTAAAATTGTAAACAGAACAAACAAGGTTGTAACTATATATATATATATATATTTTTTTTCTTTCTTTTTTTCGTACCTCAGGATAACTGACCATGGTCATTTTTTAGTGTGGGAGTATCTACAGGTTGGCACTATAGTCACCAGAGTTTGTTTTATGAAAGTTAATAACATGTTAATTTATTGGTTTAAAAGAAAATGGCAGCAGTGTGGAATTTTCGATTCCAGATCTTGCCATTATTTAACCATAGGATTCACACATCATTTACCAGTGTTTTATTTATATTGTCATCTATTTTTTTTCTTTTGAAAGTAATAATTCATCAGTTACTGCCAAATTATTTATCTCTGCAAGTATAAAGTCACTCAAGTTGTCAGTCCAGCCTCGAAAAATAAGTTACACTAGCATTCAGCACAGGCTTTCCTGAATCTAATTCAACTGACATGAGGAGCAACCTTGAATTTGTCAATTGCAAAATTTGTTCTTTAATCCCAAATAAATAACAATTGACCTCATTCTGCGAATTTGGCACGTGATCGCTAGCACAAAATGTGATTGCTAGCACAAAATAAAATACATATATGTTTCATTTACTATGTCAAAAATTTACTATGTCAAAAATAGGAGACTGAACTTCCTGTATGAAATATTTGTAAGTTTCACTTTCAGATCAATGTATGTGCACTTTTTATAAATGGTTTACAATTACATCATTGAAAAAGCTTCTTGGACATTTATCATATCTTTCTGTATGAAATTAAACAGGAAATTGATCTCTGTTCTTTGAGAAGGTAAATATGCTACTTAATCAAATAATTCACTTGAAGTGTGTTTTATGTGTCCTTTGGACTCCAAATTCTGTTTGTGCGGCCACACAGAAAAATGAGAGTATTTTTGCTCCAATTCTGATATAATGGAGAACCCTGAAAATGTAACCAAGTTTAGCCACGACTTGTGCCAAATGTAAATGTTGCTATGTTCGTGGTAGCAAATTGAGGCAAATGTGTGTTAGAGCATTTGTTCATCTTCTCAATTGCAGATCTTTGCTATGATGCACTTTACAATTGTATAATCAACAGCAAGTTTCGTAACTTTATAAGGCCTTTTTAAAGCTAGCATGTTTTCCAGCAAACTTTCTGTGTCAGAATTCTTTAAATATACATTACCAGTCCCTTTAAAATAGGTATGTGCAACCTATGGTCTGCAGGCCACATCTGACCCACAATCTTGTTTTATTCAGTTGTATTTACACTGCACGGCTACATTCAGGGCTGGATTAAGACCTTTAGAGGCCCTAAGCACTAAAAAGATTTTGGTGCCCCCCCCATGTAATTCAAAATAAAAACAATACTAAACCGAAATTTTTCTTTTTTTTTGTGCCCATGCTTTGCCAGTGACCTAAGCATGTGCTTAGTCTGCCTTTTGGGTCATCCAGCACTGGGGACATTTAAAAATCTATATCTGACCTGCACCCTGGAGGAAGTTGCACATGCCAGCTTTAAAATTTGCCTTTTAAGAATATGCTTTTAATATTGATTGCCAAACATACAAATAAAAAATGATCAAATAACTGTATGGGACCAAATTTCACTGATGACAAGTACATAGCATACCACCTTTAATAACTTAAAAAGGCGTATACACTTATCCAATTTTTACAGTATGTATGTACATTTCTTCTGTACATTGCAGGCTTGAAGGAAGAAGACTGGGCCTA
This sequence comes from Margaritifera margaritifera, assembly GCA_029931535.1. Taxonomy (NCBI): domain Eukaryota; kingdom Metazoa; phylum Mollusca; class Bivalvia; order Unionida; family Margaritiferidae; genus Margaritifera; species Margaritifera margaritifera. Next base: position 349,970 of record JAQPZY010001422.1, on the reverse strand, counting down.
TGAAAGATGATCAACTGACTTGGCACTTTGAACAGAACATATTTAACTGGTGCAGGATATTATTCTGTTTGCAAGGAGTATTTAGTATTTTATACAAGATAGTGACAGTTATTATAGGAAACATGGAATCCTTACATTTAGGGATTTTACTCTTAACTGTGATGGCAATTCAAGGTAAGTACTTCTTATCTTACTGTAATTCAAATGGTGGGGGTGTAGATTATCATAGACCCCAGCAGTGCCAGTGAGGATTTTGTTGCATAAATGAACAGATACATGCGTTATTTTTTCCCCACAGCATTTCTATTTCCAAAGTAGTTAGCACCACTCTTGCTTCCCTTCTAGCCAGATGTTTTTTTTTTTAATATGCAGGTTATTTTTGTTTTCTCTTACCTTCCTCTCTGTCTGTTTTATTAGCTCTACTGGTCATAGACCAGAAGAGCTTATGGGATGGTCTGTTATACATTTGGGGCCCCGGTTGTTGAGTGGTCTAAGGTGCTTGCCTTTACAGATTACTCACACATCTCACCTCTGTCTGCGTGGGTTTGAGTTTCGTCTCGGCCAATGTAGGTATGTGAGAAAGTTTGCTAGTAGCTTCCCATGGGTCTGTGGTTCTTCCTGGAGTTTTCCAGGGTTCTTCCTCTACCAGATATACTGGCCGCCTTGTATAGCCTATCATGTGCTGAAGAATGGTGTTAAACCCACAAAAACAAAACTGTTGTCCGTCTGTCCATTAGCACAAGTTTGTTATTGCTACTTCTCCTAAACTACTTGGAGGATTGCCATGAAACTTTACACACACATATTCATCCCATGGTCTAGTTGGTCCTAAATGAAAATGGTGACGCTAAGACATCCAATATGGCCATGACAGTGACCATCTTGAAAATCTTGTTATCACTACTTCTGAATGGATGGTCGTATCAATATGAGGTTTTTCACCAGAAGACTTCTTGTGATGTCTAGGTGGTTGTAAATGAAACTGGTGCCAATCTGTCTTCTAATATGGCTGCCACAATGGCCATTTTGAAAATCTTGTTTTCACTGCTTCTATATGGCTGGTCATATCAACATTGTGTTTTCACCAAAAGACTTATTATGATGTCTAGTTGATCCTAAATGGAAATGGTGCCAATCTGATGTCCAATATGGCCACCATGGCACCCATCTTGAAAATCTTGTTATTGTTACTCCTTCAAAATGGAATGTCATATCAACATGGGGTTTCCACCAGAAGACTTCTTGTGAAGTCTTGTTGGTCCAAAATAAATATGTTGCCAATCTGACATGTAATATGTCCACCAAAGCAGCTAATTTGAAAATCTTGTTGTCATGAAAGAATATCAGAGATGGTATCAACACTCAGCAGTTCAAAAAGAATAAATAGTCTTATTTTGAATTCCTGGAAATTCTTTTCAGCCAATAGAGCATCAGTCCCTTTGAGGGACTCTTGTTTATTATTCCAACCCCATGCTTTACTGTCTGGTTTGTGGATATTGTATACTTGTAACTGGGTTCATTTTAGGCTGTGTTCATGCACCAGTGACCTTATTTTTCATCCTTGGCACACAAAATTTCCCTCAGAGGCAATCTATTGGGTGTATTAAAAAAGGCCCAAGAAAATGAAGATTGAAGATCATTATGGTTGATTTTAAACTAACTGAATCAAGTTCATTCCAATGTTTCTGTATAGAGTGTGCTCATTGCCAAAGAAGTTTATGACTATCAATTTCATTGGCTGGCCCTTTACTGTCCATCTTCAGCACTAAAGGAACATTTACGGTATGTTTGTACAGAATTTGAAGATAAACAAGGAGAATTACATATATTCATTTGATTTTTGTTTTTGAATCCTAAATATTTTTTACTGAAGACCTGAACAATGTCATTTAAGTAGATTTAGATGACTTAGTTCACAGTTTTCAATGTGGCTTGGCTGGGAGTGGTTGGTGTCAATAAATACCAAAGTAGACAAAGAAAAGAGGATGGATTTGATACCTTTATTAATATACATGTAGGTGTTTATTCAAACCCTGTATGAATACATTCAACACATATTTAAATGGATAATTTGCTGTTCGTTTCAGCTCTAATATTTTGATACCCTTCATTTATCAGTCCATCTGTCCATTGTCGCATATTCTTCTAAGCCACTGGTTGGAAATTCTCAGACCTTGATAATTAATTTTTCTGTCTGTTACCATCTGCAGAAAGGTTATTGTTCTTGCCTCCATCCTTTGAGGTTCATGTGAGGAGTCACAGGTCAAAAGGGGATATACTATAATAGTCATTTTTATCGAATGTAATGGATCACTTTTTCAGTATGCATGCAAATAAACGTAGATAATTTTGACATTTTGTAGAGGAAAGTTTAAACTTTTACAAAAATAATTTTTGAAATGGATGTTCTATTTATTGAGTTAAAAATAGTCTTCAGAAAGCATTCGGTTTGTAGGTCTGTTAATTTTATTGAAATTATACTGATCTGCCATTAAACGCAGCTGAAAATAGAAAAATTAGAGACTTCTTCAGATAACCTTTTTCATAACCAATAAAAAGCATCCCACTAAACCAGATTTATTGGCCAACTGCTTTTGGATTTGGCTTTTAGGTAGATGTTAGCCAGCTGAGGAATCTCAGGTCCACTTTTGCCATTTGTTTTTATTAATTCATGTACAAGACAGATTTGATTAATTATGTTTTTTTTTCATGCACGCGCAAGTGGATAGCAAGTATCACTTTGTGTGATGTCTTTGTCGTCAACATGTTAAAGACTTTGTTATTAAAGTTGTTGCATCATATCTTAACTTCCATTTGTCTTTGACACTGTTGCCTGTTATAGTCATGAAACTTTATGGGAGCAATCATCATAGAGAGTAGTGCCCATCAAGATGAATAGTAGGTGATGTACTATTTCTGACCCAATAACTGTTTATCACGTATCAGGGATAAATACAGCTGAGACATTTCAGAATGCATTTATGTCATAATGTCATTTTTACCGTTGGTTCCTTTGTGAAGAGATCTTTATTTTAGCTATTGTTTTGTCTTTCCTTTAGTGTTAAAACAAAAATATATCTGTTACTTTAGAAGGGATCTTGTTGGTTTTTCCCCTGTGACTATTTTTTGTGCTGTGCATTACTCTGAGAATTTTGAGATCATTCTTCATAAGCTAAGCTATCTGGGATCATCTCTTTCTTTTGGCTTTGTCCTGGGTGTAATCTGCTTGTAGATGGGAATATTTATCTCAGTGAGTCATGGAGGTACATATGTCTATCGGTCTATCTATCAGGGATGTGTGATTATGGGAACCATCTGCTTGATTTCTGTCTGTAGTATAAACATTGCTTTATACTATACCAGCCACCAGCTCAGCAGGAAACCAGATCAGAGGATGTATCTGTACCATATCTATCCATCTTAGGTTTCCCTTGATCTTGGCAGTAAATAAAGCAGGAGAAAAATGTGGTCCATCAGCCTGTATTTTTAGCTCTACTGGTCATAGACTAGAATAGACTCCACCAAATATACTGGCTGCCATGTATAGCCTGTCATGTGCTGGAATATGGCATTAAACCCACCAAAACAAAAAACCTACATGAAAATGGTGCCACTTGGACATCCACTATGACTGACATAGTTGTCTTAATGATACTCCTGAATGGATGGTCATATCAACATGGGGTTTTCACCAAAAGACTTCTGATGATGTATAGTTGGTCTGAAATGAAAGTGGTGCTGATCGGATGTTTAATATGACAGCTATATTGAAAATCTTTTTATTGCTACTCCTCCTCAACAGAAAATCTTATCAACATCGGATTTTCACCAGAAGACTTCTTACAATGTCTAGTTTGATCTAAATTAAGATCGGACATCCAATACTGCCATCAATGCAGCCATCTTGAAAATCTTGTTATCTCTTTTCCTCCTGAACAGAAAGTAATTTTGACATGGGGTTGTCATGAGAAGACTTCTTATGATGTCTAGTTGGTCCTAAATAAAAATGGTGCCAATCTTACATCCCATATGGCCACCATGACAACCATCCTGAAAATCTTGTTATCGCTATTTCTCCTGAATGGATGGTCATATTTACATGGGGTTTGCATCAAAAAATGTCATGGTGCCAGTCTTATATCCAATATGGCTGCCACCTTGGCTGCCTTGAAACTCTTGTTATTGCTAAAAATATCATAGATGGTTTTAACTAGGGATGTTAATATCGGTTTTTTTCCAAAACCGATTATCGCTTGTAGAAATCCGATTTTAAACCGATTATCGGTTTTTGTCCTACACTGAAATTACAAGAAATATATTCTTATAATGCAAGTTAGTGAATGCCTCTTGCGAATAAAAGATGTTCATTACATACCATAACGTATAGACACGCATCGTCTGACGGCATGGAGGACGATGTTGTGGCTCCACCGAATAAATATTTCTTTATAAAGGTGTTGTTCGTTTTTCTTTATAAATTACCTTTAATTTCTGGATAAAATATCTTGAAAAGATCGTAAAAACAAACATTATTCCACGAGGTATCAGTACTCTTAACATGTGTATCGCTAAACGCATTGTGTATTACGTCACTGTTTTTTTTTTTTTTTTTTTTTTTTTTTTTTTTTTATTTGGATACATTCTAGTTTTATTGTTTGTTCAAAATGAATGAGATTTCTTTTATTAAAAAAGATAACATTCATATCGAAAAACGACAACTATCACTAGATAGATTAGATAGATAGATAGATAGATTGTACAAAATAAATTCACAAAGATAAACCATATACCAACTATGAATTTAATGGGTCTAAACGTCAGACATGTAAAAAAAAAATATTAAAATAAATAAATAAATAAATCATCCGATAGAATAGACCAGCCTCATCACAATGATAAACTTGGTCGTCTGTATATCCATCACGGGTCAGTATCCCTCGGAGTTGGTTGGGATAACTAGATGCAGCCGCCTGATTTGCTGCGTGTATCTCTCCCGACAACGAATTTTGTTTTATTCCATGTCGGCGCTGGAATCTCCAAAACCATCCATGACTTGCCATGAAATCTGAATCAGTATCCATAGTTTGGGCCATTTTCTCTGCATGGGCCTTGAGAATTGTTCCTGAAATCGGAACACAACCAGGTGTACACAGCATCATCTAAATCTGTGTCGTTTGCAGTGCGTGCCCGTTTCCGTTTAAATCCATCATCAGAATCAACTTCATGCAAATAACCCCGAAATTTCTGCTCATCCTTGAGCCAACCTCTGAGTGTTCACTCGGCAATTTTAAGTTCACTACAAACTTTTGATCTTGATTCACCATTACAAACTCTCTGTATGACAGTAAGCTTTTCATTCACCGAGTACGACTTTCGCTTGATTCCCTTGCTCTCCATGCTCACATTTATAAATGATTAGGATAAATTACTGATTAATGTATACTTTAATGACAATAAGTATATACTATTTGAAACCATGTTCGATTGGTCCAATTAATTTCACTGATGTTGAGACAAGATATTGACGACAAGAGTTTATGCATGTAGGATTTGCATTCCTTTGAACTTTTGTATTAAACGTCTTTTATCTGATTTGATACAAAAGACCGACTTAACGTGATAAAACAAAGCAGGTTTATTTTAATTGATTTTTACAATGCAACAATCAATAAACAAACCATAGATAAAAATTGTCCACAGATAATAAAAAAAAGTAAGTCAAACTAGTAAATCCAAATTAGTTTACATATCGAACAAGTCCTGGTTCTTATTCAAAAAAACTAACGACTCTGCATGTTCTGGAAGGAGCCGATTACGTTGATCGCTTATCAAACGTCCAGTGGCTGAAAATAATCTCTCTGATTGTACCGACGTCGCCGGAATACACAAGAATTTCCTGGCAAGATTGGCTGTTTTCAGAAACAGTTTCTCATTATGTTTCCACCACTCCAGTGCTGTTTCCGTTGAAGTCGTCGTCCATGGCGATTTGATATAATGTTCAAAGTCACAGTCATTCAATGCCTGCTGTGATGCACTATCACCCAGCAGAAACATAACTGACGCATGATTTGGTCGAGATCGTTTTGTTGGCAGTTCAGAGCTGGTTGCATCACCACTAGTCGAAGGCTGTTCAAGGTCAGCTGGCATCTGTCTGAGTAGATGGCGGACATTATCATACGCCAGTTTCTTGAAGTTGTCATCAAATCCGGGAAGATGTTTGTACATTGGATCGAGGATTGATGCAACGACGCATTCATTTGTTGCTGTTTCGTCGCGTTCCATGCCAAACCGTTGTGAAATATTCTTAGCAACGTCAGTCTTGAATTCTCCCAAAGTCTTAGAATCTTCTTCTTTAAGGATTAGATGATTCTTGATGAGACCCCATAACATCGGAAAAACACCAGAGGCTGAAGGTTGGTTTTCGGCTGACAAGACGGAGGTCATGATCTGCAACGCCTTCAAGACCGGGAGTAGTTCGCTAATCAGTTGCCAATGTTCCTCCTTCATATCCAGTGTTTTGGCATCGTTCATTTTTGTCACGCTTCTGTCACTAAGAACTGCCACAACAGGCCATCTGAGTTGTGAGAGCCTTTCAAACATGTCAAAGACGCTGTTCCAGTGGGTCTTGCAGTACTGAATCAGTTTGAGTGGTGTCTTGTCCTTGTCCATGGACACCTGTCGTTTCATAAGCTCACCCTCCGCCATTGGGCTATGTGAGAAATGTCCAACTAAACGTGATGCAGCGGATACACACTTGGAAATTTGATGATTCGTGACGGCATGGGTGCCCATTGCATGATTAATGCAAAGTTGCAATTTATGTGCCGCACAATGAACATCCAACCATCCATTCACGCTACCGACATCTTTAACATTGGAAGCACCATCATGGACACATGCAACAACTTTACCTTTTATAGCCCATTCTTCAGAAACAGTTCCCAGATGTTCAGCGATGATGGCTTGCGTGTGGCGGTCATTCATTGGAATTGTTGCAAGAATGGGTGTCTTCATAGTCCAGTCTGGATCAATGTAGCTGGCAGTGAAGATCAGGTATGCTTCGTTGGTTACACTAGTCCATATGTCGGTGGTAACGGCAATATCCTTGACATTTTCTTCTAGATGTGTCTGCATTTTCGCCATTAGCGTCTTCTTCATTGTAGTCATTCGTGACATCATCGTCTGACGGCATGGAGGACGATATTGTGGCTCCACCAAAGCCATCAAATCACGGAAGGAATTGGATTCAACAATCGAAATTGGTAGCATGTTTTCAGCGACAAACTTAGCTGCAGCAGCAGTAACTTTTTCTTGATGACTATCAGGACAGTTTCTTTGTGTTCCAATAAATGTTGTTATTCGCGGCTGAACATTTGAAGGAGCCGCAAATCCGGGATGTTTGCTACGCAAATGTGCATGCAATCCAGTAGTAGTACCACCGCTCCGACTTATTTGTTGTGAACATAGTTTACAGCGAGCCATGCTTGATGAAATTTTTTCAAAGTTTTCCCATACATCAGATTTATTTATACGACCAGCCATATTTGTAAACTTGAAAAGACACAACCAGCAGAGACCAATCCTCAACAACAGAAGCTGTAGCTATTAACAGTCTATTGTTGTCAATTTCGGACATCAAAGAACTTAGCGACCGGTCGGTCGACTAACTATTGACATCCTTCAACAATAAATGTATTCATTTACAAACATGCTGCATGGAGCGCTCACAAATTTTAAACAAACACATCTTCTTATCTGCTGGCCATATTGTATTAAAATGTAAACACTAAACAAATGCATGAATGAATTTTTTTCTGGCATTTTTTAAAATTTTCACTACAAAAATGGTAAAAAATATTGAATTCGATTATCGTTTTGTAAAAACAAAAACCGATTATCGTTTTCAAAACCGATAATCGGATTTCCGATTTTCGTTTAACAACCCTAGTTTTAACACTTAGCAGTTGAAAAGAGGAAACGGTCTCAACTTGAATACATTCTTTTTGCCCTATAGAGGGTCAATCCTTTTGAGGTTCTCTTGGTTTTTTATGCAGGGCAAGTGAAAACATGTCACTCTGCCAAAATGTCATGTAAAATAAGATGGAAAACTTTGGATGTGTCTTCATGTCGATGTACAATCCACATTTCAGCATGATCTGTGTGTAGGAATAAGTATTTTGGGGGGCCTTGGAGTAATTTTGTTTTCTGAATGCTGCAAAAATCTCCATGTTTCTCTATCAAAGTTGAAAATAAACATAAAGTCAGAGAGGCATTGATCGTTTTTTAAATATCAATCGTTAAAAACTAGCTCAAGTTCATAATTACTTTGTGTGATAGTACTGGGGATATGTCACAATTACAGAAAACACTCACTCCGTATAAATAAAATCAGCCGCTACCGTCTAACTGTCAATATGACTGTTTACTAGTGACCAGAATCTAAAGTGCAACTTACCTCCATGGACAAAATGTAAACACGCATTATAGATTAAATATATATAACAGCAAGTATAAATCATGTTGTGTATGAACTTTCAAACAAAGCTCAAGTGATTTTAATGAGGTTAGTTGAAGCTGCATAGCTTAGATCTTAGCAGACAAGTAGATTAAGACACCTGTTAATCGACTGTTGACGCCTAATGATCATTTGAATGAAAAAACTAATTTCACGCTTGTATGCTTTGACACCTCTCATTGATAAACATTATTCAGTACAGTTTTAATCCATCATATTTAAAATCCTTTTGCGATGTTTGGAACACTTGCATGTTATCGTATACTGTATTTAGAAAAATAGTACCAAGATTTTAGGATTAAATTTGTATGTCCGAGGAATATGAACTCCCATGTTGTCATAAATCATCGTAAAATCAGCTGGTTTTTGATACCTTCGTTTTATATACGTACGTTTTCAAGTGATTGTCATGTGTGTACTATTCAGATGGCAACTTTACATAATTTCTTTGGTGATTCTTGTGAGACTAGCCGACAGAAATTAGTAGATGCATCTAGTTTTGATAAAGGAAACAGACTGCCAAAAAGGCTGAGAGATTTGTCGAATCAATCATGGAATAGGATATTCCCATGGGCCGAAAAACAAGAAAACATTTGAACATTATTAGCTTTATGCACATGGTGTCGCGACTGGAATGAATAATGCAGTGGCAGTGGAACACTGAACTTGCAAAGTTCAACATAACTGCATCAGACAAAGAGCCATGGACGTTTAAAACAAGAAACTGTAATGAAATTGATGAGGGTGATGGAGGAAGGTCAAGAACCTAAGGATTTAGAACCAAAAACTACCCTGGAGAAATTTGTTTTGTTTAAGAATAAACTATTTACAGATATCTTTTTTGATAACTTGAATTATTGACATATTGTTTTTAAGTGCAAACAAAAATAGAAAGAAAACAATTTCTATATTTGTAAAATAAATATAATCTGATTTTCTTAAAACATCCTGTATTTTGTTTTACCATATGTTTTTATACTTTTGTTGTCATATTTTGGAGCAAGCTCAAATCTTCCAGGGATAAGTTCAGTTTTCCAGGGCAAACTGACTTTTATAAAATTTATTAAGCCCTGCATATACATTAAGTGTGAAATAAGAAAAAGATCTGATTTGGTATTTTATTATTTTATTTTAATTTATTATTATGTTGCGAAAATGAGAATGTTAATACATGTAAGAGAGGATTACTTTTCATTAGGTGTGAACAATCATATCCTGTTGCAGTATAATACAGTGCCTTGATGAATAAATGCTTGAATATTGAAATATAAATTATGTAGGAATCATAAGATCATTGACAATCAAGATTAATGACTCAGTGTAAGTGAATTCTTTACACAAAATTCTTCAAAACGTGGTTTGGGCAGTTGAAGTCTTGTTCATCTTTCTCAGAGAAAAACACCATATTTGAAATCTCGTAATCCTTGATATTTACACCAGGTTTTACAACCCGATTTACAGTGTTTTGATTTAAAAATTATGACATTGATTGCGTTCCATCAACCTTTTTTACGTGACCTACAAACCTACAGAACTAAGACCAAGATATAGGAGATTACATTATGATGAATTTAAAATAACATACATTTGATGTTGTGAATGGATGGTAAATACCACCTGGATTATCTGACATTAAATCCATTGACTTGGTGTACATGTAGATTGCATACTGAAAATGTAAAGGAAATTGAATGCAAATCAAGGTTATGCTGTGGAAATTACACACAGCCGCTTTGTACAATATGCAATTCTCATATAGTTCTGATGAATAACTAATATAGGTTTGTTTTATGAGTTTCATTATTCCACCTGTATATAGCTCTGTAATCACACCTGTCTGTGTGCACTTATATGTATGTGTGTGAACAAAATAACTAAAAAAAATTTAGTGAATTCATTGAAACTTGGTCATATTATTTCATGGTGATTACAAAAAGTTGTTTTTTTGAGCTTCTATGTTCACAACACCTGAAGCAGTTATTCATTCTTTAATTCATTCATTCATTCATTACAGCTAATGATAATTTACAGTGGGCAAGCATTGCCCGACAATCATAATATGACAATACTGGCAGGAGACTCCGTCATTCTCACTGCTTACAAACTCTTTTGTCTGTTTGGAAATATACCCAGGTCTGACTCTTGTTACATGTATGTTAAAAGTACAGGATCTATTCTCTTATGCTCGATTGCAGGATTTCACAATATTTGTTCCAAAAATCAACTGAATGCACAGGAATTGCACATAATATTTTGCATTACTTTCTTGAATAAATCCCCCTCTATTGAGAAACTTTTCCTTTTTTCCAGTTGATGTCCCTCTCACCCCAATTTTCATTTCTAAAATTGACCGTGAATGATACATTTAAGTTGCATTCCTGAGTGATGATTTAAAAGAGTGAAATGATATAACTAAAAACAAAATCTTGTTCGTCTCAATCTGATTGTTCAATATAAAACATTAGAAATTAGAGCAAGTCCTTTTAAAGACCAGCAAGAGATTATTGTTTGAAACTGACTATACATATAAGGCCTGCACTGAGCAACTGGATCTGATTCAACAGCGTGTCTTGATACTTAGATTGCATTATACATTCATTACTGGTTTGCAGTAAATTGCTGTTTGCTGTATCATCATTTTTTTGTATTCCTACTCACTGACAGAAACTGCTGTCATTACTGGCTGCTATGTATAGCTATCATGTGTTGAAAAATGGCATTAAACCCCACAAAACACAAACACCAGTATTTGGGGTAGATAGTACACTACAAGTCTTTCAATCAGGGCCCTGTATTTGGGGTAGATAAGCACACTGGAGGCCCAGAAAATTAGGGTCCAGTGTTTGGGGTAGATCAGGGGTGTCAAACATACAGCCCATGGGCTGGATACAGCCTGCCAGACTAATTATTTATTATTATTGATATCAAATCTGGCCCGCCATAGCAAATGAGTTTGACACCCCTGGGGTAGATAGTGCACTGGAGGGCCTAGATTTCAGGGCCCAATATTTGGGGTAGATGGTACACTGGAGGGCCAAGAAGCCGGATCTGGTATTTGGGGTAGTAGTACACAGAAGGGTCAGGAAGTTGGACCCAGTATTTGAGGTACATTGTACACTATAAGGCCAGGGAGCTAAACCCAGTATTTGGGGTACACTGAAGGATCAGGAAGTTGGACCAAGTATTCTCAACAGTTTTTGGGCACACAACTCAAGCTAAAGCTCAAAACCTGAAAATTGGATTATATTTACATCATTGAAATTTGGCATGCAGGTAGAAGAAACAAAGGTTGGAAGATCCCGGAAGATCCATTATTCTAACTTAATTCTGATTAAAGTTGCAGAATATAAAAATGTCAAGACTGAGTTTAATGCTTAAAATGTTTGGAGAATAGGGGGCATGGTTTACTAGATGGAATAACACCAAGAAAGTTCCTTGTTTCAGAGAGATGTTAGATTTGTTGATGTTTGGTATTACACCAACAGTTGCAATCACACATGGGTTTTTTTCAATGCCACAGAGACTGAAATAGACCCATGGTCTATTGTAGAAATGAAAATGTATGTGGAGAGTTCTTGCCTCCATTTGAAAACAAGGGGTGAATTCCCTAATTACAGGAGGAATTAATGAAGAAGTAAATCTATGGCTTGCAAAAATGATGCCTTTTTTTAGTGTATTCAGTTGATTTTTTTGGTGCAATCTTTCAGAAATTAGCATGGATCCCACAATTGTGCATCTTTGAATAGACCCAGTAGATGTTTTAGGCAAAGAAGATATATTTTGGGGAGGTTTGGTACATTCTTCATTGAATCAGAAGGCTGGCAACATTGAAAGGATTTTGATTTGCATTGAAAAAAATGATTCTTGTAGGTAGAATGTGGTGCAAACATCAGAATCCAGGGTTTGTCTATATAGTAGTGATGTTGGTGCAGGAGCATAGTTACAACATGTAGCCAGTGAGGTGTAATTTGAGCTGGCCATCTGTAGAATTGGAAGCACTTGGTAGCTCTGGTTTATATTTACCACTCATAGATACATGTAGTGGGCCAGTTAAATAAGCAAACCCTAGGCTTAATTCAGCTGCCCCTCTCAATAATATTGACCAAGATGACCTAGTGGAGACTAAACAGGTTAATAGGTTACACATTTTAAAACACAACCCCCTTTAGTTCTAAGTAACTACATATCATAAAACACATAACTCCCTTTAGTTCTAAGTAACTAAAGGAAAAATATGGAATAAAAAGTAAATAAAGATTTCAGGGAAAAGAGGTAACAATAGACTAGGAACTTGCCTCCATTAACAGATAAATCTGGATTTATTCAGTTCTTGTGTCCATTTTCTGGAAACATGGGGAAATATAATTATGTCCCCTACTGCCTCTTCTGGATGACATTTGCACTTAAATAAACTAAAAAGCATGATCAGAGAAATGTTTTAGACCGAGAAAGAAAAAAATAAACAAATAACACATTTTAAAACCTGAAGATTTGTGAAAATTTTGGTATATGCTGTAAATTGTTGATAATAAGGACACAGACATTTTGTCTTGTCTTGTACCTTTCTGGGCAGCAGCATGGCAAAGAATATGGTACTGGATAAATGAAAGTGATTTACAAGGAAGTGAGGGAGGCGCGGTGGCTCAGTGGTTAGCGTGCTGGACTCACGACCGAAAGGGTGTGGGTTCGAATTCTAACATTGGATCAGCCTGGATTGGCTGCTGTAGTATGCCCTTGGGCAATGCACTTTACTCCAATTGCCTTGGCACTAAATAACCAACTTGTGTTGCTGTGCCATAAAACACCAAATCAACATAACTTAATGTATATTTTTGATGAATGATAATAAAACTGAAGCCATTCTGATCACCACACAAAGACTTTCTCATTCCCATCCTTTACCTCGAACAATAAGTATTAGCAACACCAACATTAAATTCACACAATCAGTACGAAACCTGGGTGTAGCTCTTGACAGTACTCTTTCATTACACCAACATGTCATGAACATAGGTATGCAAGGCTACATATCTGGAGCTGAGACGTATCAGCTCCATTCGCAATTTTCTTTCAGTGATGCCACAAAAACACTTGTGTGTTCCTTAGTAGTCTCTAGACTGGAATATTGTAATTCATTTTTATCAGGTTTGTCTCGGTGTCTCCTACAGAAACTTCTAAAAGTTCAAAACACAGCTGCTCAGATCATCCTTAGAGTACCAAGAACCGAGCACTCATTCCCCTTGCTATGTACCCTACACTGGTTACCTGTTCGCTCCAGAATCAAACACAAAATCTGTTCTCTATGCTGCATTTCGTTGACTGCCTCCAGTCCAAAATACCTATCAGACCTCACCCACTTGTACACCCCTTCCAGATACTTGCGCTCCTCTTCTGACACTCATATTCTCATTATTCCTGCTATCAAAACGAAGTCTTACTGACAACGTTCTTTTGTGTACCAGGGCCCAGCTACCTGGAACGAATTGCCTGTTGAACTTAGACACAATGACACTGTGATCTCATTCAAGAGTGCTCTTAAAACCCACCTATTTCTACTGCAAGAACAGACTTAAGACTTAGCAGTGTTTCCTTAGCTTAATTATTTTCAGCATTTTTTGGGTTGTAATTTCATGGTGTTTTTTTTTTGTAATCGTGTCCGTACATGTATATATGTCCTTATGTGTTAACTAGTATTGTAAAGTGCTTAGAGCTTCTAAAGATTAAGCGCTGTACTAAGTCCTCTTATTATTATTATTGTTATTCTTATCCCTGTTTTTGCTGTTTATTATTTCCCTGCTTTTATGTCAAGCATTGGAATATTGTGATACCTTCTGTCTGTCTATCCATCAATCCATCTGTCAGTTATCACATATTTGCCTAAACCACCGGGTAGAAATTCATGAAACTCCGTAGTTACATGTATCTTTTACCTGCAGAGCTCGAAATTACCTTTTTTCAGTTCTAGCAGCATTTTTATAGTTGTAATATTTTCAACTAGCAAAAATCTGGCTATTTTCAGTGTTCACTAGCATATTTGAATAAAACTGAAATTTGAATAAAAAATATCACTTGCACGAAACTTCTACCTAGTTCATTATTTTGAGCTAGCAGTATCAGAATTGTAACTAGCAAAATGCTAGCATCAATTTAAAGCCATGACCTGTGGCAACCATTTGTCAAATGGATGTCATTCTTTACTCCAGGTCCTGGTGTTCTTGGGTGGCAATTAGATGTACACAAATGTACGTTTCGCTGAAATTTTCAAATATTTTCTTAATAAGTTTCATATATGCTTTCATAGCTTGAAGATGCATCATATATATAACACATTTTGTGTATTGACATTCTGGTCATTCTCTGAGGGTATGTGGGTTAAAATTGAGGGTAGGGGTGGGGGTGAAATGGAGGTTGGAATATGCAGTAAAAAGCATAGGGATTTGCAATGGTGAGCTATCAAGTTGCTCTATTTACCAGTACATGTATTTAACATTTTATCATTGCAGGTACAAAAGGGCAACTGAGCCAGCCGCAGTGTGAGCGGGGAAGTTGTTATCCAGCCACTGGGGACTTGTTGATTGGCCGAGAGAAAAATCTCACCACCAACTCAACATGCGGCCTTGACAGGCCAGAAAGATACTGCATTGTTAGTCATTTGGAAGACGTTAAAAAATGTTTTGTATGTGACTCTCGGAGACCATGGGCTACAAATAATAGAGAAAGTCATAGAATAGAAAACATAGTATCCTCATTCAGAGAGCGAAAGTTACGCTGGTGGCAAGCGGAAAATGGTGAACAAAATGTTTATATTCAGTTAGACCTTGAAGCAGAGTTTCATTTTACTCACCTTATCATGACATTCAAAACATTCAGACCAAAGGCAATGTATGTAGAGCGGTCTTTTGATTTTGGTCAGACTTGGAATGTATACCGTTATTTTGCTGCTGATTGTGCCAAGTCTTTCCCAGGAATAACCACCGGTCCAGTTCGTCATCTGAAGGATGTTATCTGCGTTTCCAAATACTCAGAGGTGGCTCCATCCACTGAAGGAGAGGTAAGTACATGTCGTTCACATTTGTCCAAGTTGTCTTCATGGTTGGTACTTAAACTTGTCCAAGTAATCACCAAATTTGGGCTTAAAATACTGTTTTTTAAAAATATTTTTATTATCTAGTGTACCAGAAAAAGAACGCACTATGGAATTTCAGTTCCAGATCTCTTATTAAGCCTAATAGTGACATCTTATTGACTAGTATTTTCTTTCTTAATTCCCTCTTTCATACCAATAGAAGTTTGATTTACCGTATTTTGGTGTGTATAACGCGCAGTTTTTTCACCTAATTTTATTATCTTAAGTCAGGGGTGCGCGTTTTATACAAGAACTAAAAAAAAAGATTTTTTCCAGGTCGATCTGACAAGAGGATGAAGTCACTATAGCCGCCTACATGTGTCACATTCACTCCTTGTGAAATATTAAATCCGTTGCACATTGCATTGTAACTAAATTGTTTACCGGTACTAGCCTTATTAAAGAAATAAATAATGCTTACAAACCTTGATAGTCTTGTTCTTTGATTGCTTATGTTAATAAACTGGTTTCATTTCACATCACTGTGTAGCGTTTTGTTCTGTGCCTCGACCGGAAATACATGTACATAACTGGTAACTTGTTCAAAAGCTGTGCAAAGTGCCGCATTGGAGCGGAACAAATACCACTGTGAGGATTACCGTACTTGTTCCGTAAATGTTCAGTATTCCATAACTGTTGATCTAATACATTTTTTCTTCATTTATTTTTGGTTGAATTGAAATATAAAATGTGTAGAATTCAAGCAGTGTTAATGTTCTCATCAGAGGCACCTTTAGGGGACATATTTTTTGCCACTTGGTTTCTTTGATATGGTAACACTGACACGTTGTGAAACAAAGTAATCAATTAATGTATGAAGTCGGAAAATATTTTTCAAATGTTCAATATTCAATAACTGTGGATCTAATTAATTTTGTCTTAATTTATTCATGTCTGAATTGAAATATAATATTTAGAATTCAAGCAGTGTTAATGTTCTCATTTTTTGCGTGACTACGGTTAGCCTGTTATGGTAACACTGACATGGCGTTAATGTATGAAGTCGGAAAACATTTTTTTTTTTCCTTTGGAAAATAAACTTGTTTCTTAATTTTATTTCTCATCTTAAATCATAGTATTTGAGATATCTTTGCGACTATACAGGGATCAATGCTTCATTGACTCAGTGTGGTCTTTTCATGGTAATCGGCGCCAGGTAAGCTTTGATGCGCTCAACATAGTTACAATGCTTTGTCTCGGTGAGCAATATTTAATTGATTCAGCGCGGTGTTTTTAACGGTGATCAGTGCTTCATTGACTCAGTGTGGTCTTTTCAAGGTACTCGGCACCGACTAAAGCTTTGATGTGCTAAACATAGTCACATTGTTTTGTCTAGGTAAATTTGCAATGTACACCGCTCCCTCGATAACTCGCGCCCGGATAACTCGCGAACCCGCTTATAACGCGGACCAGACGTGGATCCCATTTTTTTTAAACTAGAAAATTTAAAAAAAAAAAAAAAATAACAAAATTGACCCTATTTGTTGAAGGTGGAAAAAATCACGATCAAAAATTAGTAAATGAAACCTTAATATATCGCTCGTTTTATCGTCAAAACCAGTGGTTAATACCCAGAAATTTGAATCATCATCATGAAATTTTCAACTTTTAATAAGAAGTCAAATATTTTGTTCAATTTTCTTTCCAAACAACATTCTCAGTAAAATATAAATAACAATATTCGACGAAATTTAGATCAATGAAAACACCACTGGTGGCAACACTTTAAAAATAAATACCAATTAAATAAGTTTTGTCAAGTGAAATATGTGTTTTAGCTCTATCTTTTAATTCGGTTTCAGTGTAATCATCATAAATGCAAAAAGCCCTCTTGTATTCAAACGTGAAAATTAAAATTCAACCGACCCAGCTATCGCCGCAAGCGTTTCCCTGAGAATCTAATTATGTGCCGACCTTTTTTTGTTTTTATCTCTGACTTGCGGAAGTATATGTTGTGTTGTTACACTCAATTAATAGCAGACCTGCTTTGTATTATCACGTTAATTACGTCTTTTGTATCAAATCAAACAAAGGGGGTGGAATAACAGAAAAGTTAAAAGGCGTGCAAATCCTGCCTGCGTAAGAGCTAGTGGTCACGGCCGTGTGTCAGGTCAACTCATTTCAATTGATCAATCGAACACTGTTATAAATATTATTATGTAAGTAATATAATTAAACTACCTTAAATTAGCCTACTCATTCACAAATGCAATCAAAGATAGTAAGGCAACCAAGCCAAATGAGTACTTGGAGAATAAAAGCTTTGTTTTACAGATGCGGTTCATTACGGAGAAGCGAGTTCCAGAGTTTGTATTGAATTTTCTAACATGCTACTCAGGGATTTCCTCAAGGATGAGACGAAGTTTCACTGTTACTTGATATGAAATCACGGCATCCATATTTTACTAATGGAACAATAAATAAATCAAGGTTCGATGTTGATGGTTGTTTCACGAAATAAATGTCAATAGTTTTTGAAAAAAGGAATCTTGTTTAGTTGTGAATCAACAACAACAAAAAGCAGTGACGTAATACACGTGTTGTTCAAACCGCTTGGACTAATGTTGTTAACGATCTTTCAGAGGTTCGTTATCTTGAAAATAAAGGTAATTTATACAGAAAAGCAAACAACTACATTAGAAAAAGCTCTTTATTGACAATTATTCCCAGTGTAATTATAAAACGAGTATTCCGCCATTAAACAGCCCCGTTACCCACCCCACCCCCACTGCGGTTTTCTCGATGTCCAGCGGGGATGGCATCCCTTTCTTAATTTTTTTGAGATCCCTCGGTAACTTGTGCCCTCGCTTATAGTGCGGTCTATGTTTTTGGACCCCGTTGTGCGCGAGTTATCGAGGGAGCGGTGTATTTACTTTTCTTCAGAAAATAAACTTGTTTCTTTGTTTTATTTCTCATTTTAAACAACAGTATTTGATACGGTACTTCTTTGTTACAATACAGTGAGCAGTTTTTAATTGACTCAGCATGGGTTTTTTAAAGCTAATCAGCATCGGCTAAAGTTTTGATGGGCAAAACATAATTACAATGCATTGTCTTGGTAAATTCTAGCCTGAACATGGGCATATATTTTAGAGGTGTCATGATAATCCAAATAAGTATAAATACTGGACCTAAACTTTCACATAGCATATTGTGTTCGATCTTGAATCTGAATGAATATAGTCAAAGTATCAACATGGGTCGTATAAGAAATTCGTACAATGCGAAAGACAAGCTAACCATCATTGCCTATGCAGAAACACATGGTAACAGAGCCGCTGGGGGGGGGGGGGGGGGAGTTTAATGTAGGAGAGTCTTCTGTTAGGGAGTGGAGAAGAATGAAAGAGAGACTGAAGAAAATGCTGCAAACAAAACAGGCAGACAGAGGGACAAGTGCAAAGTATCCAGACGTAGAGAGTGGAGTCCTTGAATGGGTCATGGATAGAAGAAAACGGGGAATCTCAGTATCCACGACAGAGATTCGCTTTCAGGGAATATTGATTGCAAAACATAAGAAAATAGACGACTACAAGGGGTCTGTGAGCTGGGCCGAGCTAGATCCAAGCATTATCATCCATGCCTTCAAAAAGTGCTGCATCTCAAATAAAATGGATGGCACAGAGGATGACATCTTGTGGGAGGACAATGCCAAGCATGAAGACCACTCAGAGAGCGAGGACAAAGACGACGATGAAAGCTATTATGCAGTAACACCAGGAATGATGACAGACGAGGACATACAGCGACTTTTCGAGAGTGATGATGCCGAAGAGGAATTTGAGGGATTTGATGCAATAGATTGAACTCCATCAACTAGACGAACCTTTAAAGGGCCCTTTTAAGGGCCAACCATAAAATCGGAAAGATACAATTTCAATATTGCCACTTTTTCATTCACTATCCAAAATGACCGACTGTTGTTGCACTATGAAAACGGAGCGAAATACCGGTAGTCACGATTTTGAAATGTATTATATCACATGCGCGTTATATGGCAGAACTACGTTTTTTCCACTCATTTTGGGTCGAAAATCGGGGTGCACGTTATAAACACCAAAATACGTTATTGCAACATCTTGCATTGATGCATGCTCCTTTGTTAAGCAATTTAATCTCTTGCAGCATTTCCACAACCTTTAAAATACATTATACAGAGGATGCCAGTGAATTTAAGGCAAAAATCTTGAGACAACAGCACAAGCCCGTAAATGTTCAATTGCCAATATACTGTTTTTGGCTTTACTGGTCATAGACCAGAAGAGCTCATGTGATGACCTTATATCAGTTAGCACAAGTTGATTCTCACTACTCCTCTTAAACTGCTTGGAGAATTGCCACAAAACCTTTCAAACATATTCATTCCTAGGTCTAGTTGGTCCTAAATGATAATGGTGACCGCCGAATATTCAATATGGCCATCACATCAGCCATCTTAAAAATCTTGTTATTGCTACTCCAGCTGACTTCTTATCGTGTTTGGTTTGTTCTAAATGAAAATTTTGATGAGCTGGCATACAATATAGGTACCATGGTGGTCATCTTACAAATCTTATTATGGCTACTTCTCCTAAACAGATGAATGTAGCGACATAGGGTTTGCACTGAAATTTTTCTTATGATGTCTAGTTGGTCCTAAATGAAAAAAGGAGCTGATCTGACATTCAGTATGGCTGCTGTGGTGGTCATCTTGAAAATCTTGTTATAGTTATTTCTCCTGAATGGATAGTCGTAGTGACCTGGGTTTTTATAAACTTTTTTATCACTAGTCCTCTTTAAGGTATGGTCATATTGACATGTGGTTTTCACTAGAACACTTCTCACTTATATGCATTTGGTCTAAAGTGAAAATGATGCCAGTGTGTCCTCCCAAAGTTTGACAAATCTTGTAAAAACTACTTCTCTTGAATGCACAGTATTACCAACATTTGTTTTCATTTTTTTAATCTATTTTTTCTTGCAGTATAATAAAATAATGCTGTTAAAACCTCCAAAATGGCTGTTTTGATGGCCATTGTAAAAATCTTTATATGGCTACTTATCCTGAATGAACAGTCCTGTTGACATGGGGATTTCACTAAAACATTATAGCAGTATGTAGCTAGTTGTAATGAAAAATAGTATTTATCTGCCCATCAGCATGGCACCATAGCCATCTCGAAAATCTTATCATTACTCCTCATGCATGGATGGTAGCATTGACATGGGGTTTTCATTAAAACACTTCCAGCAACATTGAATTGGTCCTGAATGAAAATGGTGCATATATGACTCCCAACATATCCACACTTTGTGAACGAGTTTTAAAAATCAGACCTAATTGACCTTGGGGTCAAGTCCGAGGTCATTGCTTGCAATTGTACTTAACTGATATTATGAACAAGGTGATTCGTACATATATACAAGTGAATTTTCACCAGACGTTGTATTTAGTTGCATTCCAATGAATAATTTGATAGTCATCATTCTTTGTAATTAAGGTGAATGGTCTTGACTTAGGTTTTTAGCTTTACTGGCTAGTGAGCATGATAACAGAAAGAAGTATGAATGGATCTTTATCATTAAACCCAATCTGTAGATATATCTAAAGAATACCTTGAAATATACCACTTGAATAACTTCCAAAAAATATTATTTATAGGTTTAACCAAACTTATTATGTCGTTATATCTTCGCATTGTCTAAGACAAGTTTAACAATCTTCTATCTATGATACTAGGTTCAAGGTCAAAGGCCATGATAAAGAATTATGTACTACATGTTCAGGTCTCTTGTAAACATATTAACTTGAACATAAAAAACATAGTTTTGTTGCTAAAATTGAACTCGGCATAAAAGAAGAAATGGTTTTGTCTGGATTCCTGGAAATTCTTTCTGGCCAGTAGAGTGTCAGATGCTTTGAGGGACTCTTGTTATTGAAATAAATCACCATTTACAATTTTTTATTTATAAATGGGTCTATGCTATGCTGTAGTATTGGTGCAAAATGACTTTTCTGTCCAGTCAAAATGGGTGAAGTTGGGGGTAATAGGGGGAAGTGAGTAAGGCCGCAACATTTACACGTGAATAGCTTAGTTTAGTTTTACTGCCTGTAAATATTTACAAAATTGGTAAACGTATAAACGAACATGCATGTGGCTGTCATTGATGCAGGAACTACAGGGATTGAAATTTTTTATAAAAGTCAGCTTGCACTGGGCAAGCTGACTGGAAAATTGAACTTGCTCATGGGAAATATGAGCTTGCCCCAAACATATATCCCAACATGAGTAAAAAAAATAAGATAAAATATATGGGATATTTTAAGGAATTCACATTATATTTATTTTAACTTTTCTTTCTGTCTTAAAACTATATGCCAATAATTGAAGTTATAAAATATATACATGTAAATAATACATAGATATGTAGATGAGAAAGAGTTATAATGCAGATATAGTTAGAGAACAAAACAGACATGTACATGTATATAGACAGATTAAATGGACAAGTACAAAAGGGTTTGGAAATAGCTAGATTTTTAGGTAAAAGAGAAAAATATTTGACAAGCCGTTTTTTTGAGAATGATTTGAGAACACTTTTTTTTGTCCATTTAATTGTTTGCAAAGCAGTAAGTATGTATTGGTCTCCTATAATTATCACATAGACAACAGATCATAAACACTGCTTGTAGGTGGTACATTTTCGTAACATCAATCACGCTTTGAGGTTAATTGTTAGAGAAGAGTGCATTTTATTTCCAAACACACCTTCCAGAGAAATCTCATGAGTTGTATTATTAACAATTAACACCTACTCACCATAAAATCAGCGACATGCATCAAAACAATCTTTGAAAAGCAAATTGTTTAGAGTCTGTAATCTGACAAACTGCCAGAGGCTAACTTATGACCTGAAAGTCGGTGAGTCCTGGATTCATAAAAATATTACGATTAAAATGTAACTGATAAGTTAAAATATAAATATTTATTCCTTATTTCTCAAAACTTGCTTTAAATAGTAAATATTCACATCACATTTGTGCAAGAAAATGCAAGACTGACCTTGATATTGACTACAAGATGGAAATAAGTCATACAATAGATGAAAGAAACTAGCCAGTTATGTAGAAGAAGAATGTGCTACATATAAATGGTAAATAAAGGTGCTGATGTGATATACATACTGTAGCAAGATCGAAGGGTATAAAACTTGCAGAACATAAGCATTAGAACTGAACATGACCCCTAGTCGATAAAATAGCTTGTACGGAGCTAGTGTTTTATGTATTTTACCGAGACTACTGATGTTAAATAACATTTCTTGTATCTTCTATCCCTCACGATTTGTTTTGACTTGCCCACAGGCAAGTACCTTGCAAACTTGAGCTTGCCCAAACCAAATTTGAGCTTGCCCAAACCAAATTTGAGCTTGTCCCGGGAGTCGGGCAGGTGGATTTGTAAATCAAAGAACTACCTGTTCAAATTAAATATATTTCCACATTCAGCTTAAGAGGATTGTTTTGTAAAATTTTTCTTTTAATTCTTTTCTTAAAATATGTATCTGTGATTTTTTACATTGAGTGTGGTTTAGCTACATGTAGGAAAAAAGCAGAAGTTGACAAGAGTTGACTATAGCACACATTAAATAGCATTGCACATCAGATTGATTAAGGCTGCAGTTTTTACACATGTAAATGGCTTACAATATTGGTAAATGTTTAAATGAACATGCACGTACATGTAGTTGTCAGTGATGCAGGAACTACCCATTCCAATTAAATGATATATTTCGACAGCTCTGCTTAAGAGGACTGTTCAGTATGATTTTTCTGTTCATTCTTAAAGTATGTATGATTTTCACATCAAATGTGGCATCTCAAGAAAAAAGCCAAAATGTGGTGAGAACCCGTTGTAGTGCATATTACACAACATTTCATATTAGGTTGATTTACTGACAGTTCTGAGCAAAGTTTATTTAAACCAAGGTATTTACATTTGAAAACATGTTTACTAACACAACCTTGATTCGTAACATTTAATTTAAAGAAACACTGTTTTCAAGTTTGTAAGCCACCAATCAGTTTCTTAGTCATTATAGATCCTACAAATGCATCACATGCGCATGTTCACACAGTACGTTTGGTTACATTATCTATTCATTTCATTGTGTACATGTATGTATCAGTAGGAAACAATATCATGATGATCCTAGGTATGTTTTACCTAAATTGTCAGATATATTAAACAAAGTCATAGCTTACAATCCTATCATAATAAGAGGTAAGAGATGTACAGCAAATGAAACAATCACAAGTTGAGTAAGGCATGGTATGCACATTATTACAGCAGTCAGTTGTAAACCTAACAATTAGAATGAGGAAAATGTTGAGTTTCTAATTGTTTCAGTTGAATGACATTGTTTCAGTTATTGTAAACAGTGTACACATTTAGAAATGTGGTAAACATTGCAGCCTTAAGCTTGGTTTACTGAAAATGCTGATAACAAAGAACATGTTTGTTAGTGGAACCTTTGATTAGTAACATTTTTCTTTAAAGAAGCACCATTTCAAATTTGTAAGCCACTGCAGAAGTAGTCATTGTAGATCCTACAAAAGCATCCCATGCACATGTCGAGGCAGTATACACTGTGGGAAACATATCATGACAGTCCTACATGTAGGTATGTTTTACTGAAAATGTCAGATATAGTCAACAAAAACATGTCTTATAAACTGAATCTTGTCATAAAAAGAGATCAAAGATCTTCAACACATGAAATAATCACAATTTGGGTGAGGTACAGCAATGCACATTATAATAGTTGTCAGCTGTTCATTAAGCTTAATGAGTAGGTAAGTTGCTGTTAATGGATAGATTGTGTGTGTTTATATATTACCTGATGATTGACGCATATTACACCATTGTTTACCACAGATTTGATTTTCAAACCACTGTATCCCATAATATATCCATGCAGCCTCAGTTTAGTCCCTTAGGGGGTGCATGCACTTCCAACTACAATAAGTGGGCTGATGATCAACCGGCTGTTTGCCTCTAGTCTGCTCAACTACCAGTCATAACCCCCTGCAGGTTCGGGATATAAAATGGGCTTGATGTACCCTGCTGCATGTCATAAGAGGCGACTAATGGAGGCAGGAGCAGCAGTGAGTCAGTGGTTAGTGTGCTGGAGTCTGGAGCTAAAAGGTCGTATCAACATGGGGTTTTCACTGAAAGACTTCATAATGATCTGTTGGTCCTCAGTGAAAATGGTGCTTAACTGACATCCAGCATGGTTGCCATCTTGAAAATCTGATAGTTGTATTGACGTGGGTTTTTTTACTGTAAGACTTCTTATGATTTTCCAGTAGGATCTGAAGAAAACCATTCTTCTCATACATTGATATGTGGCCACCATGATTACCACCAGGAAAATCTTGTTTTGCTACACCTCCTGAATGAATGGTCATATCAGCATGGTGTTTTCACTAAAAAGAGTTCTTATGATGTCTAGCTGGTCCTAAATGAAATAGGTTCTGTACTGATCTGAGATCCAATATAGCCACCATGGCATCCATCTTGAAAATCTTGTCTCTGCACGTCTTGAACACACGGTTGTATCAATATGGGGTTTACACTAAAAGACTTTTTATGATGTCTAGTTGGTCCTAAATGAAAATGGTGTCCCTTGGACATTCAATATGGCTGCCATGGTGGCCATTTTGAAACTCTTCTTATTGTATACATTGGGTTTTCATTACAAGACCTGTGATGTCTATTTGGTAATTAATGAAAATGGTGCTGATCTGACTTCCAACATGGCTGCCCAGTCTTGTTATTGCATATTCTGCTGGACTGATGACCATAGCTACATGAAGTTTTCACCAAAAGACATATTACCACGTCTAGTTGGTCCTAAATGAAAATGATGACGATCTAAATTGCAAGGCCAAGGTTTTGAATTTTTAGCATTACTGGCTTTTGAGCATGATAACACAAACAAGTATGAATAGATTTTTATCATTTACATATTATCCAGTCTGAAGATGTATGTGAGTGAAACTTTAATGTATATGAGAATTTTCTGTTTGATTCTTCTGTACTGCAGAAGAACAAAGATTGTGACTGTTTGGCTTTAT
This sequence comes from Margaritifera margaritifera, assembly GCA_029931535.1. Classification (NCBI taxonomy): domain Eukaryota; kingdom Metazoa; phylum Mollusca; class Bivalvia; order Unionida; family Margaritiferidae; genus Margaritifera; species Margaritifera margaritifera. The sequence continues at coordinate 324,215 of JAQPZY010001422.1, read as the reverse complement.
CTTTTCTGTATGACTTTATGCTATGACTTTGGAATAATAAATCATCTGCAAATCTAATGAATTTTTTTGTCAAACTCGATCTTGATGTGCCATGTAGGATGGTTACCATGTATATGAACTTTGTAGGCCCACCATCATAATTTACATCCACTCCATATGAGTCTTTTTCCATATTTTTTGTAAAATGATTAAAGCTCAATTGATAATCGGTAGTCTATACCTATGACTGATAGTCTATACCTGCATGTATTCTAGAGCTGATTAGCCAGCTCTACATGATATCTTCGTATAGATTAGAGATTGAAAACTTGCTACAAGTTTATTTGCCTGGGTTGGCAAGTGCTGAAAAACTAGTCTAAAATGTATTTGGACAGAGTTTAGCAAGCATTTACTGTATCTGTAATGTAAACAAGAAGAAGGCACCTGTATTACTTGGATAAAACAAAGTAAAGCTCAACTTCTGCTTTCAGATTTGATCTTTTGTGAACAAAATTGGCAAAAGTGTCTCTTACATATAAATAAACATTAGCCCTAAAATTGATTTTGCTGATCAACTATTTTGCCAGAAGAGGAAGAAATCATCACTAGCATTTAGAGTAGTTGGTTAAATTTTCAGCTCCGTCTTTCTGCTTTTGCAACTTGTATATGGCATTGCCATCCAGAAGAAAAAGGTTGAAAGTGTGCAGAAATTGTTATTCCACAGTTTAACCTCAGCATCACTATTTACAGTCTAACTTACTACAAGCATATAAATTCACATCTGCACCAAACATGTCAATTCTATCACCTACACCACATTGTGTGCTGCCAATTATCCTGAATCAAAGATGCTGCGGGATCGCGGGTTTTGTGAAAAAAATAGCAGGAGTCTCGCATCTTTTAAAACCCAGTGGGGGTAGATCATGAAAATTACCTGCGGCTCAGGCGATTTATTGTGCCCAATGTGAGTTTGTTGTTGTTTTTTTGTTTTTTTTAGCTTTACTGGTCATAGACCCAAAGAGCTTATGGGATGGTCTGTTGTCCATCGTCCACAGTAGCCATCTTAAAAATTTTGTTGTTGCTACTCCTTCTGAATGGATGGTCATATCAACGTGGGGTTTTCACTAAAAGACTTCTTATGATGTCTAGTTGGTCCAAAATGAAAATGGTACAGATCAGATGTCCAATATGGCCACCACAGTGTCCATTTTGAAAATATTGTTATCACTAAATCTACAATGGATGGTTGTATCAACATGGGTTTTTACTAAACATCTTCTTATGATGTCTAGTTGGTCCTAAATGAAAATGGTGCTGAACTGATATCCAATATGGCCACCACAGTGGCCATCTTGAAAATCTTGTTATCTTGTTATCACTACTCCTCCTGAATGGAAAGTCATATTGACATGGAGTTTTCACTACAAGACTTCTTATGATATCTAGTTGATACTAGATAAAATGGGGCCAATCTGATGTCCAGTATGGCCACCTCAGTGGCCAGCTTGAAAATCTTGTTATAGCTACTCCTCATGAATGGAAAGTTGTATAAACATGGGGTTTTCACTAAAAGACATTTTATGATGTCAGGTTGGTCCTAAATGAAAATGGTGCAGATCTGACGGCCAATATGGTCGCGCCGGTAGCAATCTTGAATTGTTATTCCTAATCTTCCTGAATGAAAAGTAGTATTGCCATGGGGTTTTCACCAGAAGACTTCTTATGATGTATAGATAGTCCAAAATGAAAATGGTGTTTGATCTAATGTCCAATATGGTCACCACAGTAGCCATCTTGAAAATATTATCACTGCATCGCCTGAATGGGTGGGGTCATATCAACATGTGGTTTCACTTAAAGACTTCTTATGATATCTAGTCGATCATAAATGAAAATGTTGCTGGTCTGACTTCTGATATGACTGGCCAATGGTCATCTTGAAAATCTTATCACTACTTGTCCTAGATGGCTGGCCATATCGACATTGTACTTTCACCAAAAGACTTCTTATGATGTCTAGTTGGTACTAAATAGAAATGGTACCAATCTGATATCGAATATGGCCTCCATGGATGGCATCCACCTTGAAAATCTTGTTATTGTTGCTTCTCCAAAATGGATAGTTATATCAACATGGGGTTTCCACCAGAAGATTTCTTGTGATGCCTTGTTCAGAGATGCTACCAGGCCACGGGATCATGGGTTTCTTGCAAATATGATAGAGTCATGCAACTTTTAAAACACAATGGGGAAAAGATCGCGCAAGTTACCTGTGGTTTCTGTAATTTCTCATACCCAATGCATGATTTCTTTGTTTTTTGATCAGGTTGATCAGATTATCGTTTTTTTGCCTTTTCTCCATTATCTCAATTAATCCTGTATCTATGGAGAATATTGTTTGAATACAAGCAGCTGTATGATGGAGATCTGTTGGAGTATTGCAGAAACTATGGAGATATTCCGATTTAATTTTTTTCTGGAGCAGTATAGTAAATTGATGCATTGATCAGCCATTAGGGAAATGTCTAAAGCGCAACAGCAGTGTGTCATGTTGAAACAAAAGATAATTGATTTCTTTAGGAAAGTCAACGAGACAGAAAGATCATCTGTTAAGGACAAAAATAGGGAGGATGAAATATCTGATGGTTTTGCTGCTAACCGAACATAGCGCAGAAAGCAGTGATACTGAAATAACTGGCATGATGTCGTTAACTACAGTTTAGGCCTTGCAGAAAATCTGATATATCGACACAAATATCCAAGGAACAATAATCGTGAATTGTGGAAAATTGTGTTTTGGATATATATCCTGAAAACCAGTTCCCGAATCTATTCAGACTGGCGATAATTGCACCAGTTCTGCCTTTTATAAAAAGCTGATTGTGAAAGGGGATTCAGTTCTCAAAGCAAAATTCACACTTCTCCAAGGAATAGGTTAACCACAGACTTTTGAAACTCTGTCATTGTAATAAGAAAATGTCAGAATATCTGAGAGAAAAAAACGAATAAAAATCCATACAGATATATCATTTTTTTCTAAGATATTCTGACATTTTCTTACTACAGTGATTGAGTTTCAAAGGCCTGTGGGATAACATCTGCAACAGTAAATAAACTGATGACTATACAGATGTGTGAGTGTGTGATCCAATAAACGATTTTCAGTTTGCAAAGGCTTTTTTGAAGGGGAGTGATAAGAAACAAAGAACATTTACCAGCTGAGCAACAGTTAGGTATGCAGATACCTTATACATTTATTGTCAAAGAAGTGATACAAAATCATTAAATGCTTGTTTTAGATTAGGTGTTTCTACACCGTATAATATTGTTGTCACCCATCAGCTACCATTGAGGATACAGTACACTCATCGTGTTTTTATGATTCACCACGCAAATTGAGTGGGCGTGGAGAAAGGGCAGGGGATTAAGTGCCCACTATGAGTAGTTTAAGTCCATTCAGTCTCGTGGATTTTCACAATAATTTAGTGAAAATTCACTCAGTCTAGTGGAAGTGCGTGACTGATTTTATTGCAGTCATCGTGAGTCGTAGTGGGTTTTATGGCACCCCTCGCTGATTCTATTGTATTCGCTCTGCGAGTCGACACACTAAACAAACAGATGGGAGAAACTCCGACACCGTAAACCCAAACATGGCAGGTATAAATTTCATACCTTTACCTGTACAGTGGTAACATTTCCTGTGTATTTATCAGTAGCCTGGCTGAGGATACATTCAGACGAACGTGCGTAACGTAGAAAAAATATGAGGTTTTATATTTCTTGGATATCTTTCCACCCCTGTCCATGACAAAGCGTACATCAGAAATAATTGCTTAGCTACAACGTACATCCCTGCTGATTTATTACATGTATATGTACCTGTACAGATGCGGAAATTGACTTTGTTCTGCATCAAGTGGTAACTTCGAGGTTCTTTCTCAATAAATGATATTTCATAAAAGTGTGTTGTGTACTGGTTATTAATTTGTCAGTTTCCCTTTAATTTCCATATCATTTCCAAGACCCACCTTGAAGAAATCATTGAAAGCAGTAATACATATAGAACTCGAAAAGAGATTACAAAACACGTACGATCATGAACACTGGCACATTATAACATGTATGTCATAATTCTTGCCAAAGTATTTTAAAATAAAAAAGATACACGAGCTATACTAGTCTACGGAAAGGTTCTTCTGTACTGTTACCCTTAAACTTTTAAAAAAACATTGTTTATGAGACAGTACAGCAATTTTTTTAATGCACGGAATTGTGTACACTGTATTGACTGTTGCGCTCTATCAGTGGCCATTCATGTCATAAACAAATGAGTTCAATGAGAAAAAAAAGTTATTTCCTGTCCACACTTTTTTCACGAATCTACATTGCATCGCCAGAAACTGTCTGAGGAGTATCATTCTTACTTTGAAGCCAGCCGCTATGCCTGTTGCTGTAGCTTCCTGCCTCGAGTCAACAACAGTCCGTCAAGACAGTTTCTACATGTCATCAGCAAATGTTCAATGTCGCGCTTCGATGTTTCAAAATGTACAGTACAATAACTGTTGAATGAAAATATCACAAAACCACACACCTTAAAACTAAAAAGATGTTAGTTTGTGAAAAACAAATTTGGACTGAGAAATGCATTTGATGTTAAGTTCTCATATTATCGTGTAAAACTGGTCTCTAGCGTTATATGAAAAACTAAATATAATTATTTTTATATTCCCATTTAGAGACCTACCATTAACTTAAATTTAGGGGGGGGGGGTGTACTGGCCTTGATGCACGTCTAAACTATCTAAAAATCAGAACAAGTGTAGTTGTTTCAAGCTATATCCCGTCCCCTCCGTCTCTCTTTCTCTCCAGCCTACAACCCCCCTCCCCACTCCGTTGCATAATAAGCAAATAGAGTAGAAGTCTTGAATTACTTAAATTAGGACAATTCCTAGCAGCTACTGGTCAGTGTCACGCTTCTATGTTTCAAAATAAACACTGTTGAATAAAAATGTTTCTTGTTATCGCAAAATCAAACGCTTTAAAACTAAGATGTTAATTTGTGAAGAGTGAATTTAGACAGAGAAAGTCTCAGAAACACATAGCCGTTAAGTGTTGATATTATCGCGTAAAACTGGTTTCTAGCGGTATATAAAGCAAACTTTATATAGTATTGTTATTTTCCCGATAAGGGAACAAGCATTTAAATGTAACAAGCTGCAATGGTCCTGAGTCACATATACAATTATTAATATTTTATTTTCTAAAAATCACAACAAGTGTAATTTTGTTAAAGCTAAATCCTATCACACCCGCACCCCCAGTAGCACATAGAGTAGAAGTTAAATTACTTAAATCAGAATACAAGTATGTCATGGGAATATTGTTATGAAAACACCAAGGGTTTCTGTTTAGTGAAGCCACTTCAGCTGGCATAACATCCTGTAATGCAAGCGCTAGAAAGACGTGAATGAAACGGCGTTAGATAAACAAGCAGCGCGTCAACCCTGCCCCTGGGCATAAGCGGCAACTTCAGTGTGTTTTCTCAATAAATGATATTTCATAACAGAACTTCTTGTACTAGTTATTAATTTGTCATAGTTTCCCTTTAATGTCTACACAGTTTCCAAAACCTTCTTTAAAGAAATTATTGAAAGCAGGATACATATACCTTTATCTGTAGACTTAGAAAAATGACTGATTATTTCAGAGTATGGTAATTTTTAAATGAGCCGAATTCGTCTAAACAGTATTGAAGGTTGCTCTCTTTCAGTGGCTGTTCATGCCATAAATGAAGTGATTTTTATGAAAAAGGTTACTTTCTTCGTCACTTTCTTCGTGAATCTATCATCAGGCAAGGCCATTCATGAAGGTGTTGAGCTTCTGTTGTATTTTTTTCAGCCTCGATGTTTCAAAAGAAGCAATAACTTCGGAATGAAAATATTTTTGTTGCGTGTGGAACAACAAATTTTGGACTTGTAATATGGAGTGAGAAACGCAATGTGGTCAAGTTGTGATATTTGTGCATAAAACTGGTTTCTAGCGGTATATAAAATAAACCATATATAATTTGTATTCTCCCAATTAATCTTGCAACGCAGTGCATATAATACAAGTCTATCACAGCAACACAAAGCTATTACATGTTTAAGAAAGCTGTAGTACACTACAAGTTTTCTGTTTTTTTTTTTTAATGCATCTTTTTTGTAATAAAATGTCTTTATTACATGCAAACATGAGAGAGAGAGAGAGATTATGCACCATAACTTTCGATCGATGTTAGCCGTAGCTTTTGCCGCAAACTTGGAAACATGCATTGATAATTAGAGAGTATGCATTTTTGAAATGTGCCTCGTTCAGCATCATTTTGGAATTCGTCTACTGACAAAATTTAGAAATACAATTTTGATTCCACTCTTTGTTTAAATAAGTTAATATATAAATCGCTGCTTGGCAATTCATTTTGTATTTAACAAGAATTTTTATAATTCATTGGGTTATTCACCTGCTATTAGTGTCCTTTGTCTTTTTTTCTTATTATCTATTGTCGAATCTGGTCATAATTAACCATGTATGAACTTAATGCTTCAGAAATTTAATAGACTGAAAGTTCAATGAGAGAGCATTACTGCAATAATCAAAGTGGACCTGACAATATTCGCGACCACTTTAGAATTAATATGAACAGTTCAAAATTAACAGGAAATAATTGGAATTTACAACCTCTGAAGCCAAAACTTTTTCACCTCCAGGTTGGAGTAGTTAACGAAAAATAAGAAGCCATGTGTTTACAGCAATCAGTGCAATAATAGAGATAGATTTTATAGTCTTGGCAAACACGTGGCGTAGCAATTTCGGGTGATGTACAAGGCATTATTGATAGATATGTTTTCAGCTTGCGTGTAATACAGTACAAGTTAAACAAGGGGAGAAAGAAGTAATTCCAAAGCACAAAATAAATCTTACTGAATGATACATTAATTAAAACACCAGAAATTTTAAAAGTTTCTCCAATTGAAGCAAATTAATCGTGATTACACACTTTTTATCGTTTTCACCCGTCCATTTGGTAATATTAAACTCGTCAGATGACCAAACCAGCAATCTTAAGTATATTTTTTAAAGCTGTTGGTCATAGAATGCAGCGTCACGTGCTTCGTAGAGTTGGAGTAAAAACGATATAGACCTACCACGTGTCTAGTTCATGAGAAAATGTGTTGCATGGACATGTATATTTGAGTCGCAAGTACAGTACAGTTCACGTGATTTTTCGGAACCCCACGCATCGCGGTGGGGTACTTAATCCCCTCCACTCTAGCTCCGCGATAGTACTCCGCGGTGGAGGCATAAATTGGCATAAATACCTACAAATCACCACCGCGTTTCGGCAGGCATGCCGATATAAACTCCACCGTGGAGGGGCTAGTCGACATTACTGATTGACATCTGAACAGCCAATGAATGATGACCACCTATGGAAAGACTGAGACGTCAAGAGTGATTTACAACTGGATACCATCTGAAGAATCAGTCGTTTTTATTTCGATCATATATTTGGACAATAAAAAAATAATTTCAAAAGTCTTGTATATTCAATACACATTACTGTTTATAAAAGGTTGATCGACTTCTTTTGCAATAAGTTTATGATTTTAATTTATTTCAAAGAAATATGAACAAACTTATGCACTGACTTGACGAGAAGTACACATAGCTGAGCCTCTCAAACAGAATAAATTTATCATTTTGTTCCAAAGGAAAGTAATTCTTTGAGATATGGACAATTAAAATCCAAATTGACATCCGCTTCTGCTTACCCCCCCCCCCCCCCACAATAACAAACCTAAAACACTGAATTTACACTGAAATGCAAACCGCGTGCTTAGTCTTTAAGCAGTAATAGTAGAGTCACGAGGCTGAATATTATGACTGCGTGTGTGCTGTAAGGGACTGACCATTTAATATACGGGGTTTATATGTTGTTTTTTTTTCGACCGGGATATTTTTTGTTCTTTCATCACAGTATTTATTTATTTTAAGTGAAATATGGAACGGATTAACGTCTGTTACAAAAATCAGAGAAAGACAATTGTTTTCATGCATTCCCCCCCACCCACCCACACACACACACGGTTGGAAAATTCAATTGTCTCTCCCAAATAAAGACTTGACTTCAGCGGATGTTCTACAGAAATCAAGGCAGTGACCATTGTGAACACTGTTGTAAAATATTAACAAGGGTTTGCATCAAAGGATGATGTAAGTTTCAGCTTGGGAACCGTGTTTTTTTATTACACGAAGCCATCTGACTTAGCGCGTTGTACTTTATAGCCGCATTTATGGTCCCACCATTAAGAACGGAAGTTTGATAATTCTTAGTAATTAATCTGAACTCGGCTTATTACCAAAATGAAAAATAATATGGAAAATTCTAAAATCTGAGATGTTCAGATATTTTAATTTCCACGTGTATCCTATTATTTGCTCATTTTCCTGCGGCGAAAATATAAAAATAAAATATACTTTTTTAATTATTTTTACGCAGATATTAAAGAATGCAGTTTCCTGTTTGTGACTGTTAGAACCTTAGGTTATTGAGCGTGTTTCTGTTTCTTACCACTTGCAAACTTTTCCAGACTTCAGTTTACGATAACTTGTGCAGTAGTGATTTGGATTCCATATTTTATGAGAGAGAGAAAGAGGGGGGGGGGGACTTTACTAAGAAGAGTTAATGATCTAAAATTATTCATCTTATTTTTCTGTATTATGCAATAGGAAAACGAAAAGAAAAGAAAAAGTTAAACATTAATTTCATCTGATGCGCAAGTTTGTCAGATCAATGTACTTTAGGTTAACAGTTAGTACATGAAATTAACACGTCAATATCAGCAGTCCTGATGGCTTCTCTTGTGCTAGGTTACTTGCACGTGTCAATTACATGTATCTAGGATGATCTTTTGCGGCCATTTGTGATTTTTTAAAAAACCGCTACTTTGGTAATTAATGCAAATTAGTACAGTTTAAAATAAAATAAACATGTGAAATCTTAATAATGCTTTATTTAAGCGATTGGATGTCAGGAAAAAACGTACAATATGTGAATGATTACTCATGCATGGAATAACCATCGGAACTTGTGCGATTTTGTTTCACTTCAGTCAGGTATGACTGCAGCTTTGTTATTAATTTGTTTGATGTTTATCGTTCTTTTCATTGCAGGTAGTACAATATCACTGACTTTCATATGATCATTACAATTTTGTATTGCGTTTACTGAAAAAGAAATAAGGATATGAATGCATGTTTAGATTCCGATAACATAGTATTGAAGAAAAAAAAAATTAGATTCATTGCGCAAAATGTAGTATAAATACAGTTTGCGAGGCATTGCCATTACATTATCATCGTCTAAAATATGATTTGGCACTATGTATCATACATTATCTTCGTTAGAACAAGGAAATATTTATAATTAACTGAATTACTACGTTTTTTTCAGTATAAAAAAGTTAGCAAATTGCTCCCCAGAGGGATAACAATGTAGATAAATCGGTGCCCCCCCCTCCAGTCTCCGCCTCTGCTTGCATGGGTGATAAACAGTACACCACGCCCATATTATCGAAACCACGTCCACTCCGCGGTGGTGATCAGATGCGACTCTGCGAGGGAGCGTGGTGTGCAGGGCTATTCTCCGCGACAACTCCGTCAGGACGCGTGGAGTGATGGTGGAGCGGTTTTTCTTAATCCTCTCCACTCACTCTCCACCCCCACCGCGATGCGTGGGGTTCCGAAAAATCACGTGAGCTGTACTGTACTAAACAGGCTGGAATAGTAGAGGTTGTATATTAGATAGCGCCGTGTATATTTCATTGTGTGGGAACATTTGAAGCAGACCATTTAAAAGTGACGGGGGTAATTAAAAACAAAATCACAACATTTCTCGCATTCTTTTATTTTAATAACGGAATGAAACCTGCTAATACATGTATTTACGTGTGATTTCTTTTACCCTTTTACCCTTTGTTTGTTTAAAACAGAATCTCTCCCCTCCCCCATGTCATTAAAATTAAGATAATTAAACTTTGTATAATTTGTGAAGCGTCATTCGTGACTCTTTTCTCGGCAATTTATCTTTCATCTCTTTCAATACACATATGTGAATGCGTTTTATTGAGCTAGTCTTTGAATATTAAATGGCATTGCGTACAAATTAAAAAGAGCATTCTGCACTGTGTGCTGTAGCTGAGCCGATAGGTAAGTTCCATGTGTGGTAGTGGGCGTCCACTATTACATAATTATATTGCTGCGACTTTCAAATGGGCAATAAAACTTAATCCGTCCACTATGAGCCACGACGTGGACAATCCACGATGACCACGATATCCTGTCCACGATGACACAGCGTGAAAAGGATTAAGCTCCACGCCCACAACGTGTTTTTTCATAAAAACACGATGCATGTACTGTAGTTTACCCCCCCCCCCCCCCCCCCAATGATTCAACCCCTCTGGAGGTAGGTGTGGGGGACCTTCCCCTCTTAAGAAAATTTCTGGCATCATCTCTGCTTGTTGGTCCTAGATTAAAATCATGTCAAGTTGACACCCAATATGTCCATCACAGCAGCTAATTTGAAAACCTTGTTATTTTCAAAGAAGATCAAATATGGTTTCAACACTCAAAAGTTAAAAGGAAGAAATGGTCTTATATTGAATTCCTGGAAATTCTTTTCAGCCAGTAGAGGGACTCTTCTTTAATTCGAAATTAAGGTTGATCAAATGATCGTCTTTTGTCGTTTGTCCATGATCTCAATTGATCCCATACTGATGGAGATTATTGTTTGAATACATACACCTTTATGATTGAGATCTGCTGTCATATTGCGAAAACTATTAAGTGTTTCTGATTGAATTGTCACCAAGAGGGGTATAGCAAATTGATCCATTGATGAGCCAGTAGGGAAATATGTAAAGTGCACCATCAGTGAGTCGTATCAAAGAAAAGATAACTGATATCGCTAGGAAAATCAGGGAGACTGAAAGATTGTCTGCTTAGGATGAAACTAAGGAGGAGGAAAGGTTTGATAGTTAGACGCTTACCGAACATATAGGAGAAAGCAGAGGATACAGAAATAGTCAACACGTTGTAATTTAGGCCTTTCAAAAAATTTGACCCTTGGACAGAAATATCCGATGAACAACATACATGAATTGTGGAAACTTATGGTATTCTGAAGACCAGTTCCTGAATCTATTCCGACTGTCAAAGAATTGCAGTAGTTCTGCCTAAAAATAATAATGAGAGGAGATTCAGTTCTAAAAGCAGAATTCACACTACTCTGAGGAACAGTCTAGCATCTGAAACAGTAAATAAACTGATGACTTTACAGATATAAGGGGGGAGGGGGGTCCAATAAATGATTTTCTGTTTGCAAAGGCTTTGAAGAAGTGATAAGAAGCAGAGATGAATATTTACCAGCTGAGCAAACTGACTTAGATATACAGATATATTAGCATGGACCAAGATTTTTTTTTATTTCTTCCCAAATTTGGCACACAAATAAAGCTTTTCTTTTTTAAAAACAGTATAACAATTTATTTAACACATTTTTTTTCTATTTATGACAGGATTGAGTCATTTTTTTTTCTTTCCAAAATCCTGTTTAGCATATAACCACACACCAAAGTCAGAGAAGGAAAACAGATTATATTACAGCATTTGGGCTTCCCCTGTGCCTTTTAAAAAAAACGTTTTAAACAGTAATGCAACTGCTGAATGTTCACAAAAATATTGATTAGTACTTTTCACTGCGCACTTCCATACATAACACTGTAGCTTATGCAATGTTTCAACTACTGTTTCTAGTTTGTGATATGCAGCTTGTTCACTTCCGTCTTTTGCAATTCATAATTCAGGTGAGAAAATATTTAGGCGGCAACCATTAGAATCTGAGAAGGGGGTGGGGGCGGTTGTGGGGCGTGGGGCTTAGATTCTATCCCCCACAACAAAGTTTTATTTCTAAAAGTATTGAAATAAAAAAAAAGGTGGTCACTTTACAACCAGATGTTTTTCTCCATTTAATCCCCTCTCTCAACCCCTAACACATCAGATTCAAATGGTCAGTGTCTTACTGTTGGTCTGTCATCTTGATTGTTCCATTTTATGTTATCATTTTTATGGGTTAAATGTTTGTTTGTGTGTGTCAAGTTATTATTATTTGTTGTACATAATCGCAAACATGAGTAGAACTCTGAAGGAACATTTGAAAAGTTAAAAATTTATAGCACTTTGAATTTGATTGGAACTACAGTAGAGCTTAATATTTGCTGAAAAGTGAGTAATTATGAGTAGACGTCTTATGAGAAGAAGCTTGACTGTTTATCTTTTCTTGTCTCTATCGATGATTCAGCCAAAGAAATGTTATTCAAAAACATTAAATGCTAAAACTTGGAATGACTGGCCAATAAACTGCACTTCTATGGGAGCTGCCATCTTGAAAATATTTACTAATGGTTTGCAAATGGCCAACCCCTTGATTGAAATCAAGCTAAGTCTAAACATTTGATGCTCATTACAGATAAAATCCTTGTAGCTATATATTGTTTACTGATTGCGCTTCAGAAATATCCTAATATTAAATCAGTGCAGATGCTTTTAGCAAGGAATCAAACTTTCTGAAATTTTCACAATGATCACCTCCTTTCCAGAATGTATTTGGAATGTATTGTAACTACACTGTGTTTAATGTATCAAGAGTTGCTATTGGCTGTTAATTTTAAACAACAAATGAAAATAAACATTAGAAATGGCGTACTTGAACACCTCTGATCAGCCAGTCAATGTAGACATGAAAGTGAGGCTGCATTTTTTTATGGTGGACGGAGTTGCATCCCTTGTTGGTTCATGCTGTATATATTTAATTGTCAAAAAAGTGATAATAGGTAATTAAATGCTTGTTTTAAATTACGCATGCATATACTTTTTAATGTGTTTTCACTCATCAACTGTCATTTGCCATTGTTTCTCACTCCTTCTCCCATTCCCTACTCATGATTTCCCCTGTCTGGAGGTAGGTGTGGTGGATCTCCCCCTCATAAGAAAATTTCTGGCAGCATCTCTGCTCTGAATTAGTGCACCCTAGCAAATGTGTGATATCTGAAAGAGAGGAAATAAGAATGAATTAGTTTTATGAGTGGCAGGTTTATGGTTGCCTTGCAGTCTGGCCTTGGCTTCTGTACCTGTTGTGTAATTGAAGTGATTAATGTCAGACAGAATTTTAGCACCAGATAAATGTCATGCCACACTAAATCCTTGTTACTAAAGCTAATTGTATTACAGTACTCCCTCATTATAACAATGTCCATAGGAGTCATGGAGTATACTGCCTTATAGTGGATACTACCGATGATGAAAGTCTTTTAGTAGGCAAGTGCTCTATATGGAATACTATACATGCAGGTAATTAAATGCAGTCAGTACAGTAGATATAATTACTGCAGAATGGTGTATTTTGTGTGATTTACAGGTTTAACATGGAAATGCCATGCAGTTACGACAACAATGGAAATGAATCTGGGTTGTACTTTGACCCTATAGACAGAGTCCCTGTTAGACTTACAAAAGTGTAAAAATGTGGTTTAGAGTCCGAATTAGGGGTGAAACGATTCTTCGATACATCGATACTTTTGCAATATCAATACACGTATCGATTCAAGAGGTGAAGAATCAATACAAAATGATACTTACCCTATATAAGTTACTTCAATCTTCAGCAGTCATGAATAATTTTTAGTTGTTTGCCTTTTTATTCTGTAAACTGAGAATGTATCTGAGACAGCCATCGCAGGCACAGGCACTAATGTGTGTCAGTAAAAAAGAAAAAAACTTTTACAAATTAACACAAGCTTACGTGGTTCGAAATGTGTCCTCCCCCTTTCGCTGATTACATGCTAATTAGTTTATCCCATCAGCATGTTCAGCCACTGATAATATATATCAACATAAAGGAGACTTTCCTAATTTGTTCCCCATGTATGATTGAAGTCCTGTACTGATCAGTTAATAACCACTTTTATGCAAAGTTTCTCTGTTGCTTCGTATATTGTCTATACCCGGTGTGTCACTCTGTGAAATATGTTACATTAAATTCTGATTGGTGGTTATTGTTTATTGCAGTCCAGGTAAACAATAACCACCAGTCAGATTGACTACAGCTTATTCACTGCGTGACACACCGGAAGTGTTGTCATCCAAACTCGATCCAGGTAGATACAAAGCAACAGAAAAACTTTGTTCAAAATGGTTATTAAATGATCTGTAAATTACTAAAGTCATACACGGAGAACAAGTTTGGAATGCTTCCTTTTATGTTGATGTAGGTAATCAGTGACTAAACATGCCAACAAGATAAATAAAATTGGCACAGAATCAGCATGGAGGCAGATTTCAAACCGTGCAGGTTTGTCACCTTGTGTTAATTTGTTAATTTTGTATAGAAGGGGAGTGGGCATTGTCAGTAGTTTTCCTTTTCACTTACAGAAACGAGTGCCTGTGGCCACGGCAGTTTTACATCTGCAGGAAGTACAATGTGATAGATTTTGGTTGTTAGTCATCTCCACTCCCACACATGGACTTGCTCTAGAAAAGATTTTCCTTGCAGGTGGAAATTGCACTATTTCTTCTGTTTTGAAGATAATACCGTCATGTCTTTCAAATTTAAGTGAAGACATGAAACTGATAATAAGATGTTTTAAAAGCATTCATGCAGTGCAAAACAAAGGGTGTGGTTACCAAGATGAGTCCTGGATCCGATCAAATGGAATAGCCTCAAATGGCCTACATGATTGAATTAAAATCACTAACAACTAATATGTAGTCTGTCTGGATGTACTTTTTTTTATCTTGTCGAGGATGAAAATGGCATATGAACAGATGCTAAATCTATGTCTTCTGTAATCTGCATACTAGAAATCAACCAATATGTCAACACATATCAAACAGCACAACCCTACCACTGACAGACCTTCTAAAGATGAAAAGACCATCAAGTTGATATGTGTATCGATAATGTATCATATTGTAGGCTGTGTATCATGAATCATATTGATACGTGGCACAGGTGTATCGTTTCACCCCTAGTCCTAATTGCTTGAAAAGTGCTAGGTAATAACATTGTGACTCAAGATGCGACTTTCAGAATTAAAATCCTATGAAAAACACTGATTGACACATACTTCAGACTTTTTGATAGAATTGAGAGTGGTTTGCAGATGTGCACAGTTGTTTAGAATTTTTATTCATCCATGGAATTGATGTGTGTGAAGATATTGACTTAATGGTTAGAAGTGTAGGGATATGCAGATACATTGCTTTTGTAGCAGATTGCTGTTGAGGAAAGAAATATACAAGAGTTTGACAGAGAACCAGTTGTTTTTAAATACCGTAGATGGAGTTTCTGGCTTTTGTCACATTGCTCTTTTCAATTTCATAATGGCTTCAGTAATTTTTCCCCATGACACCATTGTGGCTGGCATCTTTGAAGCTATAGGTTTATTATAATTTGATTAAATGCAAGATCTCCGACATAATGTAGATCTAACGGAAACTGGTATCATACCTACCAACTTTCCAGACAGTGCTGTGGAGTTTTTGACACTGAAAAAGTGTGTTTTTTTTCTTTTGTTTCGGGGGGGGGGGGGGGGGGGGGGAAGGGTTATTTAATGTGACCCCAAAAAACTGACATTGTATAATTGAGAAGAAGTTATCTACTCCTGTAAGCCTAGATAAAATGACTGGAAATTAAAATTTGAATAAAAGAAAAGAAAATGTGTTTCCTTCAAGCGTTTAACACACATTGAATCAAAAAATAGTTGGTGAACCTAGCATATCATCATGCACACGCATTATCACATTTATTTAGACATTATATAAAAAAATACACCAAGTTTCTGGGTTTAAAAGCCATTGGACAGTGGAACACCGTCTTAACTACATGTAGTTGCAGACTTTGCTGCTCTCAATAGTTGAGTGGAGGGTTTGAAGGTTATACAGGTGCCATTAGGGACTGACCATTTAACCTTCAGAGTTGGGGGCTCAGATTTTCTATCCAACCATCTTTTATCTCAGGGTAATTTTGTCTGTCAGCTAATTTGATGGATAAAATTAGTTGTTTTTTTCAAGCTACATGTACATACATTTGGGGGCTGGATATTTTTTTCAGAAAGACAAAGAAAATGGATCCCCTCCCCCTGAAAATTAAATGGTTGATCTCATAGTATTCATCTTTGCACTCATTAGAGACTGGATGGTACTGTTGTTCAAACTTCCCCAAAGATCTTGTTGAATTTTTCTCTGCATTTTGTTCCTTTGCATCTGAATTTCTTAGCAAAACCGCTATCTGGGAACATTTCTACACAGGTCTGAAAAATAATCTCCAACTGCAGATGACATATTGTGCTCTGCTACAAAGTACAAAATAGCAGAAAAGTACTTCAACTCTTGTCAAGTAGTTGGTCGATGATTGTTTTTACAGATAACGTGCACTCCAGAATGACCAATATCAATATGGTGCTTTCAGTATGAGCAAAGAAAAAAATTCTTTCCTTTGCTACTGCACTTTGCAAAGTCAAACTCCATTATATTAGGAGTTCTGAAATATAGTTTTGCTGGGCTTTGCTCGCTTTGCAGATGGCTTATTCTTCCTGAATCACAGCTGTATTTTGACATTTTGCATTCAAATATGAATCACACTTCCACACTATTTGAATTACCAAGATAATCATGTTTTGCATTTTATATGTATAGTAAAATATGGCTTGAAAGAAATGTTGCCATTGATCACAAACTAGCTAACAATCTTTAATATCTGAAATCATCTTTTCTTCTCCAGCAAGTGTAACTATGGGTATAAGGCGGGGATCTCAGTAGTTTCCCAGTTTAACTAGGGGGCTGACCTGGGGATACCTGCTGACTTCCAGGCAGTGTTGTTTTATTTTATATGCCCACTAATATATTATAATTTTGTCCATCCATCCGTCTGCCTGTCTATCTGTATGTTACCAATTTTGTTTATATGCAATAACTTGAGTTGTCCACTATCTACAGTTGCTACAGTCTGTGGATGGCACTTGGTGTAAGGAAAATTCCTATTAATTTCTGGCTCAAAAGGTCAAAGGTCAAGGTCAGTGCAAATGTAAGAAGAAACATGGTTTGCACACAATAACTTGCATTCTCTACCATCTGTGCTTACCAGATTTTGTGGATAGCTTAGACTTGTAGTAAGGAAGAATTCTATTAATTTTGGGGTCCAAAGGTCAAAGTCACTTTGACAGAAAGGAGAAAAATGGCTTCTGCACAAAAACTCGTTCTCCATCATCTACATTTACCAAACATTGTGGATAACTTGTGCTTGGGGTAAGGAGAAACCCTGTCGATTTCAGGCACAAAAGGTCCAAGGTCAAAGTCCCTCTGAAAGAAGAAAAATGGTTTCTGCACAACAACTTGAGTTCTCCATCATCTACATGTACATTTACAAAACTTTGTGAATGGATTTCAGTCGATGTAAGGAAGAACCCTATTGATTTTGGAGTCAAAAGGTCAAAGGTCAAGGTCACTGACTGAAGGGATAAAAATGCTCCTCAGCATATAAACATTGGTTCTGTATCACATCTGCATCAAACTTCGTGGATATTTTACACTTAGCGTAAGAAAAAGCCTATTGATTTTGGTGTCTAAAGGTCAAGGTCACTGAATGAAAGAAGAAAAATGGTTTCCACATAATAACATTAGTTCTGCACAGACCTTGATCAAACATTGTGGATGGCTTGCACTTAGGATAAGGTAGAAACATATCAATTTGGGGGTCAAAATGTTACAGGTCAAGGCCTCTGTGAGAGAAAGCAACAAAATGGTTTCTGTCCAAAAATTTCAGTTATCAAAATTGAGGACTATTTAGCATGGGGTGGGTGTATAATGTGCTGTTCACTAATCTTGTTTGACACTCAAAAAGTGAATCTTGTGGTCAGTGGAAATGGGGGGGGGGGCAGTGTGCATGACCCAAATAAACAACGTTGTTCAATTGAGAATAAGTTATCAGCTCATATAAATTTATAGAAAATGACTAAATTTAAATTTGAATAAAAGAAAAGAAAATATAGATTTTCTTTGAAGCATTTAACATACTTCCAGACAACAGAAATTGCTTATAGTGCTTATAGACTTAGTATTGTAGCATTATACCATCACACATGCACACATACACGTACACACACACACACACACACACACTCGTACACAAGTACACACTTAATCATAACCACACAGACATTAAATTAGAAAATATGCAAAGTGTCTGTTTTTAAAATTAAAATCCATTGGACAATGAAATACAACTAAGTTATTAACTGGTACAGTGAAGCCCTGCTATATCACGATGGTCATTGTCCACAAAATGTCATTATGCTATGTAACGTATTGTGATATAACCAATCAAGTCAATTATGTGAAGAAATGATGCATATAAAAAAAAGGGGGGGGGGGATAGAAGTGGGTGCAAAAACTGGATTGCATATATAATATTTCATTTTATTCAGAGAACCATGCATTGGTACATACATGTACATACACTGTATGTACACATCTAATGTACATTTATAGCATGAATAGTTAAAGTATCAACATGTGTAGTCACCGACTGATCTTGTTGCATCGATAAGAGTGAATCCATAATTCCATCAAAAATTCATTATATGTCTGAATTCAATGCAAAAAAAAGAATAAAAAAATTAAGTAAGGAAAGTTTAAGCACATTTATGGTTCAGTATGTATTCACATGGTCATCATAATGTCATTAAACGGTATCTGTATAAGTTTCATACCACTAGAATTTTCTCTGCTATGAATCAGAATATTTAATTGGTTTATTTTAAATATTGAATAATTTTCAGCTGCTTCCTGCGACTGTCACTTTTGCTCAGATTATTGACTCATGAACACCTAAATCTTGAGCTAATTGGGTTTGTTTAACACCCGACTTAATCCTGTCGAGGGCTTTGAGCTTCTCTTTAACAGTAAAAGCTATACGTTTCCATGTACTGTTATCTATTGTAAATACCTAGTAATTAACACTTTTATGCCTATTTATTCAAACAACTACAGCAAGAATAATTGTTAATGAACATTGGGGTAATTTTTATAGGGAATGGATGTCATTATTCAATGGTCAACTGATTACATGGCGATTGACTGACAACACTGCTAAGCCACGTGCACGTTTTTTTTGTTGTTGTTGTTGATGTGTTTTTTAAAAATCATTACCCCATAATTTGAACAACCTTTAGCTGTGAGACTGACTTTGATGATTAGCAATTACTTATATTAGTTGATATATAAATTCAGGTGATAATCTTTTATTAAGCACCACATTGTTTGGTGCTTGGTTGTATATGCCAGTTGAATGAGCAAACATCTGTCGGCTATTGTTTGAGCAATGATTGTACACAGAATGCATTGAATATAAACACAAAGAAGAAAATGACTATTGTTTATGGGTCAGTAATAATAAGATTGATACTTGTCAGCTTTTTAATCAGCTGACATCTTTCAAAAAATAAATCAAGATCAAAGTGCAGTGATCGTCTTTTGACACAACTGAAATGAACATCCACAAAATAGAATTTTTAACATCTTTCTTCATTATTAAATTAAACTCTTGTTTCTTTTGGCACAAAACAGAACGAAATTGGTGAAATTATTGTAAAATTTTGGCAGCTACACCAGATCATATTATATCTGAATTCATGTTATAATGAAGCGTGTTATAGCAGGGTTTCACCGTAGTTATAGACTTCGTTGCTTTTAGTAGTTCATTGGAAGTTTGAAGGTGATGCAAGTGTCATTAGTGTTCATCTTTGCAGTCATTAGCATTAGAGACTGGATGATAGAGTGTAGCAGAAAAAATACATCAGCTTTTGTGACTTGGTCTGTTGATGGTTCTTTAAACAAATTAGTTACTTTTAGGATTGAGCTTTGCAGTCTTGCATTGTCCTGATGTGGGGTGGTGTTAATGTGTCAACAGATGTCTTATACCCCAGAATGGTTAATGTCGATATGGTGTTTGCAGCATGTGCTAAGCATGAAATGCTCCCTCTTGCTGCTGTTCTTCACAAAGTCAAACTCAATCAACTAGTTCTGAAATTTAGTTTTACTGGGCTTTGCTCACTGTGCAGATGGCTCATCCTTCCTTGAATCACGGTTGTGCTTTGACATTTTGCATTCAAAAATGAACCACACTTCTACACTGCTTCTAACTTTACCATTCCAGTTACCGAAATAATCACATTTTGCATTTTATATGTGGAGTAAAATTTAACTTCAAAGAAATGCTACCTCTGATCACGAAGTAACCAATAATCTTGAATAAAGATTGCTTAAGCATTCTCATTCAATACAATGAAGTGTAGAAACTTTTGTTTCTTTAAATGCATCTCTACTTTACCTAAGTTTAGATGAATTGGGTTCAACTTCTTGTACACTTTACCTATGCAAATTAGCCTAATGGGTTTTCTTGCAGCAGGAATAGCAACACCAAATCACACTATTGTCAGACAGCTAAGTAGTCTGTGGAATGATGGGGCTTTTTTTTATATCTCTGACCACCTTTATGTATTGTTTACTTGTATACGACAATTAACTGTATAGACTGTCCAGTGGAGATAGTTTTCCATAAGCTTTAAATGTGAAGATTTGCAAATCCCAACTGTTTACTTTTTAAACAGGCTACAAGCTACTGACATATATCTTGGTGTTAAAAAGGGTCTCTCTCTCTCTTGCTCTCTTTCAAGATTTATTGGAAATGGAGTTTTTATAAACATGATTGTGTCAGGTGATTTGGGAGTCAGAAATTTTGTTTTTTGTGTTACGTGCTTTGTGGCTATGGATGGACCCTGGGACCAATGTCAGTTGGAGGTATCCTTTTGTCAGTTCATGCTCAGTGTAACGGGATGAAGCCAGGTTGGGATTGGATTTAGCAAAGACACTGAAAGCAATTTCGTGAATGAGATGTTTATTTATAATGTAATTGAACGATGAATCTGACACCATACTCGTACGCATAAAGTCCAACAATGGATTTAACAGAATGATGCGCAACGAGTTCAACAACTGATACAAGGAAATGATATCATTCCTAATTGGAACTAATCAGAACACATAATTTGAATGAATAATCAAACAAGAATCAACTTCTGGAACTTGTAAACAAGTATGATTGATATATGGATCTATCACCATGGACAATCAATGTATAGAATTTATACACAAATATGGACAGTGTATGATTCTATCACCATGGGTGATCAAAGTACAGAATTTGTACAAAAATATGAAGAATGTACGTTTCATCCACAAGTAGGATCTATGTATTATTGATTTTCGCTCATATAGCGATATTGAATTATTGATTTCACTCATATTGTGATATTGAATGATGTTGATTCAAAAATAGAACATATGTATCTCGTAGTGACCAGTTGATGATCACGATGTATTTCCGGTTCTACAGTTCTCGTTGAATGGTCAAGGAGCCACCATGCATGGCCCGTCCCTCTGAGTCTGCTGAAGGATCCCTCAAGAGCCTCCTTATGCCATACAGACCCATTGGTCATAAATCTTTGGTCCCTCACTGCGAGTAAACCAGTCCTGTCTTCCGAGCCAGGGTCACCATAGACAGCAGAATACGGGTTGCACGAAAACCCCAGAGATCTATCCTCATCACAAAAACAGCTAAAAATATAATGACTGAGCTGTGTAGTACATGAGACACAGTGAAGCATGAGTACAATAATATACATTACACATACGCACATGAACTTGCTTCGTTACACATTAATCATTTCATCAGAACTACAGTACGAGATTATTATTATAATAACCATGTTCGTGCATGAATATATGTCCGACAAAAATAATCTCACTGAATTATAAGAACTCAAATATTACTCAACATTTAATGCATGCAACATATAATTCAATTCAATTTGTCTGTTAAGTTATAAAAATGGCTAACTTCAAACAGACTATACTCTATCTGATAGCATGGCGTTATGTGACATAGGTTTGACTCTCTGTAAATTTTAGAATAAATTCTGAAACATTAAATATGTAAAACAATTCTGTCACATAAAACGGATAGCAAGAAAGAATACAATTTTATATTTTACATACCTCTACAGCTGAAGATTGCTCCTGTAAAGTGGACAGCTTCCTGACAGAACTTGTGATTATACATTGAGAATTCATTCTATATGTACCCTGCCTCTGGCGAAAATGTGTAGCCAAAGAACTCAGGGTAATTGGGTTTTTCACTGCAGTCACTTTGCTCGTGCAGCATAGGATAAACTGAACTCAGTATTTTGAAATAGCTAAAGCCGAAAAATAAACCACCCTCTGGTAACGCTGTACACGGCAATGAAACCCAAGTACATTTTCGTTCACACACATATATATATATATATATATATATATATATATATATATATATATATATATATATATATATATGCATAAATATTTTACTATACACAGTCCCATGACACACATTAAGTGTAAAGGGGCACAGGGGTAGATGGTATAAATCCTATATTAATAAAACTGAGTGCTAATATACATACATGTGAACCTCCTGCATGGGAGGGTTTTTTTCCCAGAGTTTAGGGGTGTCTCCCATCCCTCCTGTCACTCAATAAAATCTCCCACATACACAAACTTATTATTGAAAATTTTTGTTTCATTTTTTTTCAAATTCTGACTCCAGTGTAGTATATTTACGGTAATACTGCTTGTGATTGAATGTACCTGCTAATTTCATCCTTTGATCATGTTGGCATGGTCAACTGGTTTCATTTGAAGTTTTTTGAGGTGGATTATGCTATGTGTGAGTAGAAATAATCAGAAAGGATTAAAAGGTGTTAATTGATTATGGCTGGGTTACTGAAAAGCTCAGTCAGCATGAAACAATAAACATTACTTTGATTCTGTCTGCAAGGTATGTTCTGCTTCTGTGCTTAAAGTTGTCCAGATGACTTAGAGTCTATACTGCAGTATGTATGATCAAAAGTAATTCGGACAGGATAAAGGATGTTAATTGATTATGGTTGGATACTCAAGTGGCATAAAACTGGGTTCGTTTGACTTTGGTGTTTAAAGTTTGTCGAGATGTCTAAGTGTGCATTATCTCCTAATGCCAAAACACAAAAATACAAGCAAGCAAAATATCACAAAAAATTCAGTGATGGATGGAAACGTGAATTTCATTGATTTCAATCGAGTTCAAAGGGACATGAGTATGCATTCTGCTCTTCCTGTAAAGCTGATTTTAAAGTCTGTTATGGTGGCAGGAAATACGTCACACATCATGTGGAAACCCCATCACATAAACTGTGACAACCAATATGCCATCACTGAAATCCATGCTCACAGAATCTGCATCAAATGTGGATAATGTTGCATGTGCCAAGACACTATTTGCCAACTTTATAGACGAACATAATCTCCCATTTCTAGTAGCAGATCATTTTTCAGATCTAGTCAAAATATAGTCCTACAATGTAAGACGTCTACCCTGATATTTATGCTGTTTGGTTTAACGTCTTACTGATCAAATAAATGGCATTGTGTAGCGTGATCCCCGGTCAAATGATGGGAGAACTAGAAACCAAATTTTCAGGAATATTTCACACACTTGGCAGCCCATATTGACACTTTTCCACAAAATAAAGTCTAATTGCTTTAGTTGGACTATACTTACTCTGATGTCTTTTTCCTAACGGAATCAAATTCTGACGCACGCAAGTGGACACCTTTTCAAGTTCCATTGACATACATTTCAGTTGGTTGAAATGCGATGGTAGCCGAAATCGGTTACAGTTGGGTTTTATTTCTTTAACGAAACAAAAAAAAATATACTAATGTTGATGAAAGCGATTATGCAGTTTCGTTTCGTTTAAGAAACCTATCTCAACTTTACCGTCTTCGGCATGCTCCCATCGCATTTCAACCAGTGCGATAACTGGAAATAGAAGTATATTGCATCGAAGCCAATCAACATGTTCTAAACATGCATATATTGGATCAACACTCAGCAGTTAAAGGGAAGAATGGTCTTATCTTGAATTCCTGGAAATTCTTTTTTGCCCATTAGTCTGAATAATTACATTATGGTTGTAATTTAAGTTGGACAATGTTTTGATTACAGGTAACTGTAAATAAATAAACTTCATTGCAACAATGAAATGGTAGACCAGTTTATTGATGATGGACTGGATAAGACTCAGGGAGGTGACTCTCAATTAGCCCAGACTATCCATGCGAATGTTTACAATTAATTGGCCATGCTTTTAACTGTGTGGTGGATTCAAATACAATTTTGGTATATACATTCACTTAGTATATTCAGTCAAGGCATTCATGAAAATAAGAGTTCATTTTTCTAAAGGTTCCTAAATAAAGACCTGAATGTTTTACCATGACAGTCTCAAATGATTTTGTTATGGTCTTGCTTTATAGGGCTAATCTATATTTCATCATTTTGTGGTTCATCACAATCTGACAAATGTGTTATGCTTCCAGCAGCAGGTGTAGGGTAATTTGATACTTCCTCTCCTTGGCCAAAGTGTATTTGTGTGTGGGTGGGTGGGTGGGTGGGTGGGTGGGAGGAATGTAAGCAGTGGCTGATAGAATTCAGCGGAAATGTTGGCATTCCATATACAAGTGATTAGAGTTTGTGCTGTTTCTCATTGATATAAAGAACAGAGTATATGCAAATGAAATTCTTACGGTGGAATAGCCACAACCAATCCTTCTGCATAACAAGCTTTCAGTTATATTGTGTCAGAGGGTTGGATGGTGATTAAAGTAAACACTTGTGTTCATTGTTCATATTTTGAATGAACTCCATTGTTTAGTAAATTTAGAATGTTATTGAAGTAGAATTTTCCCCAGTGCACATAATTAGACCGGTGTGTACATTTCCTCACTGTAGATTTGTAGTACAAACTACTTGAGAGAAACCATTATTTATTATGTACTTGAGAGAAACCATCATTTTTTATGTAGATCAGAGATTCTCTGATCTCTTCTGAAAAGATTTTACAAAATTGTCAAGATAGTCTTCAACTAGGAACAAAGTACACCTGATATGGTGCATTAGGTACCATATATAGCACTCTCTCTTTATTATAAAAAATGTTATAAGGTAGACATGGTCATGGATCCCATTTCATTATGTAGTAGTAAAATTAGATGTATAATGTACTTCATTATAAGTAGGGGTGAAACTATTCATCGATATATCGATGCATCTATACTTTTGCCATATCGATACACGTATCGATACAAGAGGTGAAGAATCGATACAAAACGATATCGACCCTATATAAGTTACTTTAATCTTCAGCAGTCATGAATAATTATTTGTCGTTTGCCTTCTTTTTCTTTAAACTGAGAATCGATAATGTATCTTATCATAGTCTGTGTATCAAGAATCGTATCGATACACAGGACATGTGTATCGTTTTGCCCCTAATTATAAGGTGGTCTCACTATAAGGCCCTTCATTATAATACCATTCCTGTTATAAGGTGGGTCTGGTAATGGATCCCATTGCATTAAGTAGTAGTGAAATTGTATATATAATGTACTTCATTATAAGGTGGTCTCACTATAAGGCCCTTCATTATAATACCATTCCTGTTATAAGGTGGGTCTGGTCATGGATCCTATTGCATTATGTAGTAGTGTAATTATATGTATAATGTACCTCATTATAAGGTGGTCTCACTATAATGTGGTATAATCTGTGGCACCAATGGACACTTGTCAGGGAGTACTACTGTACATTAATATTCATTGCTGTCAGGGTCATCATTCAATACTTGCTTGCACTTTTTACATGAAGTATTTTTCACTGACTCGAATAATTATCTTCAAAGACTTTACTACATTGTTATGCCTCACCACAAATAATGTGTTAGGGGCACATAGTGTTACCCTTGTAAAGCCATATGCCCATCCATCACACCTTGCATAAAGTTTGCATTGAAAACAAATAAAATATTTATCATATACAGTTTCTATAAAATCAACCTGTTTTTTGTGTTGTTTTTTTGCTGTAACAAATTGTGTCTTTTCAAACCTGAGCTTGGAAAGATCTGAGCTGTCGGCATTCAAAGGTATCTCACTTAGTACAGGGGTAGAAAAAATTTCCAAAAGCATGGTTGTCCACTGGACAACAAGATTGAAAAATCTGGTTGCCCAGCAAAACCACCTGGTTGTTTGATTAAAGATCTATTAGTTAATTCAATTTAAAAAAATGATTACACCAATATTCAAACTTGAGCATTGAATTTCTTGCAGATTAAGTGATTTTTATACCCCTGCTTAGTATTAAGTTTCAATAATCTAACCGTATGGGGAAGAATCACAGTTGGTATACAGAACAGTTGATTTACAGGCCAAATAACTTTCTGTAGTGTATGATAGAGTAGGTTCAACATAATGTCAAAACTTGGTTAAAATCAGAAGTGTCTGGGGCAGATTATTCTCAAAATATTATATAAAGTTTTTTCCTTGGCTTGGTGAAGGTAGAAAATGATAATATAATAAAATAGAATTCCATTCATAATTGCATTATATTAAAGTTTTTATATTGGTACATGTATGTATTCTCACATTCTCTTTTGACACGTTCAGTTTTATTGTATGGGTAATTTAACCAGGCACTAGAAGCATTCAGGTCCTCTGACACAGCCATTTGTAAAGGGCCACTTCTGATTGTTATCTAAGGACCAGCGGATTTCACTGACTGTAAACACCTGCCAGACTGGACAAACTAAAAGTTTAGTAGATCCAATCGCCCTGATCTACAGTACATTATTTTCAACTAATCATAGTAATTTATATATACCCTTGCTTCAAAAAGTGGGCAATATATAGAATTTAGTTTCACTTAGTCCATGCACCATGTACATGCATGTATTGATGCATCCACTCTGTCCAAGTTGCAACTCTTACACAAATTTCAGTACTGTTGCACCAAAAGTGACCATAGAGGATGGTTGCATCTTAGGATGGTTTGTCATACACATAATGGAACAGCAGTGGCTCATTGGTTAGCTTGGCAACATGCATTAAGAAATGTTCAATTAAGAAATGTTCAAATTCAGATCCGGCAGAGAACAGGCCAGGTTGGCTGCTGTGGTGTGTCTTTGGGCAAGGCACTTTAATTCACAGCACAATATAACCTATCATGTGTTAATGTGCCATTGAACACCAGATAAATAAACAAATTGTCACACACCTTATCTGGTTTGCTGCGACCTACTTTTCAGGTATACTCCACATTGCTTCAGAATACTGACTCTGCTACAGAAGTTGGTATATCTTCAGGGTCATGGTAAATTGACAACTCTTGTTCATGTTAACAGCCTATCCACACTTTCTTATCAGCTGGTGCATAGAGAAGTGTCGGGCAGGGTTTGAGCCACAGATAGATTAGAATTACAAGTAGAATGTATATTACTGCAGAGATTAAGGGTGTGGAATGTACCAAAATATTACTTCTTACACCACTACAGTTATAAATAGTTATATTAAATTCCTTTTAAATACATTAATTTCATAATATTAGCTCACTTGTGCTAAATTATTGTGAAATTTTCACCTGTTCTTTATTCAGGATAAGAATGTCTACAGTTAAGAATTGAAATAATTGTTTAATCACATAACTCCTTCATGGGTTGTTTCTTCTAAATTGCTGCACCAACATTTTTCAACCAACCTTTTTATTTGGAATTATTCGCGGTATTTTCTTGCGCATTTATTTTGCTTGTATGGAAGAGCTATCACTACTGGAACTGGTATAAGAGGCTTTCAGTTCATTTGTTTCCTACAGCCACTGAATACATAGTAATTGCATTTATATTGGAACATCAGGTGTTGTCACCTTGATTGACCCACGTATATTAAGTGTGACAAAGTCAGTTTTTCTCAAATTCTGTATCCTTCACTCATATGGAGATCTGTCAAAACAGAGAGGTTTTGGTTTCGTTTGATGTTTTATGGAACAGCAAGACAAGTTGGTTATTTAGTGACCCAGGCAGATCCGATAATATGATTCCAACCAGCACCCTTTCAGTCATTAGTTCAGCATGCTAACCACTGCACCATCGTGGCTCCTGTCTCTATTAGTCACCTCTTTTACGACATATGGAAGAGCACATCGGGCAGACTTCATCCTCTAACCCACAGGGGGAAAAAAGATGAGTTAATTTTGATCAACGAGAATCTTGCCACATGATTCAAGAATTATAATCAAGCCTTTTGATGACTCAGAGGACATGCCTGATAGTCTGCATGAACTTGCAAACGATATAGACAGTTATTTTTTGTGAACTTCATGTTGCTGTTATTTATGTGCAACCCTTTCAAAATTTACTGTGCTGGAAATGCAAGGGTGCAGTCTGTAGAAAATCTGTTTCTGTAAATCATGGACACCATTGTTCCTGATGCATCCATATCTAATTTCTTATATCACCATAAAATGTAGCGTTCAGTTTTCCATTACCCCTTTTAGTTGTAAAAATGCATCATAGATTAACAGTTGTTTTGCTTGTTACAGGTGATATTCCGTGTTCTGCCTCCGTTTATTCGTATTGCAGACCCATATAGCCAGGATGTTCAGGACCTGCTGAAGCTAACCAACATACGAATTGTCTTTACAGAACTCCACACATTAGGTAAAGTAAAACAAGACTCAAGAAATCCTCATGTCATTTGTTATGACCAGTGGTAAGTGGGTAAGGATGAGCTATTTTTCCCTACAGAAACAACAGAAAGTCATGATCACATTATCATCTTTTGTCACGAAGGACTAGCAATAATTTGAAAATTTGGAAATTTTTGTAGGCTTGATAACAGATGACACTAATGTCTATAGACGAGTGTTTGTTCTACTTGTAGGTGTGCATGTAGGCATGTTTCCAACAGCTCTTTGAACATAAAAAAAACCAATATTGTTGGAAAAAGGGTGGAGAGGGAGCATTGAAGATGACACAGCGAGTGAAGGTGAAGTCAACTTCACTTTCTATGCATATTTGGGTGAAATGACAGGCATTGGGTTGACTGTTTCAACTGAATCACCCCCTTACATGGATCCATTGCAATTATGAACAATTTACTTTCTGAAATTTTTTCTAAACTTTATGTATTTCTGTCAAAATGGATGAAACTTATTTATTTTATGTTTTGTCATAATCAGTTTTTCTTATTGTATGATTATAGATCAGTTACAACCTTATATAGGTAAGGGGGTCGAGAGAAAAGGAGAAAAACAAAAATTCATGCAGTTAACAGCTTTAAGTATCGAATAATGCGGTTTTGAGGTCTCATAACTTGTGGATTGACTTCTTGGCACCCAACAGCAGTGTTTTAAAGAGTCTTGAGTATATTTCCATAAACCATTCACCAATTTACCTCGTGTTTGGAATATAACATCATCACATACTCCCGTTTTCTCAATACCACTCCTGCTCTTGGATTCTGTCCTGGGGTGGGCTCAGTAATTATAATGGGGACACATCTTATTTATGGCACCTACCCCCTGGGGATTGAGCTAAGAGGTTGTTGGTATTTAAGAGCATTTTCAGCCCATTATTTGGCTATTTTATACTGAGGAAATAGGAGCTAAGTGTCCTTGCCAAGGACACGAAGGCACTAAGTATTGAATCCAACGCTCTACCAACTTGGGTACTGTGGATAAGTGGCTAACTTGGTACATACATGTACATTATTTGTACATTTCTTGTTGAAGTTTTTGCATTTAGCTTATGACCACATAGGTTTTTAGCTCTACTGGTCATAGACCAGAAGAGCTTTTGGGATGGTCTGTTGTCTGTCTGTCCATTAGCACAAGTTTGTTATTACTACTTGGACGATTGCAAGGAAACTGTACACAGGCATTTATCCCATGGTCTAGTTGGTCCTAAATGAAAATGGTGCTGCTCAGACATCCAATATGGCCACCACAGTGGCCATCTTGAAAATCTTGTTATCGCTGCTCCTCCAGAATGGATGGTCATATCAACAAATGAAAATAATAGTACATAATGCACTAATTGTGCTATAAAAATGAGATAATCTTGGTTGCTTCAACAGTTTTGCCACCTTCACTTTGTGGTCTGCACTGTACTATAATATTTTTCTTGAACACTTACATTATTGCAATAAAAGTTTTATCATGTGCTCAAGTAACTCATGAAAACATTATCTGGTTAACCTGAAATGAGCTGCACCATGGAATTTTCCATTCCAGATCTTGCTCTCATTTTCCTTTAGTATACACTCATTATCTACAAACATTTATTATAATAAATACATATGTTTTCTGAATTACTTTTCTTTCCAAACTAATTAATCACTAATTACATGACAAATTGTGTATTTGCATAAATTTAGTCACTTTTTGTCAACCTCAAAATAAATTATATCTTCCTCACCAGAGGGGTGACTTTAACATCGAAAATACGTTACACTAACGGCCATCAAACACTTTACATTGCAACTCAGCCAACTATCACAAACTTTGAATGTTTTAATTGCCAGATGCATTGTTTTAAAATAGATATTCATTGTCATCTTACAGCTTTATCACCTTTTGCGACTTTAGACATTGTTAGTGCCAACAGAGACATGGGTAGACATTCCACTAATGAAAAGTTGTAGGCTTATTTTTCGATTTTTTTATTGATGAAATGCATGCCCAGGAGGGTGCACAGGGTCAAGATTTGGGGTATATGGGACAAAAAATTGCAGGAAACCTGCGATCCCACAGTCTATGTGCAACACTGTGTTTAGAATATAATTCCTACCCCTCTTTCAAGTCTCTCATTCAAGTCTGTGGGTATGGCCATGGGTTCAGTATGTAGAACATCATTTGGTTAGAATTTTGATTTCATCTCTTATATTTTAATATATGATTCCATCTCTTATATTTTAATGAACTTTTTATCCAGTTCACTATAAATTTGGAATATTGTAAAATACCAAACTTCCCTTTTTCTTTATACTACTGTTGTCCCCAGGATTACATCCCTGAATGGGGTCAAGAAGTAGGACACCTTTTGGTTATTTTGTTTTCTTTTTTCTTCTTCATATATTCAAATAACCTCTCACTCAGTTCACCTGATAGTTGGAACAGTATATGATCCATGGTTCATTTCGCCCTTTTTTGCTATTGTTCAAGGGTTATGTCCCTTGGTAGAACTTAGAGGTCAAGAAATAGGACACTGAATATTATTATTAATATTGTTGTTATTATTATTATTATTATTATTATTATTATTTCAATAGAGCCTGATCCAATTCAATGCATATTTGGAATATAACATTGCTTGATTTTCACATATCACATTGTACCACTCCAGCTCTTGGATTATGTCCTTTGATGGGGCCATAGGGTAAACAAGTATGATATGTTTTTGGTTATAGTTTTTCTGCGCCTTATTAGGAATATATTATAACCATATATACTTCCCTTACTTTCTGTGGCATTCATGCCCTTGAGCCATGGTTCTGGTTGGGGTCATGGGGTTATGCCCTTTGATGTTATTAACAGCTCATCTCCTGTGTGGAGGGTGGGGTGAGGTAGAGGGTAGGGCATATAATGTGTTTTTTTAAACACATTTGTTATTTAAACGTATCAATCATTGGATAACCTTGTCTGTAAGATGTCTGCATATTTTACATGCCACTGATATAACTACATTCCAGGGGACACAGTCTTTGACAGTCGACAAGATATCAAGGAGAAGTACTACTATTCAATGTATGACATGACTGTGCGTGGCAGCTGTTCCTGTTATGGACATGCTTCCAGATGTGTTCCTGTGGAGGGCTACCCCAATTATCCCAACATGGTCAGTCCAGATAGCTGTTTTTCCTATTTCTTTTGTGAATGACATTGAGCCATCATAAACATAAAGGTTTGAAATGGAGCTGATGACATAAGAAACAAATTGTGTACATAAAACATTGTTTCATGATCATAGTTCCATATATAAAGTGGAATCTTTACACAGTTGACCTGAACAAACTGGATCACTTAAACAGGTGTGAAAGACATCCCAGAATGTTTATAATTGTTCCCATGCCAATTAAATCAGGGTGGGATATATAATTTTTCTTGCCTGATCATTCATGTGTTTGTTCATTTATTACACCCTCAACATCTCAGGCTTCATTTGACCTACGCTTATGAAAAATTTGTATGTGGATGCATCTCAGGATGAGTAACTCAGCCATACAAAAATGAGGTCACTGTGACCAAATTTTCATACTTGAGTGACTTGTATTTTCAGCAATTCGTTCATTCCCCATTATCTTGGACCCTATTTGACCCACACTTGTGAAAGTTGGTATATAGATAACATTTCAATGAAAGCAATTCAACCATACTAGTGCTAGGTCTGTATGACCCAATTTTCATGTTTGAGTGACTTGTTTTTTCAGCTATTCATTCATTACAGAACAGAACAGAAACTTTATTCAGACAATACACCCTCAGTATCTTGGACCCTATTTCACCCAGTCTGACTAAAATAAGGATCTATTTATCAATAAGTAGATCTGACAGGCATCAATATGATATCATGTTCTGTTTTTTATTTGTTTCACCAATCAAGTTGCAGTGTTCATAGTGCTAAAAGTGAGAAACACGATGCAGAGCATATTGTTGCTAACAATAACTTTCCTTAACGTGCAGTACAATGCTTTATCTGATAGATTACTAAAAAAAAATCTGTATTTTTAGCTGTTCATTTGCAGCATCCTCTGTATCTTGGGCCTTAATTTGTATGTTAATAGATCTCCATGAAGTAACTTAACCATATAAAAACTAGGTCAACTTGACCCAGTGTTGACACTTAAGTGACTTTTGTATTTTCAGCTGTTCATTTGTTACACCCTAAACATCCTAGACCTTTTTTCACCTACACTCATGAAAATTGGTATGTGATTGCACCTCAAAGTAAATAACTCCGCCTAACACAAACCAGATCAGTGTGACTTAATTTTCATGCATGAGTTACTATTGAATTTGCAGAAATTCTCAGGATTTTGGACTCTATTTGACCTGAACTCGTGAAAATTGCTAAGCTTGGATGCATATTAAAAAGAATAATTAAAACATACCTAACTAGGTCAGTATGACCAAATATTTGTACTTGAGTGACTTTTTTTTAAAATCTCGGGCTCTCTGTTCATTACATCCTCAATATCTTATACCTTATTTCACTTACTTGCCATGTGGATGCATATCAAGGTAAGGAATCCTTCCATATAAAAAGTAGGATATTGTGACCTAGCTCTACTGGTCATAAACCAGAAGAACTTATGGGATGGTCTGTTGTCCATCGTCTGTCATCTGTTCTTCCTTTAGCACAAGCTTGTTATTGCTACTCCTAATAAAGTACTTGGAGGATTGCCTTGAAACATTACATACACATTCATCCCTTGGTGTAGTTGGTCCTAAATGAAAATGGTGCTGCTTGGACATCCGTTATGGCCACCACAGTGGCCATCTTGAAAATCTTATAGCTACTCCTCCAGAATGGATGGTCTTATCAACACAAGGTTTTCGCTGAAAGACTTCTTATGATGTCTAGTTGGTCCTAAATGAAAATGGTGCAGATCTGACGTCCAATATTGCCGCCATGGCAGCCAGCTTGAATATCTTATTGCTACTCCTCCTGAATGGATGTTCATATCAACATGGGATTTTCACTAAAAGACTTCTTATGAAGTCTAGTTGGACCTGAATGAAAATGGTGCTGATCTGACATCTAATATGGCTGCCACAGCAGCCATATTGAAAATCTTGTTGTTGCTACTCCTCCTGATGTCTAGTTGGTCCTGAATAAAAAATGATGATGATCTGACGTCCAATATGGCCACCACAGTAGCCATCTTGAAAATCTTAATGACTCCTCCTGAGTGGATGGTTATATCAACATGGGGTTTTCACTAAAAGACTTCTTACTTCTAGCTGGTCCAAATAAAAATGGTGCCGATCTGACATCCAATATGGCCATCTTAAAAATCTTGTTATCACAACTCTCTTTGAACAGAAAGTCATATCGATGTGGGGTTTTCACCAGAAGACTTCTTTCAATGTCCATTTGGTCTTAAATGAAAATGGTGCTGATTTGATGTCCAATATGGCTGCCACAGCAGCCGTCTCTAAAATCTTGATCTTGCTACTCCTGAATGGAAAGTTATGTCTTGAAAATATTGTTATCTCTACTCCTCTCCAAATGGATGGCTATATCAAGATCGGGTTTTCACCAGTAGACTTCCTATGATACCTAGTTAGTCCTAAATGAAAATGTTGCCAGTCGTACATCCAATATGGCTGCCAAAATGAAAATCGTGTTGTTGCTACTCCCCTGAATTGATGATCATTATGACAGGGGTTTTTCGCCAAGTCCTAAATGAAAATGGTGTCAGTTGTACATCCAATATGGCTGCCACACTGAATGTCTTATAAATCTTGTTGTCACTACTCCACCTGAATGGATGATCATTATGACGTGGGGTTTTCACCAAAAGACTTCTAATGTTGTCTACTTTGTCCTAAATGAAATGGTGCCATGCTGACATCCAATATATGCACCATAGCAGCTAATTTGAAAATCTTGTTTTCGCTGAAGAATGTCAGAGATGGTTTCAACACTCAATAGTAAAAAGGAAGAAATGGTCTTACCTTGAATTCCTGGAATTCTTTTCATCCATTAGAGTGTCAGTCCCTTCAAGGGACTCCTGTGTTTTGTTTTCACAGCTATCTATTTGTTACACCCTTCATATCTTGACCCTATTTCACCTACACTCATGAAACTTGGTATGTGGAGGCATTTCATGGAGGGTACATGTAACTCAACCATATGAAAATTAGGTCATGGTGGCCTCATTTTCACACGTGTGACTTTTGTATTTTCACTTATTCTTTTGTTATAACCTCAATATCTTAAAGGCAACCTTTTTGCCATAGGATGCATCCTGTGATATTCCAGCTGAGAAGGTCTTAGAGTTTGTAAAAAGGTGCAGTTTGTATCAACAACTGGCTTTTGGATCTTAAAACTTTTCATACTGAAGCCCAGTTAGACCAGCAGTTGCATAGAACTGGAAATGTTTTCAGTCAGTGGTGTAGCAGTATGAGAGAATGCAGCAACGTTTTTTCAATGTGGCTTTACAGGACAATTTTTAAAAATAATGTTTCAATGTTGTATACCATTTTATAAAGCATAAAATTGTTGTTATGGTCATATATTTTTTCACTGAAAATTTTAGGAAGTAGAAACTTCAGTTGAAAGTAAAGTTATGTAAGCAAAAAACATGTGTTACATTTTTTTTGTATAACTTGCTTTCAATGCAATTTTCCCATCAGCAATATTCTTTTTACCTCCTATATGTAAGTGTATGAAATGTGGGGAATTTTACACCATTTAAGAAGGTGACTAAATAATAAAAATCCGTCAAGAATATTAGAAGTTATTAGAATTTTATTAAATTTACTCGCATGAGAATTGGAGAGCAAACAGAATAATCCTTACTGGTAAGTCGATAAAGCTTTTCATTTTGGTTCAGTCTTTTTATTCCAAATATATATTCTGATATAATAATATCAGAGTTCTGTTGGGTTTATTTTGGTCCATTTCCAGGAATGCAGTAAAATTTCATAATATTATGCACACACCCAACATCAAACTTTATGGGAAGTGAAGTTCTCAAAATGTCCAGTTAGCTTGAAAAGC
This sequence comes from Margaritifera margaritifera, assembly GCA_029931535.1. Classification (NCBI taxonomy): domain Eukaryota; kingdom Metazoa; phylum Mollusca; class Bivalvia; order Unionida; family Margaritiferidae; genus Margaritifera; species Margaritifera margaritifera. The sequence continues at coordinate 288,384 of JAQPZY010001422.1, read as the reverse complement.
ATCCACATCTTCATCATCGTCAATATCCGAGTCAAAAATACCATATAACTATTTATCATCTGCTCAGTTCATTCAATGCAAACAAGATCATGATCCCCACTGCCTAAAATATCAATTTCCCCCACAAAATTATCTATATTTTCATCAAAATCGGCATCCACATCACTACTGTACCTTCTACCTTTATTTCTTTCTTTTCAAAAGAGTACATGTAAATTGATGATGTATTATATAGTTAAAAACACACTTCTGTGAAGTGGTCGATGGAATGTAATGAACATATGACCGGAGTCATATCCCGCTGGCAAAGGTAAAGTACGACTGGAGTCATATCCCGCTGGAAAAGGGTTATGGATTTTACCCTTTTAAGCTCCACTGGTCATAGACCAGGAGAGCTTGTGGGATCTGTTGTCCATCGTCTGTCCATCTGTTAGCAAAAGTTTGTTATCGCTTCTCCTCCTAACCTACTTGCAGGATTGCCATGAAACTTTACACACACATTCAACCTATGGTCTAGTTGGTCCTGAATGAAAATGGTGCAGCTCAGACAGCCAAATATGGCTGCCACAGGGGCCATCTTGAAAATCTTGTCGCTACTCCTTCTGAATGGATGGTCATATCAACATGGGGTTTTCACTAAAAGACTTCATATCATGTCTAATTGGTCCTGAATGCAAATGGTACCAATCTGATGTCCAGTATGGCTGCCATAGTGACCATCTTGAAAATCTTTTTATTATTACTCCTCCTGAATGGATGGGCCTCCATGTATAGCCTATCATGTGCTGAAAAATGGTGCTAAATGCCACAAAACCAAACCAAACCTGAATGAATGGTCATATCAACTTAGGGTTTTCACTAAAATATTTCTTATGATGTCTAGTAGGTCCTAAATGAAAATGGTGCTGATCTGATGTCCAATATAGTGCCACAGTGACCATCTTGAAAATCTTGTTATTGCCACTCGTCCTGAACAAAAAGTAATATTGACAAGGGGTTTCACCAGAAGACTTCTTATGATGTCTGGTTGGTTCTAAATGCAAGTGGTGCACATCCAATATAACTATAATAGCCATCTTAAAAATCTTGTTATTGCTGCTACTGAATGGATGGTCGTATCAACATGTGGTATTTACTAAATGACTTATTATGATGTCTAGTTGGTCCTAAATGAAAATGGTGCGCTCAGACAGTCAATATGGCTGCCACAGGGGCCATCTTGAAAATCTTGTCGCTACTCCTTCTGAATGGATGGTCATATCAACATGGGGTTTTCACTAAAAGACTTCATATCATGTCCAATTGGTCCTGAATGCAAATGGTACCAATCTGATGTCCAGTATGGCTGCCATAGTGACCATCTTGAAAATCTTTTTATTATTACTCCTCCTGAATGGATGGGCCTCCATGTATAGCCTATCATGTGCTGAAAAATGGTGCTAAATGCCACAAAACCAAACCAAACCTGAATGAATGGTCATATCAACTTAGGGTTTTCACTAAAATATTTCTTATGATGTCTAGTAGGTCCTAAATGAAAATGGCGCTGATCTAATGTCCAGTATAGTGCCACAGTGAACATCTTGAAAATCTTGTTATTGCCACTCGTCCTGAACAAAGTGTAATATTGACAAGGGGTTTCACCAGAAGACTTCTTATGATGTCTGGTTGGTTCTAAATGCAAGTGGTGCTGCACATCCAATGTAACTATAATAGCCATCTTAAAAATCTTGTTATTGCTGCTACTGAATGGATGGTCATATCAACATGTGGTATTTACTAAATGACTTATTATGATGTCTAGTTGGTCCTAAATGAAAATGGTGCGCTCAGACAACCAATATGGCTGCCAAATTGGCCAGCATGAAAATCTTGTTATCGTTACACCTCCAAAATGGAAATCATATGAACATGGGATTTCCACCAGAAGACTTCTTAAGATGTCTTCTTGGTCTTAAGTAAAAATGGTGCCAATCTGAAACCCAATATGTCTACCACAGTAGCTGTTTTTGAACATTTTGTTATCTTGGAAGAATATCAGAGATGGTTTCAACGCTCAGCAGTTAACTCTTTAACTACTAGTGCTGCTGCTGCTGCCAAATGATAACTTTTTAGCTGATGATTTGGGCCAATTTTTTTTAGTTATTTTCCGTATAATTGACTGATTGATATAGTAAAACCTCCCAAAATAATGATAAATTTAATGTTACAAATAGTGTGTTCTGTGTTTAATTCATGGATTTTCTTATCAATCTTGTGGAAGTCAGTGGGATAAAAGAATCAGGTCAGACAGAAGGTAGTTATAGCTTTTATATGTGCATGGTTTTACAATATCAATCAGTCAATTATAAGGAAAAACACTGAAAAAAATTGGCCGATATCCCCAAATTGTCAGCTAAAAAGTTATCATTTGGCAGCAGCAGCATCAGGCTCAGGTAGTCAGCCCCAAATCAGCTGCAGTAGCAACCCCAGCAGTTAGGCAGAGCAATGAGCCATGACAGTAGCACTAGTAGTTAACCCTTTTGTAGTGGGATATGACTCCAGTTGTATTTTACCTTTGACAGCGGGATACGACTCCGGTCGTATCTTCACTGCATTCTATGGAAAGGTGAATTTAACCGTGTAATATGTCGTTATTTTAAGTGTACTCTTTTGAAAAGAAGGAAATAAAGGTAGAAGGTACACAAGTGCTTAGTTGTCGAGTGACCACGAGGTTCAAAATTGCAAAAAATCTGAAAATTTAATTTTAAAAGCAAGGTTTACCGTGCGTAGTTCAACATGGTGGACGCATTTCATGAGGTAAGTATTGGCAGTGACTTAGAGGCCGATTTTGAAGAAAATGTTGACAATTTTGTAGGTGAAATTGATGTTTTAGGCAGCGGTGATAGTGATGTTGATTTACTTGAAGTTGGTCCAGCGGATGATAACTGGTTAGCTGTTTTTTTTTACTCGGACGACGGCGATGATAATGACTTAGAGGGGTTTCAAGCTAATTGGACAACTGAAAACTTTACTGCTCGTAATGTTCATCTGTATACCGAGATCGGAGGGTTGGTGATTCATCACCCAGCAGAATCATTGGCATGTCACTATTTTGAATAATGAAGCTGCACCACCACCAAAACCTGACAGGCTCCTGAAAGTCCGTTGGATAATAAATTATTTGAATGGGAAGTTTATGTCCCTGTATATGCCCAATGGAGATGTTACTGTTGATGAAAGTATGGTGAAATACAAGGGGAGACTTTCATTCAGGCAATATTTACCTGCAAAGCCCATAAAGTGGGGAATCAAGGTTTGGTCTCTTTGTGAAAGTACCACAGGTTATATGCACAGATTTCAGGTGTACACAGGAAAGGAGGAGTACAATACTGGAAAGGGACTCACACACAAAGTAGTCACTGATTTATTGGGGCACCTACAACACAAGAACATTAGGGTATTCATGGATAATTTTTATACAAGCTCCTCCTTGTTTACTGAACTGCATATGAGAGGTATAAATGCATGTGGAACAGTTCGATCTAATTGTAAAGGTCTTCCTGCAGAACTTTTGCCAAAACACATTAGACTGCAAAAACATGAGTTTTGTGTTGCACAGAAAGATGAACTCTCATATTGTATATGGATGGACACGAAACCTGTCTTTGTGCTGTCCAACTTATATGATCCAACAGCCATTGGTTCCGTTGATCGTAGAAACGCTGATGGTCAGAAAGAACCTGTGCAAGTTGCCAGAATTCTTCAGGATTATCAAACGCATATGAGGGGGGTAGATATTTGTGACCAGATGCTAGGATACTACATAATTCAGCTGAGATCCAAAAAATGGTGGAGACATTTATTTTTCTACCTTCTGATGGCAAGTGTGTATAAAGCGTATGTTATTGCGAGGATTCCAATTCCAACTTTATAAACGAAGAGTATCCAACCTTTCAAGATTTTGTTGAAGATCTAGCTGAAAGTCTCATTGGTGATGTCAGAGCAAGAAAGGATGCGCCAGTTGTGAATGAAGTGAGACCTACATGTACTGCTCGCCATGATGTTGTGAGGATGTATGAAAAGAAAAAAGTATGTGTCAAGTGAGGAGCAAAGCAGGGCCATGTCAGAGGGCAGGAACATCCAAGTTTGGTTGTGTGCAATGTAATGTACCTCTGCACTTAGGCTGTTTGACATTTCACATTGTCAGAGCAAATCATTTGTGATAAGGTACTAATTGTGTTTGTAAAAGTGACAATAACTACATACCTTGTAAAATATTTTGAATTCTGTATGTGAAGTTACTTGTGTTTTTCAAACAATTCAGTTGTGAAAGTATAAATATGTGTGCATATTATGAAATTTTACAGCAATCCTGGAAATTAACAATGATAACAACAAAACACTGGTATTTTTAATACAGCATATAATTTATTATGGAATGAAAATACAGAATCAAAATGAGCAGCATTGTCTGTCAACTTTCCACTAATGATCTGTGTCGGCTGCAGGCTCCCAAATTTTCACATGAGTAAATTTAATAAAATTGTAATAACTTTTGATATTCTTGATGGATTCTTATAATTTTTCCACCAATTATATGTTACATATTGGATATAAAATGATAATTTCAAATAGAAAAATTGCATTGAAATTTAGTTTTAATTTTTTTTTAGAACTATGTTTGCTGGTGTACTTCTCTTTAACTTGCAATGAATTTTCTAACTATGAATATTTTTTATTAAAAAATATAAGGCTTTGTAGAGAATTTCATGCATTTTAAAATGGTATATAATGTTGAAACATTATTTTAGAAACTTGTCCTGTAGAGCCAGATTGACCAATGTCACTACATTCACTCATGCTGGTACACCACTGACTGTAAAAATGTTCAGTTCTACACAACTGCCTGTCTGTTTCGGCTTCAGTATGAAAAGGTTTAAGAGTTAAAGCATTGGCCACTGTTTTGGCATCAATGTCCTTCAATGGAATTGCTTCTGGATACTGGGTGGCTTCATCAACAATGGTTAATATATATTTATTCCCGGCCTTTGTGCACTGTAGTGGGCAAACAATATTCATCGCAGTCTTAACAAAAGGCTCAGACATGATTGTTGGACACACCATTGGAGCTATCTCCTTCCCTGCCCTGTTCTCCTTGCTGTCCATTGACAGATGTCACATGCCTGATAGTGTATCTGAATGTTGCCAAACATTCCTGGCCAATAAAACACTTGTTATTCTTGCCTTCTCGTTCTCCCTTCCTAGATGACCAGCAAGAGGTCTGTCATGTGCCAACTCAGCCACTGATTGATGTAACTGCTTTGGCAAACCTAAATGGATTCCATATTTTTCTCCATATGACAACTTCCACTTTCTTTTTAAAATTCCACGTTCCCAGAAGAATGCCCTGTCCACACCTTTTGCTTTGCTTGCAGATGACAGGGCCTTTAATTGCATGCCTGCCAAAGAGTTGTCATTCTTTGATACAGAGAAATCAAATCCACATTTACATTATGCAGCTGATTAATCGACATGTTCTTGTCATCAGTCTCATTTTCATGATGATTGTCATCCTCCTTCTCATCAGGATCAGTTTCACTATTTTGCATCCGAAAATAGCCTACCTAGACACAAGTCATCCAGTTCATGGAATCAGACCCCACATTCTTTTATTTTCTTTCACTTTCTTCAACTTCCTCCAGAGCCCTAGCTGGACTCATAGTTACTGCCATAGTCTTCTTTCTGTATACAATGTCCATACCCAGCAGCGCTTGTGCTGCCAAGTCAGGTACCAGTCCAACCTGGACATGACCCTTGTAGTGTGGCATGTTTAATGCTACAATGGCTAATTTTGCCTCAAAAGGCTGTCGAATGGAAAGTGTCAGGCTCTGCCTTCAAGGATACATGACTTATCGACCAGGTCTTCACGTATCAAGGTCATGTCTGGGCCTGTATCCTTAACGAACAATACTTCCTTGTTGTTCACTGTTCCTGGTAAATTAATTAGCCATTCACCAATGATATTCTGAACAAAGTAGGTTGCTTGATTCATTACTGTCTTTTTAGGACAGTCCCATACTTTATTACCCATTTTACGACAATAATAGCACGTTAAGTCAGATGTACCACTAACTGAGCTGCCATCTGTACTCGCTGGATTTCTGAAAATTCTTATTTGTTTCCTTTATTGCGCTTGATGAAGCTAATCCATTAGATGAAGCATTGCATTGCTTTTCCTGGTAGAAACTATAGATGAAGAAGCCTTATTTCTTAGAATCCACTGCGCTTGCTCAGGATGAAGAGCATTGTGGAAGAATTCTTCATGAAAACATTCCAGTGGACTTACCTCTTGAACAAATCTTGCCAGGTATTGGTCAGTTCTTGCCATCAGTTCATGATACAATTCTCCCGTTTGCTAACAAATTGATTGTAACATTGCAAAGTAGTCAGCAGGTCTTAGGGCAAATTTGTCAGTCAGTGCCTTCTTCAAATCAGAATAATTTTTACCGGCCTTTGTCGCCACTTGCCTAGCCTCCCCAACCAATAAGCTGCGCAGCTGTAGAAGTTTTACATTGTCATGCCAGTTGGCTTGCGCAGCAACTGCATCAAATTCAGACAGGTAGGTAAGTATATCTTCCTTTGGGGGATCAAACGGTTGTAACTTTATCTTTATGGACAGTGAACATCCTTCTGACTTTGCATCTGTGTTTCATCTCAACTTTTCCAATTCTATTTCTATCTTTTTCATTTCCTCCTGATGTTCCATCTCCTTAATTTTCAGTCACTCTGCTTCTTGCTGATAGTTAAACTTCCTCTCCTCAAATTCTTGTCATTGTCTCTCTAACTGCAACAGACAAGAGTTAGAACACAAAAGGTTGCAGTTAGAGATAATGCCATCTTGAAAATATTGTTATTGCTACTCCACCTGAATGGATGGTCATATTGACATGTGGTTTTCACAAAAAGACTTAATGTTTTAATGTTTACTTGGTTTTGAATCAAAATAGTGCTGATCTTATATCCATTATGACTGCCATTGTGGCTGTCTTGGAAATCCTGTTATCGCTCAAGAATATCAGATGGAAACCATTAGCAGTTAAAAAGAAGAAACGGTCCTATCTTGGATTCCTGGAAGCTCTTTTTTGGCCAGTAGATTGTCAGTCCTTCAAGGGACTCTTGTTGTTGTTGGATATTCCCCCTTTTAAATTTGCAAAATTCCACTGTTTAAGACCCTTGAGAGCAAATTGTAGCAAGTAAGGTTCTTTGCAATGCACTCAACATTAATAGCTCAAGTGTTTGTTAAAGCTTGCCTGACATTGCTGTTTTTAACTTTGGTTAAGTAAAGTGAAATTTGTTAAGGTCTGTTTATATATTTTGTAATATTGTTATTACTTGTCTGTTACTTGTGATCATTATAAACTATGTATTGCTCCTCTAGTGCAGATTTTAATTGATTTTGCATTTGACTCCGAGCATGATTTTGTACAGAATTCGTATTAATATTGAACATGATCCTTCTCCCTTCTTTCTACCACACTTGTTTTAATGCTACATCACTGTCATGGATACTTGGATTCATAGTGTAAATATTGATTTATAGTGTAAATAGTGCCTGTCACTAAATTCTGAACATTTTAAAAAAAAAACATAATCTTGGAACTACTAGAGATCATATTCTTAGAAAACAGAAACAGTTTTTTAAACTCTATTTTGTATTTGCAAAATGCAGAAATCTCTATTAATATGGCATGCCATTTTTGCTGATAACAGGTTCATGGACAGTGTGAATGCACACACAACACCAGGGGGTTGAACTGTGAAATATGCCAGGATTTCTATAACGATTTACCTTGGAGACCAGCACGTACCAATGAGCCCAATGCATGTCAGAGTAAGTTATTTCTTGATATATGCTTATTACAGCAATCTGTGTCTGACATTGACAAAAAATGGTTTGCTGCATACAAATATTGCTATTAAACAGGACTTCTTACCCTCTTTTTGTTTTGTTTCTTTTTTGATAGTGAAAATATGAATAAGGTAGTACTTTTTCAATTATAATTTTTGACAATCTTGGCAATATTTTGTTAGATACATGCTTTCTTTTAAACTCGGTATTCGTAAGGTATACCGAGTTTAAAAGAAAGCATGTATCTAACAAAATATTGCCAAGATATTGTTGATTGATAAAAAAGGGGAAAAAAGCCATTTTTCTTCATAACAGAGTAAACTAATTTTGTTGACTGTCATGTTTTATGAAACTTTTATAAAAGTTATGAATAATTGCCCTATTTGTCAAGTTCTGTGTTTTCTCACATGTATGCTGTTCAATTACAGAATATCATTAGTCTTAAAATCATTTGCATCAGTCAGCATGGTTCATATAACCTTGAAAAAATAATTGAATTTGAGTAGCTGCCTTGTAAAGTCCATAAATTTGTTGAAAAATAATTTGCCCAAAACTCTTTGCATTCATCTGAGGGAATAAAGAATGTTAAAATTAAATAAAATACAGTGTTTCAGCTGGTTCAGAATATACCCAGGACAGTTGTCCTAAAGCTTGTCAGAAATTCAGGACAATCCAGAAAATTTTAGATTTTAGTGAATGACCATGACATTGGAGTGCATGACTCCTACTGATAATTGATTTTTGTTTGTGCATAAGTGATTGTGAGTTAAATCCAATTTTGTCGGTTTATTACCTAAATAAAGTTCAATTTCTGTACAACAAAATACTCCTTGAAAACATATGGAAGTCCTTGTAAATATTCTTGAAAAGTCGTTAAATAAAATCTCTCCAGGGCTGTACGAACCGTGGTTAGGTATATAATAATAATGTTCCATCAGGAGAAAAATGTCTTATATCATTACAGAGTGTAATTGTAATAATCATGCCACTAAGTGCCACTTTGATCCGGCTGTATATGAGCTGACAGGTCGGGTGAGTGGTGGTGTGTGTGATGACTGTCGGCACAACACTATGGGCCGCAACTGTCAGGAATGTCGACCCTTCTACTACCAGGACCCCAATAGAGACATCAGAGACCCAGAAATCTGCCAGCGTAAGTTGTAAATCACATTTTGGAGGGAATTCAGAAATCATGCAACCATCATTGACCTAAATATCCAGACATTAAAAAACCCCATAGAACTTTGTACTTTCATTCAAATTCTTTAAATGTGCATACAAAAAGTTTTATTGAGAAGATTTATGTTTGCAAAAAAAAAATCAAAAATATTGCCAAATTTTTTTGTTACAAAAAAGAATAATAGATTAAAATCATACATAGTTAAGGTATTGTTTTCTTGTTTTGTTATCTTTTTATTATTTTTTACCATGTATTATAATTGAATCAAGATGAAAAGTTCACGTTTCAAACAGCTTCAAAAATATTCCGATGTACGATTCAGATACAGTCAATGACCGTATTGTTTGCTAAGAATATGTTATAAATGATGATTAACTTTGGGTAAGTTTTAATTCAGGCATCAAATGAGGAAACAGGAGATTAAGAAATTTAAGAGAGAGAATTTGAATAAAAAACATGTTTCAAACAGCTTAAAAAATACAGATGTACGATTTAGATACGTTAAATAATCAATGTATTTTTTGTTAGGTAAATGTTTGATATAATCTTATATGAAAAACATAAATAATTGTTAGCTTCAGGTTAGATTTTAACTGAGGCATTGAATAATGAAACAGGCGATTAAGAAATAAAAGTGACAATTTGGGTCAAGAAGAGAATTTCATGTTTCAAATAGCTTTGACAAAAATACAGATGCACGATTTAGATACATCAAACCATAAATGTATTGTTTGCTAAGTATATGTTTGATATAATCTCATATGACAAGCATAAATATGTGTTAATTTTAAGTAAGTTTGTAACTGTGGTATCGAATAAAGAAACTGGAGATGAAGATATAAAAGAAAATAATCACCAAATTTTAATCATGCAGAAAGACCTGCTGTTCTCGTTTTGAAAGGGTAATTCTTTTGTTAATTGTAAATTTACTCTTATACTTCGATCTTCCCTTCTATTGTTATCTTTCTCAGTGAGAAAAAATGACAATTGATGCGTATAATTTCTTGTTGTCATTACAATAGCTACCGCTGTTCATTAACAGCTGGACAGTGGCCTTGACAGCACATTATCCTTAAACAGTATTGTTAACGAGTGCCCTTTATCAAGTTGGTCGCTGTAACAAACCACAGCAAGTATTTAAAACGAGTTCAGAAGTCATATGATCTTTTCATGTCCAGTAACAATTATATCACAGTACATGAAAAAGTGAAGACCATAAACTGTTGGTCAAGTATTTTTGTTTCATTATAGTAATACAAAAATAAAATATAAAAACTTGTCATTTTCTGTCATTAACGCAAAATGCTTGTACAGTGGTCCCCCTCTTATAAGGCCACCCCTTCTGCAGCAAGAAAGTGGCCTTATAAGAGGGGTGGCCTTTCTAGAGGGGGATCACACAGTTGTGAGTAATAACTACATATAAAGTATAAAAGATGCAACTAATTTTTATATATTTAATATTTTCATTTAAAAATCACAGGAATATTATCTGGTTAAGGACTCAATATGATAAAACTAATATCAATGTTATTTTAAAAAAATATGAATAATCATGAATCGTGGTGCAAACCCACATTGTCGGTAAATTCGGGGCACAAACGTTTGGTTGTAACTATCCCTGTACGTCCGTCGATTCCGTCTTCCCACTCAATGCAGTTGAATGTATATTGACGATGTTTATTTGAATCTTTCTGACATAAAATTTCTCAGTAGTTATCAAAAGACTCTCCCTCTTTTCGTTTAATTTAATTGCTTTCACTTTTTGTTCTAAACTGAGAATGTCGGACGATATTTTGCGACAGCTTATTCCTTCGCGGGCAATCACGCGTGAGGCACAGTGTTTACAACGGAAGTGAGTCTGTCACGTGATCAACTTTTTTTCTTCTTCTCCAGTCTGGTACCCGGTTATGTACATTTCATAATCTATTAGAGTGAAGCCAGAAAGGGTAACATACCATTTTACTATCTGGCGACCGGATGTCACGCTGACTTGAGCTGAACAATGATGTGCTTCTCAGCGGTTAGCTTTTGTCATCTTGATAATTATCGGTGGTAATAATAGCCAGTAATTATCAAAGTGACAAAAGTTAACATCTAAGGAACACATGGCAGTAAGGATAATCGGATTACTTACCTCTTTGTTACTTTATAAAGTTACTTTATTGGCATGTTGGAACAAAATGTCAATGTGTTGAATTGAGAAATTAAAAAATATTATCAAGATTTTGGTCGCGTTAGAGGGGTGGCCGTCCTTGAGGGGTACTTTTGAACACAAACTCGTCGGTGCCAAGGGATTGTGGCCGTATAAAGCGGGTGGCCGCTGGTCAGGGGGGCCGTTCAAGAGGGGGACCACTGTACTGTATTTGCTTGGAGATGTCTTCATTATAAAGTTCTTGGTTTCAATCCTTAAACAGTATGGTTAGTGAGTGCTCTTTACTAAGGATGTCACTGTCACAAAGCACTACAGTATAGCTCGCACATTTTATAACAAGAGTTATGAAGCTATTTGATGTTCTCTTCTTCAAAAATAATGCCTTAGGAGTACTACCACTGCCTCGTAAATCCAGCTCTCCCAGCTATAATTTTTAGCTATGGGAGAAACATGCTGTCAGGCCACATGTGTGGCAGTCAGACAGAGTGATCTCCCCTTGATATAGGGATTGGCACCAAATCCTGTGTGTACCTCAGTTACTACTTCTGCTTGTGTTGAGTAGCACGCTCTCTCCTGTTGAGAAACCTCGCAAACCATCTTCAAGATTTTTGGAAGATATTCAACATTACAGCAAGTTGGAGGAGTTTTCTTTTCTCGGGGACGTATGCTCCATCAATATATTTCCAACTTTTTTCTTGCTTCTTTCTTTTCTATCTATTACAGAATTACAACTTTGTCATAAACATAGGCGCCCTTATGTACCGTATTTAGCTGTGTATAACGCGCACATTTTTCACCTAATTTTCTTATCTTAAGTCGTGGTGCGCGTTTATTACAAGAACTATAAAAAAAAGTTTTTTTCTAGGTCGATCTGATTAGAGGATGAAAGCACTATAGCCGCCTACATGAGTCACATTCACTTCTTGTGAAATATTAAATCCATTGTACATTGCATTGCAACTAAATTGTTTACCGGTACTAGCCGTATTAACGAAATAAATAATGCTTACAAATAGTCTTGTTCTTTGATTGCTTATGTTAAAAAACTGGTTTCATTTCACATAACTGTGTAGCGTTTTGTTCTGTGCCTCGACCGGAAATACATGTACATAACGACTGGCAACTTGTTCAAAAGCTGTGCAAAGTGCCGCATTGGAGCGGAACAAATACCACTGTGAGGATTACCGTACTTGTTCCGTAAATGTTCAGTATTCCATAACTGTTGATCTAATACATTTTTTCTTCATTTATTCTTGGTTGAATTGAAATATAATATGTGTAGAATTCAAGCAGTGTTAATGTTCTCATCAGAGGCACCTTTAGGGGACATTTTTTGCGACTACGGTTTCTTTCTTACGGTAACACTGACACGTTGTGGAACAAAATAATCAATTAATGTATGAAGTCAGAAAATATTTTTTTCTTTGGAAAATAAACTTGGTTCTTAGTGTTTATTTCTCATCTTAAATAATAGTATTTTGTATTTATTTCTGACTATAGAGTGATCAGTGTTTCATTGACTAAGTGTGGTCTTTTCAAGGTTATCAGTGGAACAAATATATGATTACCATACCTGTAAATGTTAAATATTCGATAACTGTGGATCTAATTAATTTTGTCTTCGTTTATTCGTGTTTGAATTGAAATATAATATTTAGAATTCAAGCAGTGTTAATGTTCTCATTTTTTTTCGTGACTACGGTTAGCCTGTTATGGTAACACTGACACAGCGTTAATGTATGTAGTCAGAAAACATTTTTTTTTTCCTTTGGAAAATAAATTTGTTTCTTAGTTTTATTTCTCATCTTAAATCATAGTATTTGAGATATCTTTGCGACTATACAGTGATCAATGCTTCATTGACTCGGTGTGGCCTTTTCACTATAATCGGCGGCAGGTAAACTTTGATGCGCTCAACATAGTTACAATGCTTTGTCTTGGTGAGCAATATTTAATTGATTCAGTGTGGTGTTTTTAACGGTGATCAGTGCTTCATTGACTCAGTGTGGTCTTTTCAAGGTAATTGGCACCGGCTAAAGCTTTGATGTGCTAAACATAGTCATGTTGCTTTGTCTAGGTAAATTTGTAATGTATTTACTTTTCTTCAGAAAATAAACTTGTTTCTTTGTTTTATTTCTCATTTTAAACAATAGTATTTGATACGGTACTTCTTTGTTACAATACAGTGAGCAATGTTTAATTGACTCAGCGTGGTGTTTTTAAAGGTAATCAGCGCCGGCTAAAGCTTTGATGGGCCAAACATAAGTACAATGCATTGTCTTGGTAAATTCTAGCTTGGACATGGAGATATATTTTAGAGGTGTAATGATAATCCAAATAAGTATAAATACCAGACCTAAACTTTCACATAGCATATTGTGTTCGATCTTGAATCTGAACGAATATAGTCGAAGTATCAACATGGGTCATATAAGAAATTCGTACAATGCGAAAGACAAGCTAACCATCATTGCCTATGCAGAAACACATGGTAACAGAGCTGCTGGGAGGGAGTTTAATGTAGGGGAGTCTTCTCTTATGGAGTGGAGAAGAATGAAAGAAAGACTGAAGAAAATACCGAGAACAAAACAGGCAGATAGAGGGACAAGTGCAAAGTATCCGGACGTAGAGAGTGGAGTCCTTGAATGTGTCATGGATAGAAGAAGACATGGAATCTCAGTATCCACAACAGAGATTCGCTTTCAGGCAATATTGATTGCAAAACAGAAGAAAATAGACGACTACAACGGGTCTGTGAGCTGGGCCTATGAATTTTTACGATGGCACGACTTGCCATGCATCATCATCCATGCCTTCAAAAAGTGCTTCATCTCAAATAAAATGGATGGCACAGAGGATGACATCTTGTGGGAGCACAATGCTAAGCGTGAAGACCACTCAGAGAGCGAGGATGAAGACGAAGATGAAAGCTATTATGCAGCAACACCACAACACCAGGAATGATGACAGACGAGGACATACAGCGACTTTTCGAGAGTGATGATGCCGAAGAGGAATTTGAGGGATTTGATGCAATAGATTGAACTCCATCAACTAGACGAACCTTTAAAGGGCCCTTTTAAGGGCCAACCATAAAATCGGAAAGATATAATTTCAATATTGCCACTTTTTTCATTCACTATCCAAAATGGCCGACTGTTGTCGCAATATGAAGACGGAGCGAAATAGTCACGATTTTGAAATGGATTATATCACATGCGCGTTATATGGCAGATCTACGTTTTTTTCACTCATTCTGGGTCGAAAATCGGGGTGCGCATTATACACAGCTAAATACGGTACTTACCTGCACGGGTTACTAGTACAGCCTCTCATCTTGCGGCATTCGTAATATGATTAATTGTGTTATTGTGTTGTGCAAGTAATGTTTTTTGCTATAGAAAACTTGGGGTTGTAGCGGTTATTTAAGTCAATGCATATCACTCTATAAACTCTGCTTCCGTAAGATAAGGTAAGTTTTCTATAAATAATTTATAGTCATAGCATCCACTTCATATTAAATGTGATGCTTCAATGACTTTAGCTATATTTTCAGTCTCTTAGGTCTTTCCTTCAGGTAGGTTTACACTATATATTTTATATAATAGCATCCACTTCTTAGTTCTTGAAAGCAATGCTTCAGTGACTTTACCTGTATAGGCAGTCTCTTGGGGCCTTGTTTCAGGTAAGTTTACACTATATATTTTATATAATAGCGTCCACTTTGTAGTTATTACAAGCAACAATTAAGTGACTTTACCTGTATAGGCAGTCTCTTGGACCTTTCTTACAGGTAAGTTTACACCATACCATATTTTTGACATGTTTTCAGACACCACAATTTTTTGGCAAAAATAATACAGTGAAACCCCGCTATAACGCGCCCCGCTATAATGCGAATTCGGATAAAACGCGATAGTGGCGTGGCTCCCAAAATTTCATATATTCATTCGCACATGAACATTTTTTTTTTTGCAAAGTACGAGAAATAGTGTATAAAATGTGTATATTACAGTATCATTTTGGGGAAGAGATCGCGTATGAATTCGAGTATAATACGTTTGTGGCGTGGTTCCTGAAATTTTATATACATGTACATGTATTTTTCTTGTACACGGAAAAAATATATATTTTTTTTTAAGTACGAGAAATAGTGTATAAAAAGTTTATTATCATTTTGGGGAAGAGATCACGTATGAATTCGACCGTGGCGTGGCTTCTGAAATTTAACAATTTCACCAATTTCTTGAAGTGTTATGCCAAAATAAACATTTTTGGAAATGTTACTTATTACTGATCCATGAGTAAAGCCAGTAAGTCTTCTCTGTATTTGTCTTCAATTCATTATGCATACAATCATTGCTCAAACAATAGCCGACATGTTTTTCTTCTTTAACTCCATACACAACCGAGCATCAGACAATGTGGTGGTTGATAAAAGATTCTCACGATTTAATAAACATCAAAAAACGTAAGCCGCCAACACGTGCGCTGGACTTCAATTCATCCTGTATACAATCATTACGCAAACAATAGCCGACTTATGTTTCTTCTTTAACTGCTAACACAACCAAGCCGCAGACAATGCGGTGGTTGATCAAAGATTGTCATATGTGGGTGCTTATGTAGAGACTGAGCTTGGGCGGCAAGATTAAAGATTGTCATATGTGGGTGCTTATGTAGAGACTGAGCTTCGGCGGCAAGATCACAGGGAGTTCAAATAACTACTCTCTGTTACTTAGCACTGAACAACTACAGCTGTATCAAACTCGTGGCTCAATCAAAGGGTTGTCATGTGGGAAAACAAAGACGGATCGATATCAGATAGTAAACGGTGTTGATACCCTATTCATGCTCTACATTAGACGTATATACGTTGTTCTCTGAAAAAAAGTAAAATATAGTAAAACCCCGCAATAACGCGACCCCGCTTTTTCCGTGATAGAATTTTATGGACCCCAAATATCGCGTTATAGCGGGGTTTCACTGTATTTAAATGCCTTGTAATTTTTGGATGTTAATTGACACTAACTTTTTTCTAGAACTTATGTTTACAGACACAATCTAAGATCTATGGTGTTGTTTTCAAGTAAAGTCTCGGGGTGTTTGTCTGTAATTTAATAGAGACAAAGTTCACTTTATTTGGTCAGCAATAAATATTTAAAGTGATAATGAACTTCCATGAACCAAAATAATTTTAAATCCTTTGTCTTAATTTTCGTGAAAAACTCCCAGATATTTCATGTAAATTCCCAGTTGTACGGGATCTGTTGTAGGATGCGCAATTGCAGGTTCATGCTAATTTCTATTTTAAAAAAATAGCGCTGAAAAATCAAGAAAATGTGTGAAAATAGCTTATTGTAGTTTCAAGCCCAACCTTTATTTCTTGGTTAAATCTTTTGTATAAATTCTTATTAAAATTTCTCAGCATTGGGATCAAATATGTGCATGATAGTGAATGTACAATGATGTTTGAAAGATTTCAGTAGATGTGTTATGTCATGTATATTTTTCCCCTTCAAAAACTAATAAAGTTTTCAGGTCAAGAATTTGTTCAACTTTTCAAGTTAAAGACCAGAATTTTACTCGTTAGTTATTTGATGTTTGGTTTTACTCTGTACTCAAGAAGTAGACATAATAGTTATGCAGACTCACATAAAAACTTGCAGTGATATGTAACAGAGCAAAATACTGTCAAACCTTAAACTTTTTAAGGCGGTTACCACCAATAGTGCCATAGTTATTGTATATCTATAGTTCACGTAAATTCCAAGTCTTGCAGGGTCTATTCTAGGATGTATGATTGCAGGATTCACATTCATTTCTAAAAATAATTGCGCTGAAAAATCAGCTGAATGTGTGAAAATCACATATTATATTTTCCATCACTAAAATTATTTCTTTTTTTTACTAGCTTCATTCAGTTAACAAAAATATGATTGGTTGTCAGTGTAGACATCGTTGCACATGAGTCCACTTAAACCCTCTACTGCGCATCATTCTGGAGGTTGAACTGCCTGATTTGCACAGGATTTATCCATTAATTCAATAATTTGGGATCACTTTTGAGTTTACTTCTTGTGCAATAATAATTTTCTTTATATTGGGAAATTTGTTGTGGACACTAGATGGGTACTGTGTATACTTTGTTTCAGCATACAGGGGATGAAATGTTTGGTTGCCATGGCAACCTAATCCAGCTATAATGTGTACAAATCATGACAAAATTATATATTTTTCAGTATTCATTTATATTAAACGTACTATTTTCTTGCCAAATCAGTCATGTTTTCAATTTCTGATTGAGAAAAGTGAGATTTTCTGTTTATTTGGCTTGGATTGTCCGAGTTCCACCAAATATAGGCACAACAGTGAAGTGTTAAGATTGAACACTTAAAGTCAATAAAGTTTGGGATGTATATTCTGTGCTTATATGTTTTTTTAATGTACTCACATGGTCTTAAACATTTCAAATATAAAAAAGTATTTTGGTCTAAGATTGAATTTGTTGAAATTTATACCAAATAGTTTTGCTACTATGGTAACAATAAAAAAATGCAGCGATAATATAAAGATATTAATGCTAATTTTATACCATATCTCCAAAATATGAATGTCTGTGTTCAAGTTCAAAAGAAGTTGAAAGAGAGCTGAAGAATGACAAACAATTCATAAAAACCATATAGATAAAAGTAGTATAATCAATCTCATGTGTATTTATTCACATATATACATATGCATGTACTTAGGTACTGCATTATTTTGATCCAGACACAAGGAATATATCACGATGACCACTGATGACGAAACAAGCTAATATATCCTAAGATATAGTTATCTCTAGTTTGTTTGAAAGCAAATGGATTTAATATTCATGTATCAGGGAACATAATCAGAAAATAATTAATCATGTACTTGTTTGACTTTGGGATTTAAAAAACCAAAAAAAACAAACAGTTGTCAAAAGAAAGAAAGAACTTGACTTGCATAAGTTGCTGATATATATATATATATATATATATATATATATATATATATATATATATATATATATATATATATATATATATATATATAATGGAAGAATCTATTTAAAGCTGGCTTATTTAAAATGGTACACTCAAGTCATATAAAAATAAAAGTTATATGAAAATCAAATTTCGGAGGGGTATGCAAGAGGGGCCTTTTACAAAAGTGGCACATTTTTGGGCAAAGGTGTACATAACAAAAAGGGCATTCTGGTATAAGTATTTCTCAAACCAAGAACACACTTTTGGTCACAATATTTAGGATGTTCTTTTTTTTAAAAAAATAAAAAACAAAGAAGCTTCCACTCATAGAAGTATTCTATATTAAATAAAACATAATAATATATGTAATTATTTGAAGATAGCACAGTTTTAAGTAGGTTTTTTAGTGGGCATTTCTTTTTACAGGTAACTTTACAAATATAGTGTAGTAGCCCAGTAATACCCACTCCTTCAAAAGTTCATAAAGCAGGATGCGTGGCTACACCTGTATATATTGTCTGATCTAATTCTCATTACAGATTTAGACCATAGGCAGGACTAAGTGCAAATAATGTAATCATTGAAAAGGTGTGGATGACAACCATAGAACATGTCTAGCATGCGTGGGTTGCCATCTGGGAAATACATGTCAGTACGCACTTTTTGAACTGGAAGTCGTGGATTTCAGTACTGGGAGCACAAACTAAACACAAGGAAAGTGCAGAAATGCACTCTGAGAGACAACACAGTTAGCATCGATGCTGATGCCCCCTCTGTCAGTAATTTCCTGTTAAATGAGTATCGCAAACCAGAGGGCTGAACACCCAATAGGTGATCGAGTGAAACCTTGCTGCCTCAACTTGACAACCAATTTTGGCGGAACCAATAGGCCTGATACCACATGGGGTCAACAGCCAGTTGTTTCTACCAGCTACACATGAGCAAGATTGAGATTAAATCAAGCCAACTCAGATACTGTCTCGCATGATGCAAGTATGGACTTATTCTGTGGATCAAATATCCCATAACCAATCCCAGCATAAGAACTGGACGTCATGGGAGATAAAAATGGCTGTTTTGTCACGATCAGACTGTGCCATGCCTATCAGATCACAAAATGGTCAACACCACAGGCGATCTTGCCCTTCAAGTCAAAGGAGGGAATGTCTTGTCCAGTATGCATACCCGACACCAGAACACTAGCACTCTTGGATTGGCATACTCAATACAGTGCCACAAGACACTCAGGGCACCCTATGCCCAGTTCAGTGCCCATGTGCCCACAAGATATGGAATGAATTCATTCGCATGCCACTCTAAGGGACGATCTGCTAGTGAGGTTGGCCACCACTTCAGACAGTCTTCACCAGCTACATCTCAGATTGTACAAGAGGCATCAGTGTCACCACATTCTTCTCGAGACGATGAAGTACACTCACAAGCTCCATCATCTTTGCTAGTCCAAACAATGACAAGAGAAGACTCTGCCTTCTGGGCATCGATGAAAGAAGTCTTTCGCTTGTTACCACCAGAGTTTTGTTCTCCTCTTCCTTGTCCATCAAAAAGCTTGGTCCAGAGTTCCAGCATCTGTTGACATGGTAATCAAGAAAGACCAACTGGTGTTCAGCTGTCACCACAGTCTGTTCGAGTGGCTGACTTATAGAGCATTCTTTAAGGCATTATTAATGGCAAAGCCCTCATCAGTAAGCACCTCAGATACTGTCTTGCATGGTGCAAGTAGGGACAAGTTTTGTAGATCATATATCCCATAACTATAAGGAACTTGACAAGGTTATGGAGGGTAAGATGGCCCTGTTCCATCACAATCACACTCCACCATCCTAATCTGATCACACAGAGTTGATAACGAAGCTGAGATTTGCCTATTATGTTGAATTATGCACCCGCTTACATTAATCCATATCTCATATGCCATCCTGACATCAGAGCAGTGGCACTCAAAGGGATCAGTTTACCCATGATAGTGCCACAATTGATAATGTCATGGAGGATAAGATGGTACTGTTTCGTCATGATCAGACTCTGCCATCCGAATCAGATTGCACCAGGTCAATACTGAAGCTGATCTTGCCTAAAAGGTTGAATGATGGACCTGCTGCTTATGCTATTCAGTATGTCGTATAGTGCCACAATGTACCCAGCTCTATCGATGGCCACAGTGCTAAGTTGATGTGGTTTCAGTTATGGGGAAACAGTCCTGCAGATCTGATACATGTTCAAAGCCACAGTTCTCAAGAATCAATGTGAATAAAAGTAGAAAGAAGGGGGTCATTTCTGCCCCAATTTCTCTCCATGCCATCAGATATAGATCACTCACGGTCAATACTGAATCTGATCTGACCTTCAGATATGCCTGAGGGGACTGCTTATGATGATCTAATATCACATATTCTGCACACAGACACTCATTGGAAAGACACAACCAGTTAGTGGAGACATACTTTGTAGTACTACAATGGTTTCATGCCACTCTATGCCCAGTTTAGTGCCATTGTGCCCAGTTGCTATTATGGACCCAGGGCAGCCTATAGCCATGATAGGTCTATATATATTATGAATCCCTGTAGGCCTGGCACCTTACGGATCTGTCTCAGTCCAATGCCATCACTGACCAATGTCAAAAGGCTACAAGACTATGTCACAACTTATTTCTGGTACCAGCTATGGTCACTTTTCAGTCCTTGATGACCGGACCATGAACAACAGTTACTGGCAAGCACTATGAACCTGGCTCCGAAAGAAGGAAACAATGGCCAAGTTTCATCAAAATTGAACTTTGCCATCTGATGTGGATTGCGTACAGCCATCACAGATTCTGATCCGGCCTTTTCTTATGCCTAAGGGGACAGGTGACGGGGATCCAATGTCCCGTATCCATCCTGGGCACCTGCAGGAACTTGCATTGAAGTCATTTCAATGGGGGTTTCAGTTCTTATAAAGAACCAGATCTCAGCCAGAGAATTCCTTCGCCTATGGGGTTTACTCGATGCAACAGCAGACCTCATTGTCCTAGGTTGCCTATTTATGAGGCCATTACAAATGATAATGTTGTCCCAGTGAACCTGAAACTTTGCTCTTTGGAACAAGCTATAACAGTTTCCATGTATACGATGTCCCATCTTGAGAAATGGCAGAACCTCACTAGGCTTATGTCAGGTGTTCCCTTGCATGTACGACCTCAGAAGTTGATGGTTTGTACAGATGCGAGCACGACGGGCTGGGGTGTACATCCCCTTCTATCATTCCAGGAGGGACAGTGGCTCACTTGGGATCATCTATTACATATCAGTATCCTAGAGATGAAAGCCATAGTGAAAGTATTTCATTGGTGGCAGGAGAAGCTACATAGAAAGGGCGCTTTCATCTTATCTGACAACTCCACTGTGGTGAATTATATCAGAAGACCAGAATGTGTCATCAATGACCAATCCACATACAAGTTTGTCATATTCTGGGCGGACTAAATGTATTAGTCGACTCGTTGTCCTGAAGGAATCAGCTAATACAAACAGAATGGTCTTGTCATCCCTTGGTTTTCAGTTGGATATGTACCTGCTGGGATCGATCACTGGTAGATCTATTTGTGACAAAGTTGAATGTGAAACTCCCAACCTTTGTCTCAACAGTCCCAGATCTGAGGGCCTAGGAAGTCGATGCTCTTTACATAGATTGGAACTGCTTGGATGCATACGCTTACCCTCCAACTACTCTGATTCCAAAGGGTGCTGCGAAAAGTAAGAGAATCAGAGTGTTGCCTCATCCTGATTGCTCCCCTCAAGTGGAAAAAATCATGGATAAATGACTTGATAAATCTAGCAGTGGAAGTCCCAAGGAAAGTAGAGATATTTCCCCATCTGCTCAAGCAACCACGACAGCAGGCATTTTACCCGAATCCAGAGCTGTTGAACCTGCATGTCTGGATCATATTAAACAAGCCCTCAAAAACAAATGGTTCTCACAACAAATGGTGGAGAGAATAGCTAGAGCAAGAAGGCCCTCCACTTTGTAGCCTATCAGGGAAGTGGAGAATTTTCTCACAATGGTGTGAGTGCGAACACATTTCTTCGCTGAAGGCATCAATACCTTAAATAGCTAACTTCCTACTTTGGCTCTTTGAAGAGAAACAGCTCCAATCATGATAAAAGGCTACCGTTCCACAATCTCTGACATGATGCATCATTACGGAAGAGAGGATATATGACAAAACAAAGACTTCACAAATCTTCTGTCAGGTTGATTTCACATGCCCAAAGGCGCTGGCTCTGTGTTCAAAGTGGAATCTATCATGAGTGCTAACCTGGCTGAATAATGCACCATTTGAACTGCTCCCGAGAGCTTCATTGGTTCACCTCTCATATAAGACCTGTTTCCTAATCATATTAGTTACAGTTGGCAGAATTAGCAAAATACATGCCTTGTCGGTTGACCGGAACTAACAGTTGCGACGGAATGGGTCAGTGTCACTCATGAAGGCCTCTGCTTTCATTGCCAGGAACAGGGTTCCACTCATGGATAATCAGTCTTTTGTGGTGAAACCTCTTTCTAGTCTGGACGCTTCAATTCAAGATCATCTTCAGGATCCTGTGAGAGTTCTGAAGTGGTACCTGAAAAGAACCGAGCCATTGTGAAGAGGGAGATCCCATCTATTTTTACATCTAAGAGAGGGAAAGGACAGTATCTCAGCACAGGGTCTATCATCCTGGATAAGATGGGTTATCCATTCGGCATATGAAGAATTAACCCAAAATCAGATGAATTTGCTATGCATTTCGGTTCATGAAGTTAGAGCAGTCACAACAGGTATCGCATTCAAGCGAAAATGTTCCCTAGCTGATATTATACAAGCCGTGGGATGGAGGTCAGAGTCAACTTTCTCTAGCTTTCACCTCAGAGATCTTTCATCCCAGAAGGCTCATTTAGACGTGGTGGGGCCTATCACCACAGCACAACAGGCTACGTTCCCAGGTCGTTCAGCAGCTTCTTAAGCAAATGGCATAATGACTTTCACTGGATTTGTGGGAGGGAAAATTTTCCCTTTTCCTAAAGCCACGTCTCAGCATACAGAGTCTATGCAGCAGCCGGGTTCTCAATCTAGAAGCTGCCTCATATACCATAGGGGACCGGAAATGGTCTCTCTGGAAAAGGGGATGTAACTCCCTCCACCTCTTGCCTAATCTCCTAAGGTATTATGATCGGGTAATGTATTTGAAGAAGAAACAAATTTTTCTAGTAAAATATGGTTCTTTGATAATACTTACCCAATCATAATATGGATACACCCTCCCAGCCTTCCCTCAGTCACATCCTACTAGGAGAGCGTGCATTCTGCTCCAGTGGTAATTGAGGTACACCTGGGATTTGATGCCAGTCCCTATCAAGGGGAAATCACCCTGTGTGACTGCCACATATGTGGCCAGACAGCATTTAGCTCCCATAGCCTAAACTTTAGCTGGAAGGGCTGGATTTTCGAGGTAGTAGTAGTACTCTTAAATTATTATTAATTGGGTAAGTATTATTGAAGAAATATATTTTACTAGAAAAAGTAGTTTCTTGTCAAATTAACATTTTATTGAGAATCTATTCTACAATACACCCTTCTATTAATATCTTTATCAGCAAGTACAAAGAACAAGTGATGCATGTGATCACTTGACATTATGATATCTACTGCTGTTTGGACAAGGACCTTCATAGCTCATAGACATATTTTCATTTCCCTATGGATAGCCACATTTCCCTACTGGTAGTTTCACTAATTGGATCTCATCTGTAGGAATCTTGTGCTAATCCGGCTTTGACTAGCTAGCCAAAGCTCTTGGCATATTTAACTAGCATGTAAATATCTCTGCATATCCATGTGGTTCTTGTGACAATTGATATCATAATTAACAGAATGAACTGTTTATTCAGAGGTGTTAATTTACAATGGAATATAGTAGTGCCTTTGTACATGAGGAAGATCATAATCATCAGGTAACTGAACAATAAAGATTACAATTGCCCTGTAACCTCTCTCTTTCTCTTTTTCACTCTCTTCAAGAGCTGCAAATAAATACTGCTATGAATATATATGAATATATATATATATTATATATATATATATATATATATATATATATATATATATATATATATATATATATATATATATATATATATATATATATATATATATATATATATATATATATATATATATATACGATCTTACACTCTCACACAATGTTGTTTTATACTTTTCTCACTTGAAAACACAAACACATTTACTAAAAACAACAGTCTTTTTGATTTAAAAAAAAAAATATTGTAATTTGCTAATGAGGTTACTGTTGCTGTAAGAATACAGTTTGCACATAACTTCAACAATGGGGTCATATCATTGCTGACAATTTAACTGTAAGCAACGATACTAGCCCCTGTAACATCTATCATCTTAATCACATTGCCAACATAATACACCATAACAGCTACAAAGAAGTACTCTCTGAATACACTTGATCTTACACACCGACACAACATTATTGTTTTATCCATTTCTCTTTCTCTCACTAACTAATAACAACAAAAGTCTTTTTGAGTACTTTCATTTTTTTAATTGTAATTATATTCAAATTGTATGTTTATTTTGTACCATTTGTACTTTTAGGTTGTTGAATATCATGTGTCACATAGACCTTGTTCATGCTCGATCCCTTTATTTTTTGTACATGGTCAGTACTTCAAAATAATAATTTTTGTTACATAAAATTTTTGGACCCTGAAATGAATAATTATTTTTTCGTGTATGAAAAATTACAAGAAATACAGTATATCCTTGCTTACCAATAAAGAACACTTTCATGATAATGTTGCAGTATTTTCATTTGTATTTTGGCTGTTGTTTTTGTTTGTAAAACTACACTACAGCTCATGCGACTTTCCATTTCTCCATGTATCGTGGTAGGGGTGGAGAGAGCATGGAGAGGATTAGGAAAAAAATTGCTCCACCATTGTCCTGCATGTCTTGACGGAGTTGCCATGGCTTCTTGCAGAGAATATCTCTGAACACCAGGCTTTTTTGCGGAGTCGCATCCAATGATCACCACGGGGTGGACATAGTGTAGACAAAGTGAGCGTGTTTACTGTTTATGACCCCAAAAAGCATGCGCTAAATAGTGTAACTGAGAGAGAGAGAGAATGTGAGAGATCACTGAGTTATCTACATCATTGCCCTTATAATTAACACACATATTTAAATTCTCTAAAATCTAATTTTAGATAACATTAACATAATGCAACTTTATTAATCCTTTGTACGGCATGAAACATCTAATTTTCAGGGATTTTATTTTATTTTTTAAAATTCTATGTTATTGAAACCATAGGCAATTTCTTTATCATCAAATAATTAAGAATAATAAATGCAATTTTTGTAGTTAAAATGTTATATATTTAGAATCAAAGTCGCTAAAATCTTTACAGAAACCTGATGAAAGGATAGTTAATTTTATAATAAGTGTCTTGGTAATGAATGTATTAAATGTGGAAGAGAGAGAGAGAGAAGTGTGGGGTGGTAGGTTGTGAGCTGTTACCAGAGACTGATTAAAAGGAGTAAAGATCAGTGGGCTACCCGAGTATCTCCATGCTGTCTCAGCATCATGAAAAATATAATATCATGAACTAGCGATTTTGTTGTCAGCTAAATGTTAAATAAATCACTCTGATGTCTCGGTCTTTCCATGGGTGGTTGTCATGCATTGGTTGTTCAAGTGTCAATCAGTAGTGTCTAAAAGTCCCCTCCATAGTGGAATTGCACAACACATGCCTGCAGAGTCACGGTGGTGATTTGCTAGGTACTTACCCCTCCACCTCGGATTGAATATGGAGGGGATTAAGTGATCCACTGTGATGGGTGGAGAAACAAAAAATTGCATGAGCTGCACTGTATGTCAGCCTATTCATCATGAACATGTACTGCCATTGGTGATAAGTGTGAACAGTATCTATATACCTCCAGTGACTGGCCCTAAATATGTAATTACTTTAATTTCTGTAAACTCTGGGTAAATTCACAAACTGTGGCAGAGATCGTGTCACTTAATTTGTTTGTATGGACATAAAATATGAACAAAATCAATTGTTTAAAGCCCATCAAGTCTCACTCATTGCTACTGCAGACTGCTGATTGGTGCAAGTTCTAATATCAAGATTGTTTCATAAGATAAAGTCAGTCTTTTACAACAGAATATATTGCTGAAATGATTCATGAAGATTGATTCATATTATCTGACCACTAAAAATCTTAAAGATAATTCATACTTAATTGAAAAATGCTTGAACCTACAACTCCAAATATGGTGATGATTGCCCTAAATATGTAAATGAACCAAATCACTTAGACTGGTTTGGGAATTTAATTATGGAACACCATTATTTGTAATGATACTATAGGTATGAAAACTGAACTGACTACATCCACAGTGAGGTTGAGGGAAATCTGCCGTTGAATAAAAGGGAGACAAGAACTTGTGAAAATCATGTTGGAGATGTTGACAGCTTTATCACAAATGTCAACCCGTTTAACTTGCTGGATATGGAAAAACAAAGATAATAATCCATATCATGTTTACAAACTTTATATCATACAAGTGTTATGTGTGATGTTTATATAATATTATAAATATTTTAGGAAATTGTAAATGTTTCTTCACTTTGGTATTTGCTTAAGTCTTAATGTTTGTCAGGAAAAGCGTGTTTAACTAGTGTCCTTGAATTGGGTTGTTTTGATCGGTATGTTTTCTCAGTTTGAAGGTCAGGGTTGATTTTTGTTTACAAGTAAAAATTCCATTAAGATGACTCATGTTCTAGAACATTCTGTCATGTGACCAATCTTTATATATACCATGTTTGGTGGACATTTGTTCAGTTTTGACATTACCATCAGTCTTGTAAAGAGCTATTACAGTTGTGAAAATTCATTCCAAATTCTAAGAGAGGAATTATTGTAAATATTCATTGGATTATAACAGTGCTCACAAACTTTTGGATTTTGGATTTTTAATTGATGATTTTGGAATTTATGTGAACTTATTCAGAGATTTTGGAATACTTCATTTTGACATCAGCACATCAAGATTACTAGTACATCAGGACTTTGGAGACCATAAGAACATCATAACATTCAAGGACACAGCCGTGAATTCGGAACATTCTATATTTAGGACTTGTGATTAGAACAATCATTCTTATTGGATTTTTAGGATTTCAAAACACATTACTGTAAGTGACTTTTTGATTTTTCATTTTAATTATCTAGTAATAAATTGCTTGTTGATTTTTACTTGATTTGTTGGTTTCACTTTCTTTCTGTTACATTTTTCTTAGACCATAGAGTCGTAACACAAGTTAATTCACTTTACTGAGAATATGAATTGTCTGCATGTATACCACTCTGAGTAATCACAAGTTTTGGAGCTTGTCAGCCATTTTTATTCCTGCCTATAGACAAACCTTCATTTGTTATATGTGTAATCAAAGCTTTTTCATTGTCTGACAGTTGTCTATTCACACCAGTTTTTGAGAATGGGTACAGCATACGTTATTTTATGTTTCAACTTGAATGTTTTTTTTTTGTTTTGGCTTTAAAAAATGTACTTGGTTTCTGGATTTTTTTTGTACTATTGAAAATTATTACAAATTTGAAAAATGTATTGTTTGCTAGTCTGGATAAATAGATCATTGACGGTACATAAGTACAGTTGATACTGGGGAAGTAGGTTAGTGGTTGGAATCAAAAAATCTGCCCATATGTATATGATTAATAAATTTGTATGCTTCTTGCCTGTCACATAATCTTGTGTGCACAGCTTTTGATGGATTAACTTAAAATGCAGTAAACATTTCATGGCATACAGATTTCCAAGTAGTTCGCTGATTGTTTTTGTAAGATTTAAAAAAAAATTTGATGTAATAATATAATATTGCATGTATGATAAATCAATCTTTGATGGATGTGATCAACAGATTCAGTTCATTCTTTACTCTTACATGAATTAATTCAGAATTCTGAGCTGATGTACATAATGGAATTATATGTCAATATTGTTTATGACAAATCCGTTGTTAGCAACTACCATTATAGGTTTTGATGGATTTATTTGAAACTTGCTACATATTATCATATTGATTTAAAGATGTTAATATCATTCAGTTATGATGATTAGATAAGTATTCCCGAGTTGTGCCACTTTGATATAAAGTGAAGGACTGTGTATGGATATTGTGTATGTAGCCAATCTCCTAGCTTTTAATGGATTGACCGTAACTTATGATGATCTACATGTGTACATATTGCTTAAGACTTCATATGATATGAAATTTTTTAACTTACACCCTTTTTATATGAAAATGTACATTTTATGTTGTGTTGGATAAATTATATTTGCTTGTAATCTGATTTGATAAATCATTGTTGACTTATGTCCCTCTTTAACACAGTGCTACCAACAGAGGCAGCTGTGTCCTATGGACTTGCTTCGTTATTTTATTGTAACAAAATTGTTCTGAATTTTTCTATTTCAATGAATAATTTTCTTCCATCTGTCCATCCTCAGCCTGTGACTGTGACCCAGATGGATCCCAGTACAAAGGGGAGTGTGAGAACAGAGATGACCCAGCCAATAGTATGGTTGCTGGTCGTTGTCTCTGTAAGCAGAATGTTGAGGGACGGCGTTGTGATACATGTAAAGATGAATTCTGGAATTTGAGGGATGACAATCCAGAAGGCTGTGAACGTAAGTTTTAGTTCTAATACTTGACTATCATGTGGATAAACCTTGAAAGACGGACTGTAGTTGCAAACTGTGTAAAACCCACATTTAAATTATTATGCTATTTGAAACTCTAAGCATTATTCCTTTATTATCACCCCTAGCATGTAATAGGGGGTGGGGAGGATATAGCTTTTGATATGTCCGGTAATCTACTTTACAGAGTCATCCTGTTGGTCCAAAAATATTTTCATTTTTGGAGCATAGTTCTCAAACTATTAAAAGTATGTAGAACAAACTTAGTACATGTGTCAGGCGAGTTCCTTTTGATTCTTAGAATTTTCTGCCTTCAGTATTTTTCATGATATCATGGAAACAAATTTTAGCACAAGTTGTATAAAATTGAGGGTGCTTGGCCATAGGGTATTTGCATACAAGTCAGACTTGCTATCCCTTATGATTTGACTGTAAGTCTTAATGAAATGAACCTTATATTATGGACTTGTGCAATAATAGTAAAAATTACAAAAATACAATTGTTGCAGGCAAATCCAGAAACTGGCTTGTCTGTGTTTGATCCGGATTTGGATTTCATATTAGATTCAGTGGAGTTGGTCAGGGAATCAGTCTAGCTTTTACAGTAGTACATCAGCTGATTTAAACTGCCCATATTTTTCATGCAAAACACCAGCATGATCAAGCTGGTGCTTATAGCATTGTCTAGAAATGGCATCAAACAAAAAAGATCACTTTGAAGACAAAGGGACAATAAGCTGCTTAAAAAGTTTAAACAGTCAGCATAGAATTGAAAAAAGAAATATTCAGATTCTTATGGAAAAAAGCAGAAAAGTAAGCAGTTACCTTTATTGGACATCATGTGTTGATTTGAGTATGCCTCATGGCAAGAGAGATGATTGCCGTCACCACTTGAAATTGAAAACAACCAACAAAACAAACCTCAAGATTACATCAAGTTGAGAGATCTAGCAAGAAGCCTTTGAGCTGCTTGGGGTTTGGAACTGCAGTTTCTGAACTGTACTGGAGGTAATTAAGGTCTAAGTGTACTTCAAAAATTTTTTAGTTGAACATAATGTTTGCCTTTGCTGCATTAGTCTCAGATCACACTAGTGAAATTTTTAAATGCATGTTTCCATGTTGACAATAGCAGTATTTCGTTACACCTTACTAAGAAGTGGTCTAACTTATGGAAAAATTTTGACTGCAATATTGAGAAGGTCTTGCTAGGGTTGGCAGGTCTAACAGGTAAGTAGTTTAAAAATTGAAAGAGTGATTGACCATAGGTTACTTTCAGTGGAGTCTTTACACAAGTGGAGGACCAGAGGCAATATGTCACTAAAGTTAGATGACTGTTGTTAATACAAGGAGTTGTATTTGCTAAATGTCACCATTTGGAAAGTCTTCTAAAGTTTCATGAAGGTTGGCAGCATAGTGGTCATTTTATTTTCTCACCCAACATACAGCTCTCCCTGGTTATAACGTTTCTCATAACACGATTCCGGATATAACACGGTACCACTAAGCATCCCATGACCACAATCATACCAGTTTATAACAGTATGGGTTGAAAGAAAAGAATGTGAAGTTTAGTGTTTTATCTTTATTTCCATTTCAGATCACTGTTATTTAACAAATTTTGATCCTTCGTGCTATACCATGCATTCGGTATATTACACTTTTCTCAATATATTGCAGTTCAGTACATAACATGGTTCTCTCTATATCACAGTTAGGTACATAATGTAGTTGGCGGTTATGGACAACTACCACATTATAATGAGGGGGAGCTGTATCTAGTTTTAAAGCATTGTGTTTTAGCTAGGTTTTGTTATGACTTTTAATCAAATAACAGAAAATTAAAATCAAGAAACATTTACAGTGGTATTAGAAGATTTGTGTGATATACCTGTGACCGTGTTTTATTTCATTTCATCATATATTGTCATAATTTTATTATATTTATTTTTTATTATATTTATTTACTATCCACTTGCTACTGTAGTTGGGATGGGATATAGCATTTTGTCTTCATTTCTGTGTTGGTTTGATCACATGTTTGTGACATGAAACGCTTATGAAAATTGTAAGTATATACATCTCAGGAAGAGTATATCAGCTTTATCAAGACTAGATCACTGTAACCTAATTTTCAAACTTGAGTGACTTTTGGATTTTCAGCTATAGGTTATACCCTCAATATTTTTGACCCTATTAAACTTACACGTGTGAAAATTGTATATATATGCAACTCAAGGAGAGTAACTCGACCTTATGAAAGTAGGTCATTTTGACCTGTGTTTCATGAATGAGTAACTATTGTACTTTCAGCTATTCGTTCATTACATCCTCAATATCTTGAACCCTGATATGTGGATGCATCTCAAGAAGAGTAATTCCACCATACTAATACTAGGTCACTGTGACTAAATTACACTCTTTAGTGACTTGTGCATTTGTAGCATTATCTAGGACTGTATTTCACCTACACTCATGAAAATTGGTATGTGGATGCATCTCTAGAAGAATAACTCACCTTTACCAAAACTAGGCCACTGTGATCTAATTTTCACCCTTGAGTGATGTTTGGATTTTCAGCCTTTTGGCTGTTCATCCTCTGTATCCTTAATTCTATTTCAGCTAGACTAATCATGCTTTGTTTTGATCCCACACTACTGAAACTGGTTTTTAATGCACCCTTATGAGTACTGGGTAGCATATTCCAGTAATATTTCGTTCCTTCACATGGTGTCTTAGTTATTTTGTTACATTCATAACCATTGGGTAATGGGTTCAGATCCTGTCCAGACCAACCTGAATCAGCTGTCGTGGTGTATCTCTTTTTTCAAGACTCTTAACTCCTTTTTCCTCTATATCAGTCTTTCATATCATTCTGTATGTTGTTGGCTACTACAAACATGCTCCTGTTGGTGAGAGGATTCGTGTTTACAAGTAAATACCTTGTTTACTTCATTTTTTTTTCTTCTTCAGCTTGCACATGTAACCCCATGGGAACTATACCAGGGTTTGGCTGTGACCAGGCGACTGGCATGTGTACATGTAAGAGATATGTAACGGGCAAGAACTGTGACCAGTGCTACGTAAGTTTACATGTAGGAAAATGTGCCATATTTACTGATATGTACCTTGGACCTATCTGATGATTGAAATATCAATAAGTAACTCGTGTTTTGGAAAGGTTCTTGTTCACTGGCACAGTTAGCAATCGAAAGTTCATGACAGAGAGATATGTGCATTAAAAAAAACAGTACTTCAGAAACCAAGTGCATGTAGATAACTGTATATGTGAACTTTAACATACAGTTACTGAAAAGTACAATTGATAAAAGAATTTTGTTCACTCCAACCAGTTATGATGCAAGAATATAACAAAGTTCAGCCTTTCAATTCTTGTGTTTTTTGTGGGTGCATGGTACAAGTTCTGCAGTGATGCCATTCATACAACTTCATGACTAGTAAAATATGTCAAACTTGAAAATTTGAACGATGAAATATACAGTGAAACCCCGCTATAACGCGATATTTGGGGTCCATAAAATTCGATCGCGGAAAAAACGGGGTCGCGTTATTGCGGGGTTTTGCTATATTTTTCTTTATTCAGAGAACAACGTATACACGTCTAATGTATAGCTTGAATAAGGTATCAACACCGTTTACTATCTGATATCGACCCGTCTTTGTTTTCCCACATGACAACCCTTTGATTGAGCCACGAGTTTGATACAGCTGTACTTGTTCAGTGGCAAGTAACAGAGAGTGGTTATTTGAACTCCCTGTGATCTTGCCGCCGAAGCTCAGTCTCTACATAAGCACCCACATATGACAATCTTTAATCTTGCCGCCCAAGCTCAGTCTCTATATAAGCACCCACATATGACAATCTTTGATCAACCACCGCATTGTCTGGTGCTTGGTTGTGTATGCAGTTAAAGAAGAAACATAAGTCGGCTATTGTTTGCGCAATGATTGTATACAGGATGAACTGGAGTCCAGCGCACGTGTTGGCGGCTTACGTTTTTGATGTTTATTAAATCGTGAGAATCTTGTATCAACCACCACATTGTCTGATGCTCGGTTGTGTATGCAGTTAAAGAAGAAAAACACGTCGGCTATTGTTTGAGCAATGATTGTATACAGAATGAATTAAAGACAAACACAAAGAAAACTTACTGGCTTTACTCATGGATCAATAATAAGTAACATTTCCGATAATGTTTATTTTGGCATAACACTTCAAGAAATTGGTGAAATTGTTAAATTTCAGAAGCCACGCCACGATCGAATTCATAAGTGATCTCTTCCCCAAAATGATAATAAACTTTTTGTACACTATTTCTCGTACTTAAATTTTTTTTTTCCATGTACGAGAAAAATACACGTACATGTATATAAAATTTCAGGAACCACGCCACAGACGTATTATACTCGAATTCATACGCAATCTCTTCCCCAAAATGATACTGTAATATACACATTTTATACACTATTTCTCGTCCTTTGAAAAAAAAAAAAAGTTCATGTGCGAATGAATATATGAAATTTTGGGAGCCACACCACGATCGCGTTATATCCGAATTCGTGTTATAGCGGGGCGCGTTATAGCGGGGTTTCACTGTATGTCAGTGTACTTGCTATTATTGATTATTATGTATTTTATCCATAGGTAGAAATATTTTCCACATCTTGGCAATTTTGACATCAGTCCTCACTGTGACAAAAATTATTTGCTTTCATTCGCACATTTAGTATTATGTATTATTAGTTATTTCTTTAAGTATGTTGTATCAGAATTATTAGATGTTTGGTACAATGGAGAGAAAAAAACTGATTTCATGTGTAAGAAAGTTTGTAGATTTGAATGATGCATCAGTTACTGTATATACTCGCTTGTAAGTCAAGTCCAACTGCAAACAACATAGGCCCTGATCTGCCATCACATAATGGTCCAGCAGATCAGGGTCTCTGTTGTTAGTTCTATTGATTACTCCTAACAAACTGCATTGACCCAGATCTGCCTGCACATTAAGCGATGACAGATCTTGGTCTGTGCAGTTTGCAGATGGACAAGACTTATAAGTGAGTCCATACAGTATGCAGTAAAATTTGAGAAAATATGGGAAATAGCACATTCTTGGCAAGCAGATAATTTTTGCTAATTAGCAAGGAAACTGAATTGGCAAGAAAATTTGATGTCACAAAAATACCACATTTACTCATTTTGTGGAAGTATAATGATACAGGAATATAAAGATAAGTACTTGGAGTTTTATTCTTAAATTGTTTCCTCAACAGCCAGGTTACTGGGGCATGAGTGCTGACATCTATGGATGCCGGCTATGTGGCTGCGATGTTGGGGGAGCAAGAGGAGATGAGTGTGATGTGGTAACTGGAGAATGTGAGTGTAAGCCATTTATCATTGGCCGGCAGTGTAACAAGGTCCAGCCTGGATATTTCTTCACCAGACTAGATTATTATATGTATGAAGCAGAATTTGCTGTGGGCATTGGGGTATGTATTACTGCTATGCTGCTGTTTTGTACCAAACTAGTTAGATTGTTTTTAAATGGAGTAGGATATGTAGTCTGAACATTTTTCAGATTTATTGAAGAAGCCTGAAATGCCAAAAAATGCAGTAGAGGGCATCCTTTTTTAATTGCACATTTGTTCTGTAGTTTC
The DNA here is from genome assembly GCA_029931535.1 of Margaritifera margaritifera. NCBI lineage: Eukaryota > Metazoa > Mollusca > Bivalvia > Unionida > Margaritiferidae > Margaritifera > Margaritifera margaritifera. The sequence continues at coordinate 253,670 of JAQPZY010001422.1, read as the reverse complement.
TTCATTATATGTCAGGAGAAAACTACATAGGTTGACATAGCCTATGTCTTATCTCATTATTTCTGCATTTGGCAACAAAATATGTTGAACCCAACAAAACTCTATTCATTCAGAAGTGTATTACTGCAAGAAGTCAGGAATCTAGGGTTTGTTAGAATACTATTCAAAAATTGATGTGGGGTTGAAAAATGAATTATAACACACCTGTAAATGTAATGCACTTTCTGGCTGGTTGAACATCAAAATTTGCAGCAGTAAAATCTGTGACATGCTGTTGAAAATTTCATTGCTACCATATATACTTGCTTATAAGTCAAGTCCAACTGCAAACAACATAGACCCTGATCTGCCATCACATAATGCATCGGCAGATCAAGGTCTGTGTTGTTTATTCTAATGATTTCTCCAAACAAACTGCTTAGACCCAGATCTGCTGGCAAAATATTCTTACCTCTAAATTATTTAGTATGATGATTTATGCAATATCTGAAAATTTCAGCTTGATGCAATCAACAGTTGGTGAGATATATCAGTTTAAATGTACACGTCAGAATATTTCCCCTAGACCATGTCAAACTCGACAGTTTCCAAGACTCGAGTCCGTGTGACGTCACAAGAATCACCTTCGTTCTACTGTTGTCGAGTGTGGAAGTTATTATAGATTGTTTTCTGATTGTGTCATGGGAAGGAGGTGTGTTGTTGGTGGATGTAGTAGTATAAAAAATAGAATATCATCAACTAGCAATTTCTTTATCAGCTAAACGTCAAATGAAAATGCAATGTATCAAATCATCAAATTCTTTTGTAAGAGAGAGGTGATGTTAAGACTGTGCTTATGACTGCTGAAGACATGTAAAATCTGTACTCATATTTTCACAATACATGCTATTTTCCCCCCAGAATTATATAAACAGTACCATATATTTGATGAAAAAGTTTCATATGCAGCTGCTATTTTGAAAAAAATGCATGATCAAATTCTCTTAGTAAAACATCGTTTTCTTCAAAAGCATGCCTTGGGTTAAACATGGTTCACTTTGCAAGCATGTCTGTCTGAAACAGGTGCATCAATATTAAAGTCCCATTATTGGTGAAGATGTTCTTAGCCACATGTATAATAATTTATTTAAACAGATTTAAAAAAAAAAAAAAATAAACCCTAGTTTTAAGTCACAACAAGGAGAGGTATATAGTGGGTTGTGAGCAGTTGCCGAAAAATGTGCTGAAGGATACAGAGTTACATCTAAAAGTGAATTTCATTATTTTGAATTAACCATGATTGGGAAAAGATGTAAAATTAAACCACGAGAATAACAAAGACAATGAGGGAACAAATGGCGAAAGATAAGGATTAAAGTAGGGGACTAAAAGAGTGAGTGCCTGCAGTCACAACATCACAAAAATAGAATGTCAGCTATCGATTTTATTATCAGTTGAAAGTCAACTGAAAATACAATTCACAGAATCCTCACATTCCTGAGAGAGAGAGAGAGAGTTATGCAGAAAAATTGCAGAAGACTGACAACTACAGCAACAGATGAATACAAGGCAGTGTCAGACTGGTGGTTTAGTGTTCCCTGTCTGGAAATTGCTATTTTCCCACATTATTATTCATTTCAGCAATAAATTTAACTCGATATTTATGGACAATTATCAATCATCAAACTTCCACAGTTAATTGCTGGGCTGCAATTGCGGCTGTTTAATAGAGTGCTCAATTTCAAATGGCCTCGTGTAATAAAAATGATACCTTTCCCAAACGGAATCTGAAATTATCAGTTATCCAATGATCCGACTTCTGCTCTTAATTAATTGCTGGACTACAATGGGGGCTGTTAAATACTATGCTTCATGTTAGATGGCTTTGTGTGATGTGAACAACACCTAAACACACATGTATTGAATATACAAGACTCTTGAAATGATTTTTGTTGTTGTTGTCCAAATATATAATCGACATAAAAGACGATTGATTCTTTATTTGGTATCTGGCTATTACTACTGTACAAAAGATTTGCGTGTCTTTTTTGTGAAGAAAATTATTCAGACACACATACATTGTTCTTTTTGTGGCAATTTTTCCAATATTTTGACACACAAGTCAGTGCTAAACATAAACATAAGCAAAACTTTTTAATGAAAATGAAAATAGGTGTTAGAGGGGAAAATGAAAATAGGTGTTAGAGGTAGTCAACTGTACTTAATGGAAATATACACATCAATTAAGGAATGTTGCAAAACAACAGCAAGTTTTATAGGTACTATCATTGACTGTCACACTGATAAGCCATGTTGCTAGCCAACTTGGGTTCCTCATGTGAGGTCAGAAAGTCGTTTTGCTTTTACCCCCTGGAGGTTGCATTTTGGTGGCAATTAAATAGCTATATCTCCTAATCCAGTGAATGAATGTGCATTAAGTCTTTGTAGTGCACGTGAAATGTCTGACAAATTAAGATTTCCAATTATAGTGTATAACATTCAGGTCTACCTTTAACATAGGAGCCAGCAGTCTCACGATTGAAAAGCGATAATGCTGTGAAATAAGTTGCATCTGCTAAATATATATTTAGCATAAAATGTGGTACTTTCTTGTAATTAGAAGTGTTGATGTCATTTTCTAGTTGCTGAGGGTGTTCAGTTGACAATTTTCACCAATTCTGAATTTTTAGTTGCAAATGCAACCATTTAAGTTGCATCTTGAAGCGCTGTTGAAAGATAGCTGTTGCTCGTGATAGAAAAAGAGGCCCTTTGCCCTAAATGGCCCTCTAGAGTATGCTGCATTTTACCAGCTCTGCATAAAACTCAATTTCTGAAGGTAAAGCCAGCATTTAACATCCTTAAATCCTCAGATGAAAGACAGTTATCCGCTAATTGATAGTAACATTTGTAAGTCAAAAGTTTTAAAATAATACAAATAAAATAAATGCATCTTGTTGAAAAAAAACAAATAAACTTGGGCATATAGTTTGAACTGTTCTATTCTGATAATCATGATTCAGAACATTTCACTTCCATAATTTACAGAGAAGAGAAATAGATAGGTAACATAGATTAAAAAAACTTTGACATTAATTTTAGAGGTACTCAAAAACAGTTAAAAAGCATTTTGAAAACAATTGTAAAATGTATCATTAGCCTGTTGGTCATTTCAGAACACCAGGGTATTCATCCGTGAGCCAGTTCCTGGGTACCAGAGTTGGACAGGGCCTGGTTTCATGCGGATCATGGAGGGAGATGCTTTGCTTTTCACTGATGTCCGTGTGGATTTCCCCATGTATTATGATGTTGTCATTCGTTACGATCCAAGGGTTTGTATGACACAAGCCGATCACAATCTCTAGTGGCATCACTTTCTTTCTGAATGTTGCAGTAACAATAAAATGCAATAAGTTTGTTGTCAACTCTTGAGTTTGATAGGTTTTTTTTTACCCCACAAACCACTACCTCCGAGATTTTTAACATTGTCCACCTAGTATTCATTAAAGGGTTCGTGACTCAAACAATTATGTAAAAAGACACTCAACTGTGATGTCATTACAAATTCCAATGCTTTGGTTTAAAAGATCTGCGTAAATTAAGTGAGATTAAACTTTTAGCTCCAGTGGTCAGAGTTCAGAAGAGTTTATGCAATGACATTGTGTCTCCGGTGTCCAGTGTCAATTAGCACAAGTTTGTTATCGCTGCTACTCCCAAACAACTGGCAGGATTGTCATAAAACGTTACAAACACATTCATTTCAATGTATGTCTACTTGGTCGTAAATGATGAACATGACCCTCAGACACCCAATGTGACAGCCATATTGAAAATCCTGTCACTATTAATCCTGAAGGGATTGTCATATCACCATGGGATTTTCACTAAAAGACTTCTTATAACATGTAGTTGGTCCTAAATGAAAATATTACCGATCTGACATCAAGTATGGATGCCTTGATAATATCTGGTTATTACTACTCTTCCTAAACATATGGTCAGATTGACATGAGGTTTTCACTAACGACTTCTTCTGATGTCTAGTTTTTCCTAAATGAAAAGAGTGCCCCTCAGATATCCAATATGGCTGCCAATGTCTCCATTTTGAATATCTTGTTATCACTACTCTTGAATAGATGTTCATATCTAGATAGGACATTCACTAAAAGCCTTCTTATGATGTCTAGTGGGTCCTGAATGAAAGGGAGATGTGGTAGCTCAGTTGAAAGAGCATCAAACTTATAATTCATGGGCCACAGGTTGGATACCTGCCCAGGCCAGTCCAGGTTGGCTACCTCAGTGTGTCCTTGGGGAAAGGTACTTAGCTTTCCATTTCTTCAGCATGATGTAGCCAATAATTTGTTAAAAGTGCCTTTAAAAACCAACCAACCAGCAACCTAACTGAAAATGGGACAGTCAGCCTCTAAAAAAGTTCAAACAGTCAGCACAGAAGTATGAAAAGAAATATTCAGATTATTAGCCATGCTTGGGGGAAAAAAAACAGGAAAGGCAACAATTCTTTCATTGGACATCATGTTGTGTCAGTTTGAGTATTGATAATGGCAGAGATTGTCACTACCAGATGCTTTTTTAAAAAAAAAAAAAGACAGTTTACATCAAGTTGAGAGATGTACTAAGAACCATTGACCTCCCAGGGTCTTGGAACTGCAGTTTCTGAAACTGAACTGAAGGTTATTAATGTCTAAGTATACTTTACAAACTTTTTAGTTAAACATAATGTTTCTTTCGCCACATCAGATCACACTTTTGAACTTTTCACATGCATGTTTTCCAAATCAACAATGGCATAACATGCTATTTCGTTACACCATACTGAAAATTGCTCTAACTTGTAGAAAAATATTGACTGCCTTACTGAAAAGGTCTTTCTAGGGTTGGCAGGTCTGCTCATCAGACCTCCAACATGGCACTATAACATTTGGAAAATCTTATTATCAATACCTCTTTTGCATGATTGGTGGCATTAATATGGGTTTTTGATAAAAAAGAATTCTTGCAATATTTAAGTGATTCTGAATGAAAAGGGTGCTTATCTGACAACCAACATATCTGCCTTTCTTGTGTAAGAGATTTAAAAACCAGATCTGATTGCGCTTGGAGTCAAGTCAAAGGTCATTGCTTGCATTTTTGTACTTCATTGAGCTTGTGAAATTTGACCAGACTTGGTATCTAGTTGCATTCAAATGAACAAGTTGATAGTCAGCACTGTGACATTGATTTTAAAGTCAATGGTCCTGACTTAGGTTTTTAGCTGTGCTGGCTTGTAAGCATTAAACATAAACAAGTATGAATGGATTTTTATCATTGAACCCAGTTTGTGGATATATCTGAAGAGTACCTGGAATGATATCACTTCAGTATTACTTATAGATTTAACCATACTTGGCATGTGGTTATATCTTGACATTGTCTGAGACAAGTTCTTCAGTGATCTACTATACATTATATCAGGTTTAAAGTCCAAGGCCATGATAAAGAATTTTGTACTGCATTTAAAGGTATGTTGTGAATATGTTAACATAAAAAATAGTTTTGTTAAAAAATTTGTTATGTTGCAGTTTTTTAAAGAATATCAGAGATGGTTTCAATACTCAGCAGTTAAAAAGAAGAAATGATCTTATCTTGGATTCCTGGAAATTCTTTTTGGCCAGTAGAGTGTCAGTCCCTTTGAGGGACTCTTGTTATATATACATAACAGTATTGTCTGTCTCTTTGTTTATCAGTGATATCATTTGTTTATCATTAATGTGTAACATTTCATGCCTGCTCTTTAGTTTTTAAACAGAGATACCAACCATTCTGGATTTTGTGGAATTATTGCAAATTTTCTTTGAAAATTCCATATTCTGAATTACATTGATAAAATTTCATAAATTGATGACTTTCTGCGATAAAATTTTGAACAAGAGTTTTTTATGTGGATCCAGGTTGGGAGAAATTGCATCAGCACCAGTATGATAGACTGGTACATAGAATCTTGTTTCTTTATGCAAAATACAGAATGAACCTGACAAGAAAACAGGCATTGAGACTGTAAATTGGTGAAATATGGTGGTAGAAATGAAGTTTTTAGAAAGATGCAGATAATTTGTGAGGAAAACAAATGTTTATGGTTATTGTTTTGGCCAGTAATGTTGGAGGTATTCAAGCTTCTGGAATTTGAGTGATGGATACATCTTTTATTTTAATTAGACTAATTATTATGGACTGAGTACAGGTCTGTATAGGCTTGTGCAGGAAATTGGAAAATTATTTTAGAAGGTTGTTTCTTTTATCAAACATGTTGTCTATTCTGGATGGGCTGCCTAGATTCTGAAAAATTGATGCTGGGATTCCTGATAAGCATACTTATGGGTTGTCATCTCTGTTCGAAGCGATTTTATGTTATTAATCAATTTCTGTTCTTTGTTAACAAGTGTCGGGTACTACATTCAGGAGATTTGCTTAATCATTATGGTCATAAGATGATTTCTGACCATTTTGGTATTACTTACGACAAAAGTAAAACATTGGAGTAACTAAAATTTTTAAGTGTTGTTATAATGCTACCCCTGGCTTTTGTGATACTGCATTACTTAAAGCATTTGTTTTTGTACTCTTTAACTTTTTCCAGGTATAAATAGCCTCAGTGCTGTATTGTTCATGATATACAATGTTTACAAAGGTATGTGCCATGGCCTGTTTTATTTTGACCAGTAACTGTAACATTAATATGGATGTATCATGTCCCTTTTTTGTTGTACTCATGTTTTTATTGGCACATCAATGAATGCCTCTGACTTTATGATACATTCTCATTTGTAGATGCCTGAGAAGTGGGATGATGTGCGAGTTACAGTGGAGAGACCTGGGCCTACAGATCAGGCAGGACCTTGTGCTAATGCTATTCCACAAGATGACAACAAGGCTGTCTCGCTTCAACCAGGTATAAAGTCTTTGCTATTATTACATCAGGAACTAAGAATGAATGAATTATTAGAAAGTAGAGATCCAAGATCTGCATACAAAAGGTAGCCTGTAATGGCCATTTTCACTGTATGTAAAGGTTGCAAGTAAGACAGAATAAAAACTAAAATATTAGTGTTTAGTTTTCTTTTAAAAATGATAACAAATTAAGCCATTTGTTGGTTTGGCTTCAAGTGATCAATGCCCCAGAGTCATTTGAAATGAACTGACCCAGCTTTGTAAACATGACCACAGATATCACTGTCAACATCTGCTGTATGATTTAGGTATACTAACTAGTGAAACAGGCACAACTATCACATGATACTGCAGCAGTGGTATGACACTGTCATCCTCTACTTTATGATCTAGGTTTACTGGCCAGTTACACAGATAAGCTGTCACATGATACAGCTGGAATGGCATCGAACTGTTAACCTCTAATGTGTGATCGAGGTTTACCAGAGAGTTACACAGGCAAGATTGTCACATCATACTGCAGTGACATGGCACTGTCAACCTCTACTGTATGAGCTATGTTTACTTGTCAGTTACACAGACACAACTGTCCCATGATACTGCTGCAGTGGCATGACACTGTCAATATCTACTGTATGATATAGGTTTTCTAGCCAGTTAAATGGACACAACTGTTGTATGACACTGGTACAGTGGCATGGCACTGTTAACCTGTACTGTATGATCTAGGTTTACTGGACTGTTACACAGACACAACTGTCACATGAAACTACTGTAGTGGCATGGCATTATCTGTACTGCATGATCTGGGTTTACTTACCAGTTACACAGACACAACTGTCACATAATACTGTTGGCCATATCAAACTCTGTTCTGTGATCTAGGCTTACTGACCAGTTACACGGACACCTGTCATGATACTGCTGCAGTGGCATGACTGTCAACCTCTGCTTTATTATCTATGTTTATTAGCCAGGTACATAGACACAACTTTTGCATCATAATGCAGTGACATGACACTATCAACCTCAAATGTATGATCTTGGTTTACTAGCGAGTTAAACAGACACATCTGTCACATGATACTGCTATAGTGGCAACCTCAACTGTGGGTTCAAAAATTCCACTCCACTTCTATTTACGAGTGGTTGTTGAGGAAGGGTAAGCCACATTTTCAGGATGCTTGTGCGATTGGACGAGTGGCATTTTAAGCAGTTTCAGTATTATATACAATGTAGGAGAAGTAAAACTGATGCAGGACAAGTAAAATTCCAAGACACTTATACATCAGGACAAGTAGCCAACTGAAATTTTTTCGAGCCCTGCTACTAGCCAGTTACACAGATACAGTTGTCACATGATACTGCTGGAGTGGCATGGCACTGTGAACCTCTACTATATGATCTAGGTTTACTAGCCAGTTGCACAGACAAAACTGTCACATGATACTGCTGGCTTAAGTTGAAAGATCCAAAATCTGAAGTTTTTGTGAAGTCCACATTAGTGGAAGGCGAGGCATAGTGGTCACTCTTCTGCCACTGGTGGCGGTGTCATTGTCAGCAGCTAAGTTTGGTTAAGGAGTTTTATTTGCATACATTTTATAAATCCCTTGATAGATTCATATAATACTTGGTGTGAATCATTATGAAGATAAAACTTCATTTTATGACATGCTCGCCCCTTTTACCTTGGGGTTAAGGTCACAGTCATAGAAAATTTGTGTTAAGGTTTTGGTTGAAGTTTTATCATTCACTTATATTTCCTAAACCCCTTGATAGATTCTCACATACTTGGCATGAATCATTATGAAGACAATTCATTCTGTGACATGCTCTCTCCACCTTATGACCTTGGGATCAAGGTCACATGTTTTACAGCAATTCTTTGACTGTTGGCTGAACATGCAGACTCTGGACTTCTTGTTTTGTTTTGTAAGTGAGATAATGTATTCAAGGATTTTTTAAAAAATCCCATTTCATGCAAATAGATGTGATACTTTAATGAAAGAGTTGATCTCTAGCTTCAGTAGCAGATTCAGCTATTTTTAAGCCCTGTAAAATATGAAGTTCAAATTAATCAGGATCAGTAGAGTCCACCTCCTTTTTTATCTCTTTATTGCCATTATTGATTATTCATGTTGTAATTAACAAGTCATATGTTTTATGTTTTTTATTAATATTTGTATTCACATTTTAGAGTACACTTGTATCTGAATTGGAGCATATACACTTTTTTCCGTATTAACTGATCTGCAGTTACAAGTAAATAAAGACTACAGATAAGTATTTCACACTGTACTTGATATGTGCTCATTTTCAGGCAGCAGGCATGTTGTTGTTCCCACCCAATCTTGCTTAGAGAAGGGAATCAAATACACTATTAGGATTGGGTTTACCAAATACAGGAGTGACCTGAACACCCCCGAAGCCACTGCACTCATTGATTCTGTGAGTAGAACTCTCTCTCTCTCTCTCTCTCTCTCTCTCTCTCTCTCTCTCTCTCTCTCTCTCTCTCTCTCACACACACACACACACACATATACACACATACACATACATGCACACATGCATTATAACAGTGTTCTCTCTATGAATAGGAAAATTCAGTTTAATCTTTAAAGAGAGGAGAAGCATGAAAGTGCAAAACTTGCTTTTATAACAGTTCTATTTGTCATGACTAATACCATGATTTAAAAAAATATGGGCAGCTAAAAAAAAAGTTTACAGTTGATTATCCCCCTGTTTTTATAAAAAGCATCAGAGATATTATGATACCCTCTGTCTGTCTGTCCATCCATACATTTATCAGCTACCACACCTGCCCCTAAACTGCTGGTTGGAAATTTATGAAACTTTGTAGTTATGTTGTCCCAGTATTAATCATCTGTGAGACTCTTCTACCTGAGGTCCTTGGGAGGGGGTCAAAGTTCAAATGCACAAGAATTTCCATTGCAATGACATTTTCAAATATTTATGATGTTACAGTAGGTAGATGCATCATATTAATGATAGATTTTGATTATTACCCCATTTTTGGGGTCACTGTCTGTGGGTGTGGACGAGTACAGGGAGAGGTGTGGAATATGCAGTAAAAAGCATGAGGATTTTAAATTGCAAACCATTGCACTAGTTTCTATTTATAAAAAAATCAAAGCAGTAATCTATGAAGAAAAACACTGGAACTATCACCCTTTAAGGTCAGCTATAGTATTGCAGGGGTGTAATTGATACTTAGAGACAAGACTTCACTCACCCATCACTTTCTGGCAGTTTCTGTCTTGCCAGTAACATTGGTATTAAGGATAAGGAGAGAGCAGCCAATGCTGCCCTGCAGTCACCCATTTCTGAATGGAAGAGTCCATATGTTGACTTTAAGTATTATATAAATTGACATGTTTTACCTACTAGGCAAAATATGTTGAAGGAAAATTCCACAAGTAAGCTTTGGAACATCAAACCAATCATTGGAGAGTGGCACCCCACATACAGAACAAATCACAGAGTTATGGTGCTATTGTGTCACTTGCATATAGGACATGTACCTGACCCATGCATACCTGCTGACCAGACTGCATACCATACCTGAGTCCACTGACAGTGATACACTTTCTTGTCGAGTGTATTGACTTCCATCCAGAAAAATGGATTCTGCACAACAATTCAGTTCTTGACCATGTACCTCCACCAAAGTTTGTTGACGACTTACACATTGTGTAAGAAGGAAGCCTATTGACTTTGGGATCAAAAGGTCAAAGATCAAGGTTGCTGTGAATGAAAGAAGAACAATGGTTTTGCATAATAACTTTAGTTCTAGACCACTTACCTTGACCAAAGTTTGTGGAGGGGTTGCATTTAAGGTATGAAAGAGCCCCATTTAATTTTTAGGTCAAAAGGTCAAAGGTCATTTTCAGTGTCACTCGAAGAAAAATGGGCTTTGCAGATTAACTTTTGTTCTAGAGTAAGTTCCTTAACCAAACTATGTGGATGGTTTGTACTTAGTGCAATAAAGAAACGTTTACATTTTGGGTTTGAAAGTTCAAAAGCCACAGTCACAACAAGTCTAATAAGAAAATAATGGTTTCTGCACAGTAAGTTTAATTCAAGACTGCATACCTTTACCAAAGGTCCAGGTCATTGAGACATTGTTGGTCAATAATCTCCCGAGTCAGCCATGTGTGCATATATAGAGGACTATTACACATGAGTTGGGGGTATAATATGCTGTTCATGGTACACTTATTTTTAGAGCTATAGTCTATGACAAATTGACAATTAGCTTCATATCTTCACATGGGGTGTTGCTTGTAACTGGCATAGCTCAAGAACCATTCAGCATATTTTGATGCATTTTGGTATGAACATTGTCTCATAGACCTGGATGTGCCTTTTATGAGTTTTGTCTTGTCACCTTCATTTTGGTTTAAATTGTGGCTTTCAACAGTTAACTTTATATCTTTACCTGGGATTTTGCTTGTAACTAGCATAGCTCGAGAACCATTCAGCATTTTCTGATGAACATTGTCCCACAGATTTACATGTACCTTGTTTGGGTTTTGTCTTGTCTATTCAATTTTTGAGAGAGTTATGTTCTTTTAGACAGAATTATATTTCTTGTCAAGCATATTCCTGTCTTAACATAGAAAATTGGAATGTTGCTTGCAATAAGCATAGTTCAAGAGCCATTTAATGTTATTCTGATCAAGTTTGGTAAGAACATTGTCTCTTTAACCTCGATGGGCATTCTGTGGGTTTTGTATTGTCTGTACAATTTGGGAGTTATGACCCTTGTCAGTGAACTTCATATCTTTACATGGGGCGTTGCTTGTGATCAGCATTGCGCAAGAACCATTCAACATGTTCTGATGTAATTTGATGTGAATGTTGTTTGATAATACCTATGTGTCTCATCTACTCCATTTTGGAGAGAGTTTTGGCCAGTGTCTATCAACTTTATCTTTACATGGGATGTTGTTTGCATTGATAAGCCTTTGAAGGAGTTGGATTTCCGCTGAATATCCATCTTCTCCTAACTTTGGTTTCCCAAAACAAGTTATTCATGAGCAAATTATGTTGAGCTGGGTCCCTTTGCAATACAGCCATCACTAATAGCTCTAGTTCTCAGTTATATAACCAGGGCTTCAGTTTATGCAGTGTTTATGCCATAAATGGTACTTTTCAGGGTAATTCACCCTCTAAATAAAATTCAGTGTCAGTCTGATGCAGTCCTGTTGTATTCTGACCCACTATTGAAATCTCCATTTTTAAATCGCTGTCAGGAGTACACTGAAGTACAATTCAGTTCGTCACTGAATGGTTCTGCTGAAGATAGATACAGCTTTTACCCTGATAACATAAACAAATACATCAGCTGTGGTTTGTGTGATTCATAATGCTTGTCATGAAAACTTAATTCATAATTTACACCAGGACAGTAAAGGAAACTTACACACGTGTTGAGTTATGTAACTGATAAGTGTAGTGAGTCCAAGATAGGTCTGTGCTCTGTTGACATTAATCATTAATGATCATTGAAATTAACAAACATGATCAAATTTTCAGATTGCATTTTCATCAGAAAATAATTTGGCAATGGAAAATTTCTTGTATTCTCCTGTAGTAAGTAGATACTAACATTTTACCTCAGAAAGTCACTGCCAACCACTAGTTCTACATATATTTTTGGGGTCATACTGATGATAAAAGGTACACAAGTTCTGAAGAAAACAACTAGCATAAATTTAAATTTAGCATTTAATACTAAAGACACGAAGTTAAAAAAAGATTAGAAAGGAGGGTGTGGATTTATTAAAGAAAACAATAGATGATGGGTGTAAACTAAACTTAAATGAGAGCAACTTCCAGAACAGAAAAGGCCTTTTCTGGTACACTGAATAATGAAATATCTGACAATATATTAAAGAGTTGTCTTTTTGCTCATGTCTTGATTATATCAATTAATATTTTACATTCAAGCTCTTCTTTGATTTACTTTATATCTGTCATTTGTCTAACCAGATACATTTACTATTTTATCCCTTATTTTCCTCTCTGACCACTTGAAAAATATTTAGGGGGTCACACTGACCCATTGGAAAAATGTCCTCGCAGAATCCTTTTATAATAACCTACATCACAGTGCTTTCTGTAACCAAGACTTATTGTTCCACAGAGTTCTTGTGTTAAAAATATTTAAAACAGTCTTTATTGTCTCCTTTTTAGCTCTACTGGTCATAGACCAGAAGAGCTTATGGGATGGTCTGTTGTACGTTGGTCGTCCGTCGTCTGTCATCCGTCCATCTGTCTGTTAACACAAGTTTGTTATCACTACTTCTCCAAAACTACTTGGAGCATTGCCATAAAACTTTACACACACATTCACCCCATGGTCTAGTTGATCCTAGAAGAAAATGGTGTTGCTCATACATCCAATATTGCCACCACAGAGGCCATCTTGAAAATTTTCTTATTGCTACTCTTCCTGAATGGATGGTCATATCAACATGGGGTTTTCACTGAAAAGCTTCCTACAATGCCTTGTTGGTCCTAAATGAAAATGATGCCAATCTGACATGCAGTATGGCCACCACAGCTGCCATCTTGAAAATCTTATCAGTACTCCTCCTAAATAGATGGTCTTACCAACATGGGGTTTTCAGTAAAAGACTTCTTATGATGTCTGGTTGGTCCCAAATGAAAATGGTGCCAATCTGACTTCCAATATGGCCACCACATTGGCCATATTGAAACTCTTGTTCTCACTACTCCTCCTGAATGGATGGTCATATTAACATGGGGTTTTCACTAAAAGACTTCTTATGATGTCTACTTGGTCCTAAATAGAAATAATGGTGCTGATCTGAAATACAATATGGCCACCATGGCAGCCATCTTAAAAATCTTGTTATCACAACTCTACTTGAACTCAAATTGACGAGGGGTTTTCACCAGAAGACTTCTTATGATGTCCAGTTGGTCTTAAATGAAAATTGTGCTAATCTGATGCCCAATATGGCCACCACAGTAGCCAGTTTGAAAATCTTGTTATTGCTACTCCTCCTGAATGGAAAGTCATATCTTATTGTAATCTCTACTCCTCTCCATATGAAGGGATGTATCAACATGGGGTTTTCACCAAAAGACTTCTTATGATACCTTGTTGGTCCTAAATGAAAATGGTACCAGTCGTACATTCAATATGGCCGCCATGACAACTGTTTTGAAAATCTTGTTGTCACTACTCCTTCTGAATGGATGATCAAAATTGTGACGGGGGTTTTTCACCAAGTCCTAAATGGAAATGGTGCCAGTCATACATCCAATATGGCTGCCATGACAACTGTCTTAAAACTCTTGTTGTCACTATTCCCCCTGAATTTGTGATCATTATAACATTGAGTTTTCATGAAAAGACTTCTAATTATGTCTACTTTGGCCTAAATGAAAATGGTGCCAAGCTGACATCCAATATGTGTACCACAGCAGCTAATTTGAAAATCTTGTTATTGCTGAAGAATATCAGAGATGGTTTCAAACACTCAACAGTTAAAAGGAAGAAATGGTGTTATCTTGAATTCCTGGAAATTCTTTTTGCCCAGTAGAGCATCAGTATCTTTGAGGGACTCTTGTTTAAACCAGAATTGTATTACACGGTTTGTGTAATTGCAAATTTTGCAGATTATCCTTGTGCCAAGCACAGACAGCATTCCAATATTCCAGGGACCAGGACTGCCTGAGTACATGAAGTATGATTTCATTCATTACCGATGTAGAGAGCTACAGCTTCACGTACATCGTCCAGAACTTCCAGAGATTTGCCGCAATTTGACTTTCAGTATTTCCGCAATTATTCATCAAAAGGCATTAGGTTTGTTGGACAATTTTTATCTCAGCAATATGCTCCACCATATCATTCTATCAGTCGTCAAACAAATGTAAAGCCAATGATGCATAATTGATTTTATAAACAAAGATTCATTTTTCTGTTGAGGAAATTATGACTGTGGCATTTTTTATTTATACTATCAGTAGTTTAGTCATTTTACTTAGGTTCTACCGTAGGTAGATCATAGAGCCATGTATTAACAGTTAAAAAGTTATAAAGGTTGTTATCATCATTTAACTTCATGTTCACTGATACTTCACTTATAAATTATGCCTTTCACCACAGCTTGAGCATCTCAAGAAACATGCTAAATAGAAAGAAACAAAAAAATCCCCATGTACATAAAATTTACAGTGATTTAGAGTTTTCTCTGAATGAAACAATCAGTTAATTTTTACAATAAAACTTATATTCAGGTATAAAACAGAGACAACAATCTTGTGACTATTGGTTTGCTGAAAAGTTTTTGTGATACAAATGAGACTTTGATATTCATCAACATTGTATCAAGTCAACTTCATGTACATACATACACATGTTTCCTGTAATTACAGAATGTGATTGTGACTTGACTGGTTCCCTGAGTTTTGAATGTGATCCGGTTGGTGGTCAGTGCCAGTGTAAACCTAATGTTGTGGGACGTCGTTGTGATCAATGTGCTCCAGGGACATATGGCTTTGGACCAAATGGCTGTACACGTAAGTGCTCATAGACTGAATGATAGAAAGTAATGATTAAAAAAAACAAAAGAACAATAGAATGTGTGCTGTAGGATAATCATAGTTTATAGAAATATTTGTAATTGACATGCCTTACCATTATATTGATTGACTGGTGCCATATGAAACTGAAAAATCAGACTTTTGTATTTCTTCTTTACACTTTTGCTACTAAATGCTTTGATGGTGACTTGGAAAAGCACCACAGTTTGGTTGCTATGACACTAAAATTGTCACATGCATCTGTGCTATGAAGGCTCAAACTCTGTGCCTTTGCTATGTTGAATCAAGACTGTTTCTATTTGTATCACATAGATGGAGACACATAGAGATTTTAGTTCTTAATGCTGAAGTCTGTCAATATTTCTTCACTTAAGTGTTCATGAAATTTTTTTATATTTATTTTCTTATTCAATTTTTGTTTTATTGTACAAGTTCTGTAAGCACTCTTAAAGGAAATTAAAGGGTTGAGTCAGAGCATTTCATCTTAAAGTATTGATACAAGAAATGCAGGTCATACAATTTGGAATTTTCATTACAAAGCAATCATTTGAGCATCTCTCTCATTAAAAAAATCGGTGACTTTGCTATTCTTTATAAAGTTGGGTCATTTTGACTTAAAAAAGCTTCATTATACATACATTTTCTTGTTACATCAGTGAACTTTTCCTCACTTGCAGCATGTAACTGCCATGCAATCGGAGCTCGTGATAATTTCTGTGATATTGTGACTGGTCAATGTTTGTGTGTGCCCAACGTAGATGGCCGCATTTGTGATGTGTGTACCCGTGGCTATTATGGATTCCCACGCTGCAGGCGATGCCAGTGTAATGGCAATGCAGAGATATGTGATGATTTGACTGGGAGATGTATCAGCTGTTACAACCACACCAGAGGCGATAACTGTGAAAGGTGAAACTGTTTTTACTAAAGTTGCTAAAGTTTCAGGTTCCTGTGTCCACCACAATCAGGACTGGACAAATTTTTATAAAAGTAAAAAAATAGAACTTTCCCACTGGAGATCTGAGTTTACTCCAGAAATATGGGAACATAGCGAAAGTTAAAAATTAGGGTAAAATAAAATAAAAGATGTTTTCTTGAATTGTGTTATATTTATTTTACAGATAAACAGCTTATTTTGTTTCTTTTCATCATTTTTTTTAGCACATTAAAAACTTATGCCCATAATTAAAGTTATCAAGAAAAATACATCCAAAAATACATGGGCAGTTTCATTGGCCAGCATATTGATTAGAGAGGAGACTACACACCCACTGCCAGTGGCTAGGTTAGGACTTGAAAGTCGCAAGTCTCCTATACTTACAAATGTTACATTTAAAATATAACAAGTTAAAATCAGCATATTTATTACATATTTGTCGCAGCTTGTTTCAGATAGTAAGCATCAACATTATCATGTTAGTATGAGAAAATGCGAGACTGACCTTGACATTGGCTACAAGATGGAAGTTAATACTTGGAAAGTGTATCATAAAATAAAGGATCCGTTGATTAATGAAATTGCAGGCATTTATGTAACAGAAGCATGTAGTGCATATAAACACTAAATAAAGATGCTGATATATATACTCTGGTGAGTTCACAGAGTACAGATCTTGCAGATTATAAAGCATTATGAACTGAACATGATCTCTCCTTCTCTCTGTTCTTTTTTACATGCCCATTGACAAGTACCTTGCAAACTTCAGCTTGCCCAAGCCGAATATGAGCTTGTCCTGGGCATTGGGCAAGTGGATTCGTCAAGCCCAGAAAATGTAGAAGGAACACAACATGTTATCCTCATCTTTCTGTCTTTGTATCCCTTCAGCTGTCCATCCGTTATGATGCAGTTTTCTTGTTTTGTAATTCTCTTGTATACTGTTCATTGTAGGGTTATGCATCATTGTACAAGTCATCAAATTTCAAGAAGGGATTACCCATGCTGATTATCATCCTTATAAAAGTTTATGCATGCAACTGAAGTAAACCTGTTAATGTTAATTTTCTTCACAGGTGTGAGGCAGGTTTCTATGGTGACCCCCGTCTTGAGTACCGAATTTCTTGCCGACCCTGTATGTGCCCTGGTGGACCTTACAGCAACATACAGCATGCAGATGGCTGTGATCTTGATCCCCGTTCTCAGTCTGTTATCTGCAATTGCTATCCTGGATTTAGAGGTAAGGATAATGAAAGACAACCCTTTCATCCCATGTTCGCTTTACATTTCCATCAGATTCCAACAAGATTGTTTACAGAGTATCAACAGCAATTATGCTATTTAAAGTCGAGCTAAAGATAATCTGAAACACTGTTGTTAAAGGATGTTTTCAAGTATGCAAGCAGTCAGGAAGCAAATTCATTGTCATTCATAATTTCTGAACAATTTCATAAAAGGAATTAAACAGTGAAATAATGCCTATATTTGACTTGTAAATTATTTTGCAACCTCTGTCCATGCTAGAATCATCGGTCTAGATGATTGTGTGCATTTCTGTTAGTATTGCAACTCGGCGAAAGAAAGTCATTGGGACCTACATTTCTTTTTTTGACTGACTAAGGTTAAGATTTTGCATTTTGTTTAAGATTAGATAGGTTTTTTAGACTCTGTGTACATACTGTTGTACCAAGAATCATGAATCTTGGTGAGGGGATTCATCTTGGTGAGTTCTACACCCTCATTACAGAAGTAGGTCACTGACTTTTATTTCATGCTTCACTGTCTTTGGTTAAATTTGGTGTTTTAACTGTTCGTGCTAGAATCATTAAACTAGATGATTGTATACACCTCTGTTATTACCACACCCATATGTAAAAGGTTACTGTGACCTATATTTTACATTTTACTGGTTTAGGTTAAGCTTTTAGCTCATGACCACAATAGTTTTCTGCATGCTGTATAGATACAATCCTATCTAGAATCATACAATTAGATGATGCATATTGATGAGTGCTGTGCCCTCATTGCAGAAGTAGGTCATTATGGTTGGTATTTTATGCTTTACTGACTTGGGTTAAATTTTGTGTTCATTCCTCCACACTTTTCATGCTAGAATTGTGAAATTGATGATGATATATGCATTTCTGTTAGTACACACACATACAACAAAAGAAACTCGTTGTGACCTTTGTTTCATCTTTTACTGGCTTTGGTTAAGTTTTTGTATTTTAGCTCACGACCTCACGAGTTTGGCATGCTATATGCATGCTATCCTACCTATAATCATGTAACTTAGTGATGGGAATGCATTTTAACAAGTATTTTGCCCTTATTTGCATAAAGAGTTTGCTGCGACCTATATTTCATGCTCAAGTTACCTTATTGAAATTGTGTGTTTAGAGGTCATTTATTGGGTGCTGTTTATATTAGAATCATGAAACATTATAATTAGATGCATCTCTATTAGTATTACATCCTTACAACCAAAGGTCACTGTAACCTGCATTTTATACTTTTGCATTTAGATCTAAACTTTCCATATGAAAGAATATGCATTATATATTCTTTACGTTGTATATTGTGATAGGTTGCATGTAAAATGAGTATAGGAATTAGAAGAGTGGACTGCATGCATTTCATTTGATGCCTCAGCTGTCGTGACTAATAAAAGTAATTACTGATGCATGAACTATGCTTCTAATAATGTTCATACTGGCTGTCACTCCAAGGTTACTCAAAGCCTGTAGCTTTCACCCAGTAAAATCAGACTTTTAGGGGGATGGACAATTATAAAAGCTTCTGAAGCAGATTTTAAGAACAATGATTTAAAAAAAAAAAAAAAAAGAAAAACAGAATTTCTGGTTTTTAACAACTCATTATAGTACTTCTACTTTTATGTCATCAAAATGAATGTTCTTTTTCACGTTTTTGTCTTTTATGCTCTGTTACATGGGCCAGTATTTTGCTGTCATGGTCATTTTGGTCTGAATTTATTTTCTGCATGATAATGTTTACAGTATCCACTGAAGACTACTAAAAGCTTCATTGAGGTGAGCTAATGTAATTGTTGAGTACACTCTGGGATTAAGAGTTATTGCCTTTTTGACTTTCAGCTTAATGTAGAGTATGACAGTCTTGTGAATGCAACTAATATCACAGTTTTCAATCTGCTGCTATGAACCTTGGTAAATTGTATAGTCATCATCTGAAGATATTTATTTTGACAAATCACTTTGCACCCGCAATTTTGTTAGAGTTTTTGCCCTTTTGCCTTGCAGCTGTATGCAGTGTATGACATAATCTTATGAATTCAGAGTTTTTGATAGATCACTGTGAAACTTGGTATGTATTCTGGTTATCATCTGATGGTGCGCATATTGACAAATTACTGTGCTCCTGCAATTTTTATTAGAGTTGTTGCCCTTTTTGTCATGCAGATGGGTGCAATGTATGGCAGAATCTTGTGAATGTCTCACACATTTCAATGGATTGCCATGAAACTTGGGAAACATGAAGATCATCATCTGAAGAAACACATATTTAAAAAAACACTGCTTGTGCGGTTTTTGTAAGAGTTATTACCCTTTTGGACTTGGACCCTGATTTAGTGTATGAATATCTTGTGGAGGCAACTAGTCTCACAGTTTTCAGTGGATCACCATGAAGCTTTGTACTGTCTTGGCCATCATTTGAAACTGCAACAAATTTTTGCCCACCTGCAATTTTTGTTAGAGTTTTTATTCTTTATGTCTCTCAGCTGAATGTAATGTATAACAGAATCTTGTGATATCACCTAGTCCTGCAGTTTTTGATGTATATCTGAAACAACTTGGTAAATGTTATGATCATCATCTGAAGTTGCACTAATAGACAAATCAATGTGCTTCTGCAATTTTTGTCTGTGATGCACTTTTTTGGCTATAGACCTCTCTCCCTCATGGGGTAGGGTGGAATGCTAGAGAGGCAGGGGTGTATTTACATTTGCATATTGCTCACCATTTCTCTTCATTTTCATCATAAAAGTCTTTTTATTACATCATAAAGAAAGTCAGTTCTTACTCTGTTGTCTTTATGCAACATTATTAGGAATGACTTCTAATTTTATGATCCTTTTTAGGACCAAACTGTAATGTATGTGCAGACAACTTTTTTGGAGACCCATCTGTAGAGAATGGTACATGCGAGTCTTGCGTGTGTAACAACAACATAGATCCCAATGTTCCTGGTAGCTGTGACACCACCACTGGTGAATGTCTAAAATGTCTGTATAGTACTGAGGGCTTCAACTGTGAGAGGTGTAAACCTGGATATTATGGCAACGCTCTAACTCAAAGCTGTCAAGGTAAGATTTATAGCTATAGTTTAGTTTAGTAAAACAATATAAAAAGACAGGTCGCGGTCAAAAGTTTTAATATAATGGACATTATTATTGTCATTATTATTAGTTCTATTGGTCACAGACCAGAAAAGCAAATGTGATGGCCTGTCATCTTGCATATGAAGTATGTCATCCGTCTGTTAGTACAAGTTTGTTATCACTACTCCTCCTAAACTACTTTGAGGATTACCATGAAACTTACACATGCATTCATCCAGATGTCTGGTTGGTCCTAAATTAAAATGTGCCCCACAGGTATCCCACATGGCCACCATGGCAGTAATCTTGAAAATCTTGTTATTGCTTCTCCAGAAGAATGGATGATCATGTTGAGATGGGGTTATCACAAAAAAACTTCTATGATGTCTAGTTAATACTAAATGAAATTGGCACTGATCTGACATCCAATATATCGGCCACAGAGACCATCTTGAAAATATTGTTATTGCTACTCCCTCTGAACAGATGCCAATGATGTCTGGATGGTTCTAAATGAAAATGGAGCCCATTGGACATCAAAAATGGCCGTCACAATGCCCAACTTAAAATCTTGTTATTACTGCTACTCCTGAAGGGAGGGTCATATCAACAAATGGGTTTTCACCAAAGACGTATGATGTCTAGCTGGTTCTAAATGAAAATGGTACCAATCTTGTCATCCAATATCACCACTACAGCTGTCATCTTGAAAATCTTATCACTACTCCTCAGCAGCAGATGGTCATATCTAAGTGGAGTTTTAACTAAAAGACTTTATGATAACTAGTTGGTCCCAAATGAAAATGTTGCTGATGCACGACTAAAATTTAATGTTTTTTTACTACTTGCATTTTTTCATGAGTGGAGAAGAAACCAACTTGTAAATTCATTTTCTACTGGGTTTTTTTTTACCAGTGACTATTACATATGCTGCAATCCAGGAGTTTGGGAATAAGAAGAATAATACTTTTCTAGCAGTTTCAGTTGTAATTAGCTCTACTGGTTATAGACCAGAAGAGCTAATGGGATGGTCTGTTGTCCATCATCTGTCTGTCCATTAGCATAAGTTTTATCACTACTCCTACTAAACTATCTGGAGGATTGCCATGAAACTTTACACACATTCATCCCATGGTCTAGATGGTTCTAAATGAAAATGGTGTTGCTCAGATATCCAGTATAGCCACCACAGTGGCCATCTTGAAAATCTTGTTAACACTACTCCTCCTGAATGGATGATCATATCAACATGGGGTTTTCACTAAAAGATTTTTTATGATGTCTAGTTGGTCCTAAATGAAAATGGTGCCAATCTGACATCTAGCAACATCATGATAATCTTGTTATCGCTACACCTCCTGAATGGAAAGTAATATTGACATAGAGTTTTCACCAGAAGACTTCTTATGTCTGGTTGGTTCCAGATGAAAATGGTTCTGATCTGATGTCCAATATAGCCACCACAGCAGCCATCTTGAAAGTCTTCTTATTCCTATTTCTCCTGAATGGATGGTCATATCAATATGGGGTTTTCACTAAAAGACTTCTTATGATGTCTGGTTGGTCCTAAATGAAAATGGTGTCAATCTTATGTCCAATATAGCCGCCACAACAGCCATCTTGGAAATCTTATTATCGCCACTCCTGAACAAAAAGTCATATTGACATGGGGTTTCCATCAGAAGACTTCTTGTTATCAGTGATCTTGTCATCAAGTATCAGAGATGCCAACTTGTCCGATTTGGTCGGAGCAGCTCCGAGAATTAGGCCATTCTTCTGAAAAAAATCCGAGCTCTGATTGAAACACAAAAAACTCAGATATTTCTGCCTTTCAGAAATGTGTGGATTTGTTTGGCTTTTTTTGTATCATCAAGCAGACATCTTTTCTTCATAATGTGTTTGTCATTTAGGAAAACATCAGAGCCTTGGAGCAAATGGAAAGTCCTCCATTCTATTGGTCGAATATTAATTAATTCCTGCATTTTCATTGGTCAATATTATATCTTGCTTTTTATCCTGTATTGTTGTTGTTCAATTGTTTTCTTCAGCTGTTTGAGTCAAGTAGTCTGCTGGCCATGAACTCTTGGATTTTTCTCAAAATGCCATCTCCTGAGTCGGATCTGCAACCAAAATGAAAACAGAGAAAGCATGAACATAAATTTCATTAGAAGTATGCCGAAGATTTTCCTGGCATGGCAAAATCTAGACTTGCTGATGAGTTTACATTTTGCACAAGGTGTAGGACTGACATTAAGATAGCTTGCAGTGGACTAACAGATTTAGAGAGACACACTTAAACTTCAAGGCACTATACACTTTCTCTTGAGTCATGGCTCTATTCCAAAGCTCAAAAGTTTTTTTTTGGCTGGAAATTATATGTCAGTTATAAATGCAGAAGCAGTTTTTACAAACTTTCTTTTTGAAAATAATCTACTGCTTGCTGTTGCTGACAAAGCCGGGCTTGTGTTTTGCACAATGTTTACAGATACAGATTCGGCTATTGTCAAGAAATACAGCTGTGCCAGAACCGAAACCTGAGCAATTATTAAAGTATTTAACAAAGGAGGATGTGTCTAGTGTGGCAGAGTGTCTTCATGATGCTCTTTTTAGCATTGCAACAGACAGCAGTACAGATTTGAGTGATACGAAGTTATACCCTATTGTGTTTCATTTATTTTTGAGCCAGTGCTTGGACATATAAATCAATGTTTTACTTTCGCCACTTACCAAGCACTAAATGCATAACTATAATTTTCTTAGAAGAAAAGCATAGCATATGAAGGACAAAGGAGTTGATAGGACTTCTCTGAGTGTGCATTTTATTGGCATTCTAGTGGATAATAGATTTATTTTATTCTTCATGGATTTATTTTAATATTATTATAATGGCAGACATTTCGTTGCATTTTGAGAGATTAATTTTTATTTTTTATTTCTTAAAGTTCAGTTGGTAAACAAATGGGTATAAGGGTAAGTAAAAACAAAATGTTTAAAACATGCATTTCCATTAAGGACTTTTTATATCCCTACAATATAAACAAATGCACCAGACTGCACCATTTGCTGCCCAACCCCATACCCCTTCTTGACGTGGCTTTGCACCACTGTCACTCAGCAGTGCTCAGATTTTATATTTTCTAGGGTTGGTATCTCTGCAGTATTACCACCACAGCTGTCGTCTTGAAAATCTTATATTTTTCATCATTAGATGAAAATCTTGTTCTTGCTACTCCTCATAAATGGAAAGGCATTTTGACAAGGGGTTTTCATTAGAAGAGTTAGTTGGTCCTAAATGAAAGTGATGCAAACTGACCCTCAGTATGGCCACCATGGTGGTCATTGGCGATCTTGAAAATCTTGTTGTCGCTACTTCTTCTGAATGGATGGTTGTATCAATATGAGATTTTTACTGAAAGACTTATGATGTCTAGTTGGTCCTAAATGAAAATTGTGCTGCTCAGACATCCAATATGGCCACCACAGTAGCCATCTTGAAAATCTTGTTATCACTACTTCTGAATGAATGGTCATATCATCATAGGGTTTTCACTGAAAAACTTCTTATGATATAGTTGGTCATAAATGAAAATTGTGCTGATCTGACCTCCAATATGGCCACCACAATTGTGCAAATCTTGTTATTGCTACTTCTCATAAATGGCTGGTCATAGCGACATTGTGCTTTCACCAAAAGACTTCTTATGATGTCTAGTTGGTCCTAAATGGAAATAGTGCCAATCTGATATCCAATATGGCCACCATGGCAGCCATCTTGAAAATCTTATTGTTACTTCTAAAAAATAAAAGTGATATCAGTATGGGTTTTCACCAGACGACTTCTTAAGATGTCTTGTTGGTGCAAATTAAAATGGTGCCGATCTGATGTCCAATATGGTCACCATGGTGGCCATATTGAAAATCTTGTTATTGCTACTCTTAAATGGAAAGTCATTTTGACATGAGGATTTCATCAGAAGAGTTCTTATGGTGTTAAGTTGGTCCTAAATAATAATGATGCAAACTGATCCTCAGTATGGCCACCATGTTGGTTATCCTGGAAATATTGTTATCTCTACTCCTTTCAAATGGATGGCCATATCAACATGGAGTTTTCATCAGTAGACTTCTTATGATACCTAGTTGATCCTAAATGAAAATGGTGCCATTGTACATCCAATATGGCTGTCTTGAAAATCTTGTCACTATTCCCCCTGAATGGATGGTCATACTGACATAGAGGTTTTCATCAAAAAACTTCAAATGATGTCTGCTTGGTCCTAAATGAAAATGATGACAATCTGAAATCCAGTATCGCCACCACAGCAGCTAATTTGATAATCTTGTTATCGCTGAAGAATGTCAGCGATACTCTCAGCACTGAGCAGTTAAAGGGAAGAAATGGTATTATCTTGAATTTTTCCCAGTGGAGCATCAATCCCTTCAATGTTTTTATTATCATTTTCAATATAGAAAAACTGCATGTACAGCTGAATTGGTTGTCTTGCTAAATTAAGCTTCATGTTATGTTTTGGAATTTTATGCATGTGTATTTTGCTGAATATACATACTTTAGGAGTTTTTGCTAATGATTTGCTGTATATTAAGGAAAAATTTAATACTCCCAAAAGATGCAAGAGCTTGAAATCCCAACTCACATTTTCCATAAGTGACTCTCATTTTACAAGTATGCAGGTGTTAAATTCCAGCCCTGCTATGTAACTTCGAACATGGCCACCACTGAAGCCATATTGAAAATCATATTACTGCTACTCTTACTAAATGCAGGTCATATTGACATGGGATTTTTCTAAAAGACTTGTCTTGTTTAGTTGGTACTATGTGAAAATGGTGTCAGTCTGACCTCCAACATGGACACTAAATCATGTTATTGCTACATCTCCTAGGAGAATGGCCATAGTGACATGGGGCTTTCACTGAAAGACTTGTCTGGTTGGTCATAAATGAAAATGGTGCTGATCTGACATCCAATAAATGCTGGCCTGGTGACCATAATAAAAATCTTTTTATAGCTACTTCTCCTAAACAGACAAGTCATGGTGACATGGAGTTTTTCACTCTCACACTTCTTATGATATCTAGTTTGTCCTAAATGAAAATGGCAATGATCCAACTTCCAATTTAATGGCCATGGTACATGTACTCACCTCTGGATTTTATTGAATCCATAATAGTAATTCTATCGAAAATGTGCATCACGAAGCATACTTTCAAGAACTTCTGCTAGATTCCATTAAAATTCAACAACTTAATTTCTTGCTAATACATTCACTTTAACTGAAATTTGTATAAAAAGTATTAACCTCGTAATGTCCTTCAGGTAAACAATTCAACAGGTTTACAATGTTTGGGAGTAAGCCATTAAATTTCATGGGTAAAGAGGGATCGTTAGAAAAAAAACCCAGTCAAGTCATTCTCTAAAAGATGGGAAAAAAATTAATGAAATAAAGCCTATATTAATTGAATCTTATGTTGATAACTCTGACATTGCACTACTGTAGAGTAAAAACAGGGAGTAGTATGTTTGATTGTAACAGCAAATCCTTCCACCCCTGTAACTTAAATGGTTCTGTCCAGCCATATGATGACTCAAAACTTGCATGAAAGACAATGTGGGGTTATATTTATATTTATGGAGTTAACTGGGGTAAGATGAAGGAGATGGGGTACATGTGTGGCAATGACCAAAACTGCTCGTGACAAAATGGGTGGTAAACTTATTTTAACCATGGCATTGTTTGGTGCATGGGTGTGTATGACGGTTGATTGAGCAGGCATTGGTGGGCTATTTTTACTTATATAGGTAGCTAAATTAATTGATTTTTAAATTCAGGTGAGAAACTTTTTTAGACCACTGTATTGTTTGGTGCTTGGTTGTGTATGCCAAATGACTGAGCAGAGATCTGTTGGCTATTGTTTCTCCTGAATTCAGAAACAATTTGTACAGAGGATGCATTGAAAACACACACAAAGAAGACTTGATGGCTTTATTGTTGATGATTCAATAATAATTAGATTAGCAATGATCAGCTTTTTAAGGAACTAAGGGACCAACTATTTAATTGAAGGGGAGGTTGGGGGTGGGATTTTCTTTCAAGCTATGGTATTTTTTGTGTTTACCTCAAGATTTTTTTTTTTTTCAACATATGTAATGGATATAATTAGTTCCTTGTTGTCTAAAAATCCGAGCAAGAATATTTTTTAAAGCTATTCTAATATCTTTCAAAAATAAGCAAGAAGCCATGATAAGATATTGTTTTTCTTTAAGAATACAACACATTTTACTAAATTATTAAATCAGACTCTTGTTTATTTTGGCACTTGAGCTTTGTAGTACTTAAAGAAATTGTTGAAATTATTAAAAAATTTGGGAACTATGTCACAACCATGCTATATCTGAATTCGTGTTACAATGGGGTTTCTGTGAACTTCAGAATAGATGATCATGTGGACGTGGGGTGTTCACTAAAAGACT
The DNA here is from genome assembly GCA_029931535.1 of Margaritifera margaritifera. Lineage (NCBI taxonomy): Eukaryota > Metazoa > Mollusca > Bivalvia > Unionida > Margaritiferidae > Margaritifera > Margaritifera margaritifera. The sequence continues at coordinate 226,361 of JAQPZY010001422.1, read as the reverse complement.
TCTTATGGTATCTAGTTGGTCCTAAATAAAATTAGTGCTGATCAGACCTCCAATATGATGGTGTTACGGAATTATGTATCATTTCTTTTAAATAATGGTATAGTTTTATTAGTTTATGACCTCTGTATAATAATCTAATAGGTGTTGTTTTGCAGAGTGAACATATACGGTAATTTCAATGTGACCCAGTACATTGGTCCTGGGAAAATTAGTATTGTCGGTTGAAGCATGAGTCATGTCACGTGATTCAGCGCGTGAGTTTGTACCCTTGACCTGACCTGGATTTCACAATCCAAGAATGATTCATTTTGTTGACCAGAAGTTAGAATAAGATCGTAATAGTAAGATGTTGATTGGAGACGGAATAAGAAATGGGTTTTATTTGTATTTCAATGACACAGTACAGAAACTATAAAATAAGATGTAATCGTAGCGTGTGTCATTCTTTCATAGTACATTCAGTCTGAGAGGTCATAAACGAGATTGGTTCATTTTGTGTGTGATTATTTACAGTAATATTATTATACAGTACATTTTGGATTTAGTACTGCTACTTAAACTTTAAGAATTATACAGCTCCGTTGGAATAATCGGAAACATTTCTAGAACTTGTGTGATATTCCATATTCACAAGGATTACTTGGAATTAATAATATTTGGATATAACTGATTCTTGTTAGTACATCAGCACAGTGGTGTTTTCATTCGGAATATTCTTCATTCGGAATAATTTGGATTAACTTCCGGATCAGTGAACTTTCGAACAATTTAGGATTTTTAAGGATATTCTATACTGTAAGTTATTTTTAATTCTTTCACTTTGATTGTTCGTTGAAATATTTTAATATTTTAGGAAATTAAATATTTGGCGTTTTAAATCTTGAAAGCTTGTTTGTGTCTTTTCTTTTATTACAATACCCCTAGTCGTAACAGATGGTGATGGTGATGGTAGCCATCATGAAAATGTTAACACTATTTATAGGAATGGTTGTATTGACATGGGGTTTTCATTAAAAGACACTTCACAATATGCAGATGGTCCTAAATGAACATGTTGCCAATGTGACCTCACAAAATTTGACCGGGTTCCTGGTGACACAGTTTTCTAAGGCACTTGCCTTTACAGATCACTTACACATTTCATCTCAGTCCATGTGACTTTGAATCTCAGCTCCACCAACATGGGTATGTGAAAAAGCTTGCAAGTAGCTTCCCGTGGTTCGATGGTTTTTCCAAGGGTCTTCCCGGGTTCTTTCCCCCGCCAAGTATACCAGCTGCCATGTATAGCCTGTAATGTGCTGAAAAATGGCATTAAACCTCACAAAACCAAAAAAAATCCAAAATTTGACAAATCTCATAGCTGCTACTTCTCCAGAATGGATGGCCATACCAACAGTTAAAAAAGAAAGAATGCCACTTCTTTCTTGCAGTATGTAGTTGTTCCTGTATTACATTGATGCCAATCCAACCTCCAAAAAGGCTGCCTTGACAGTCATCCTCAAGATCCTTATTTGCCTACTTTTCATGAATGGATGGTCTTATCAGCATGGGTGTTACGGAATTATATATCATTTTTCTTTTAATAATTGTATAGTTTATTAGTTTGTGATCTCTGTTCTTAGTCTAACAGCTGTCGTCTTGCTGTGAGTACACATACGGTAGGCTCGATCAATATTGTCGCTTGTAGCATTAATACATCACGTGTTAGCGCGTGAGGCTATGAACTTCTGACCTAGATTCTATGAATCAATACGTTATTTACTGTTTAAAACATTGGTACACTGGTACTTTAGAGATGTCATGCATAACCTAATTTCTGATTGGTTTGGAGAGGGTTGTAATATTTCGAAATGCCCAGTTTATCAAAGACGTAATGAGTTTTATTTGTTTCTTCGTAGTGGGAGACTATATTATAGGATTCATAGCCGCATTCGGGCATTCTTCATAGCTACATTAGATTGAGAGGTCATAAACGAATTTGGTTTATTTTGTGTGTGGGATATTCTACTTTGGAGATCTATATATTTTAATACAATGCATTCTGGATTAGTACTGTTTCTTCAACCTTAATAATTATACAGCTCTGTGGAATTATCGGAAACATTTCTTGAACTTGTGATATTCCATATTCGCAAAGATTACTTGGATATAACTTATTCTTATTAGCACATTAGTACAGTGAAGGTTACTTCATTCTGAACATACTACATTCGGAATATTTGGATTAACTTCCGGATCAGTGAAATTTAGAACAATTTAGGACTATTAAGGATATTCTATACTGTAAGTTATTTTAATTCTTTCATTTTGATTGTTTGTTGAAATATTTTAATATTTTAGGAAATTAAATATTTGTATTTTAAATCTTGAAAGCTTGTTTGAGTCTTTTCTTTTGTTACATTACCCCTAGTCATAACAATGGGTTTTTCACAAAAAATATAGCAATATTTGCTGGTTATGAGTAAATGATGCTCATCTGACCGCCAACATGGCCACATGGTGGCCATCTTGAAAATCATATTGTCACTACTCCCCTTGAATGAATAGTGGCTTTGACATGGGTTTTCACTAAAACACATTCTTGCAATATTTATTTGTTAATGAAAGTGGTGCAGATCTTATGAACACAGTGACATGTACATATATACAAGTGAATTTTGACCAGACTCTTTATTTAGTTGCATTTCATCAATAAGCAAGTTGATATTCAGCTCTCCAATATTGATTTAAGTTCAAAGGTCTTGACTCTGGTTTTTAGCTGTACTGGCTTGTGAGCATGATAATACATACAGATATGAATGGATTTATATGAAACCCAGTTTGTCAATACATTGTTCCCTCTCTTGAGCTGACCCCTGACCATTGGTCACTTGCTTTTTATGGCCAGAATCCCTTGGCTGTGACGAGTTTGTGTTTAGAAGTACCTCTTTAGATGGCCACCCCTCTAATGGACACATACTGGGGTTTACAGATAGAAATTTAGGGAATGTTTGTTGATTTCTAAATTCAACACATTGACATTTGTTCCAACATGTTGATAAAGTACCTAACTTGAATCCATACAAAGAGGTAAGTAATCTGATCATCCTTACCTCTGTGTCTTCCTTAGATGTCAGGTATTGTCAGGTATTGTCACTTTGATAATTACAGGCTGTTATTACCACTGATTATTATCAAGATGACAAAAGCTAACAGCTGAGAAGCACAGTATTGTTCCGCTCAAGTCAGCGTGATATCTGGTTGCCATAAAGTAAAAATGGTATGTTAGCCATGGTGGCTTCTCTCTGTTAGATAACGAGATGTACATGAAAGGGTACCATATTATAACCAGTCAATCATATGACAAGCTCACTTCCTTTGTAAACATGGAGCATTTTGTGTAATAGCTAGATAGGTAGACATGAGTGTTTAATATAATAGCTATGATTTACTATGAAAATTGGCATGGTTGCCATTGAAGGAAGAAGTTGTTGCAAAAAGTGCAAAATATTGTTGGACATTCTTGTTTGGAAGAAAAAGTGAAAGTAATTGGACTAAACGAAAAAAGGGAAAATTATTAAAAATAACATTAATATAATTTTATCACATTAATTCATAACAAACATGTGATTTTTAAATGAAAATATTATATATTTAAAAATTAGCTACACCTGTCTTACTTTATTTGTAATTATTACTCAGATCTGTGTGATCCCCATGAAAAGCCACCCCACTTATAAGGCCACTTTCCTGCTGCACGGGTGGGGGAGTGTTGTATATATGAAGAATACTTTGAATTATACCACTTCAACAACTTCATCTTGTTTCTCCAAAAATTATTATCTATAGCTTTAACCAAACAAAGGAAGCATGTGTGTATATTTTGACATTGTCTGGGACAAATTCAGTGATGTTTATCCATGATATCAGGTTCAAGGATAAAGCCATGGCAAAGAATTTTGTACTCCACTTATTGGTATCTTGTGAACATGTTAACTTGAATATGTAAGAAAATATTTTTATCAAATTTGTCATGTTGGAGTTTCTCAAGAATATCAAAGATGGCTTCAGTACCCAACAGTTATAATGAATAAAAGGACAGAAGAAAAGGACTTATCATGGGTTCCTGGAATTTTTTTTGCCCTTTAGAGCATCAGTCCCCTTGAGAGACTCTTGTCAAACAGGTTGTGATAAAATTTAGTGTATAAGCTTATATCTTTGAGATTTTGAATCAATTTGAAGAGCATATGTCCCTTTAAGTGACTCTTGTTATGACTTTTGTCATTCATATCAATGGTTGTTGAATACAAAGAACAATCAGGCTAGGAGTATTTAGAGTGACAATGGGAATATGCATTGATGATGATGTTCGTATGATGTTTTCCATTGTCCTTGTCCTTCACTTTCATGATAAATCTCAGCTAATACATATTGTGAAACGACTGTTAACTACATGAGGAACAATTGACATTTAACAAAGGAACTTCAACAAAATAGTGTACAATTAATTTTTTTTCATGATTGGAGTAATTTATCAGTAGCAATCGTTTTAGACTCCAACCATTCCATGGTTGAGTATAATAGGTATCAGTGGTTTACAATCCAGTCTCCATCTACAAGTTAGATTAAATATTGTGACTAATCATGAATGGTGTATTCTTTTCAGAATGCATATGCAGTCCACTTGGTACGGATCCCAATGGAGGCCCCTGCGATAGAGAGACTGGCCAGTGTCACTGCCTGCCCAATGTGGTGGGTTTACGATGTGATAGGTCAGCCACAGGCTTTTGGAACCTAACCACAGGGGTTGGCAGTGAACCCTGCAAATGTGACCCTGATGGTTCCATCGGAATTGAGTGCAATGAGGTAATTTGGAGGAGAAAACAAAATGGGTCACAGTATTCCAATAATCCTTAAATATTTCGTGAGGAATGATGTTATTTATGAATTGTAAAGGCATGGTGTCCCAGGTAGCTAGAATAAACTGAAATCATTTCTTCAGACTGTCTGTGGGAAAATTGAGATTTTTGGTCGTACTGTATGATGAATAGGATTTTATCTTTATGCCATTTTGATGAAATTTATGAAGAAAGAGAAATTACTCCTTTTATTAATTTTATTGTCTCACCTATGGAGCACCTATGAAGCATAGATACGACATAGGAGACAGCATTGTCATTGTTGGCATCGTGAGCTTATGATATTGCCCTCAATTCATCATGAGGGGCCCCTGGTGGCTGAGTGGTCTGAAGTGCTCGCCTTTACAGATCACTGACATCTCACCTCTGTTCACGTGGGTTCGAGTCTTGGGCTCAGCCAATGTGGGTATGTGAGAAAGCTTGCCAGTAGCTTCCCATGGGTCAGTGTTATTTACAACTTCTTAAACACTGCTCAACCATTTGCACATGATTTTACTTGGAACATTCCAACACAAGGCCATTTAAATTTGTTCAATTTATGCCCATCTGCCAATCAATATACCTGCTGCTACTAACCATAGAAAAACCTTTAAACAGCTTCTTCTTAGAAACAACTCAACAGAATTTGACCAAATTTAGAGAAAGAATTCTAGTATGACGGTCTTTAAAATTTTAAAATAATGTATTTCTGCTGTCAAATATGGCCACCATGACAAAAAATAGGAAGACTTATAAATGATTTTTTCTCAAAAACTGCTAACTTCAGTTAAAGCAGAATTTTGATCAAATTTGACAGAAGCATCCTGACTTTAAGGGCTTTCATGTTGAACAAATAATGCTAATTCACCATCAAGTATGGCTGCAATTATTAAAAAAGAAAAACCTTTAAATGACTTCTAAAACCCCTGAATCCAACACAAAATATGGCCACTGTTACTAGAATTAGAAAAACCTTTAAACAGCTTCTTTTCAGAAATCATTAAATAGAATTGTGCCAAATTTGACTGCATCCTCAAATGAAGAGCTTTCAGATGTATGGTTCCTCTCTACAGTTTCCTACTTTGCATAGGGTTTGATTTGTAAAGTAAAAGAATTTCCAGGTTTTCCTCACTGGTTATCATGGTTATTTAAGAAAGACCTTGTATATCTTAGGTATTGTTAAAATAACTTTTAAATCCCTTTATTTTGGTGTATGATTGATGGGTGTAATTTGAGTTATAGAGTATACAGTTTGGCCTTGCTTCAGATGTGCACCTCTGCTTGGTCATTTTTACTTTCTGGACTTCAAAGGTAAATTGGAAAAAACTGAGCCAATAACTTTATTTACTTTTTATATATTTTATAATTCATTTATTGCACTTTTAGAAGCTGATATTGTCTACTCGGGCAACATTAATTTCCCTGTTTTAATAAATGCTAAAGTTAGTGTACTTTGAACTAGTTCAGGCTCATTTTTCGAGCACATGGAAGGAGCCATTTTGTTCAGCTGTCTGTTTTAGATGGTGCATAGTTTCCATAATTACCACATGTAAAGAACTTTCAGCCACAGTACAGGAAAGTAGCATAGAGGTATGCCAACATTCTCGCCATTGTGTATGTTGCCAATGTGAACAACTTCACCTTATACCAGTCCCTCATAATGACTTTAGAATGGAATCTATACAAATGGCTTGCCATTACAGAATAAAGAAAACCTTTAAATGACTTTTCAAAAAGTGCTCCACAGAATATGACGAAATATGATTTAGATCGTACTGGTCTAAAGGGCTTTCAAGATTTGTACAAATAATGCCAATCTGCCATCAAATATGGCAACTTTTTTTTTTTAAGTAGAAAAACTAAACAAAATGATGCTGATCTGCCATCAGATAAAGCCACTGTTACTACATATAGAAAAACCTTAAGGAAACTTTTTTTGAAAAACCTCAACAGAATTTAACCAAATTTGACTGAAAGCACCCTGGCATAAAGGGCATTAAAATTTGTAAAAGTGATGCCAATCCATCATCAGATATGGCTGCCATTACTAAAAATAGAAAAACATTTCAATAATTTTATCCCAAAATGATGTTCACCAGAATTGGACGAACTTTGACAGAAGGCATCCTGGCATAAAGACCTTTCAGTATTGGACAAATGATGCTGATGTGCCATCAGATTTGGATGAAGATAAAAGATAGAGAAACTTCAAACAATTGTTTTCATAAGCAATCAACAGCATTGAAAGAAATTTCAACAGAAAGCTTCCTACTGATCCAGATTTCTTGGCCATGGATTTAGTTATTAGGCAGATGTCAGCCAGTTGAGTCATCACTTGGGCCTCTGGTTTTGGACTAATATTCACACTTTTGAAAAATGGGTTACAGTTACCTACTTTTGCAGTGATCTACTTATTTTATAGTATCTGTGCTCAGTATTTGGAACATGCCTTGTAAGAGCAGGCAAGGCGTAGCATCCGGTGAAAATCTTGTTTGAATTGAGCACATATGTAAGATTTGTAAATGTCCTTTTCATTTTTTGTTTAGCTGGATGGACAATGTCAGTGTAAGCCAGGACGAGGGGGACGGACATGCAGTGAGTGTGAGAATTTCTTCTGGGGAGATCCCAACTTCCAATGCTATCGTAAGTATATGGGATACTGAAGACTGGGTGTAAAGTTGCAGTATTTAATTCCGCAGTTCTCATGAAAGAAAAAATCTTCTATTTTTCATTTAAAAACTGTGTTAATTTAGCATATATTGTGATATCTACTCTGGTTTTGCATGTATTAAATATGTTTTCCAGTTGAATCTTGATTTCTTGTTTTTAGCTCTATTGGTCATAATATAGAAGAGCTTATGCGATAGCCTTTCGTTCGTTGTCTGTTGTCCATTGTCCCTCATTTGTTAGCACTCGTTTGTTATCGCTATTAATAAACTATTGGGAGGATTGCCATGAAACTTTTACACAAACATTCATCCCAAGGTCTAACTGGTCCTAAAAGAAAATGGTGACCCTTGGACATCCAATATGGCTGCCATGGCAACCTTCTTGAAAATATTAATATTGCTACTCCTCCTGAACTAATGGTCGTACCAAAATGGGGTTTTCATTTACAGACTTCATATGATGTCCAGTTGGTCCTGAATGAAAATGGTGTCGATCTGAAATTCAATATATCTGCCATGTTGGGTGGCTGTCTTAAAAATCTTGTTATAGTTCTCCTGACTGGATGGCCATATTGACATTTGAATTTTGTTAAAAGATGTGATGTCTAGTTGGTCCTAAGTGGAATTGGTTCTGATCTGACATCCAGTATAGCCGCCATGGTGGCCATCATGAAAATCTTGTTATTGCTACTCCTCTTCTGTGAATGGTGATATTGGCATGGGATTTTCACCAAAAGGCCTCTTATGATATCTAGTTGGTCCTAAATTAAAATAGTGCCAATCAGACAGGTATCTTGGAACATGTTAACTCAAACATAAGAAAATAGTTTGGTTACCAAATTTTGTATGTTTTAGTTTCTTAAAAATAGCAGCTGTTACAAAAAAAAGGACTTCCTGGAAATTCTTTCAGCCAGTAGAGTTTCAGTCCCTTAGCAAGGACTCAGGTTTGTATTTCATTGAGCTTATTAACACAGTGATGTGTACTTCACTGAGCTTATGAACACAGTGACATGTTCTTCACTGAGCTTATGAATACAGTGACGTGTACATATGCAAGTGAATTTTTGACCAGGCCTTATATTTTGTTGCATTCCAGTGAACAAGTTGATTAGCACTCCGACATTGATTGGTCCAAGGTCTTGACTTAGGCTTTTGGCTGTACTGGCTTGTGAGGATGATAACACAAATATAAATGGATTTTCATCAAACACCATTTGTGGATATACTTAGAGAATACATTGAATGATATCACTTAAAAAGCTTCCCAAAAATATCTTGTGAACATGTTATGTTAGACACATAAGAAAATTATTTGTTGTTACCAAATTTGGTATGTTTCTCCAGAATATTAGAGATGGTTTCAGTACTCGGCATTTAAAAGGAATTAAAAAACAAAAGAAATGGGTCTTATCTTGGATTCCTAGAAATTCAGTTTGGCCAGTAGAGTGTCAGTCTCTTTGAGGGACTCCTTTAGGTTTTGATACAGTTTCAGGAATTACTTATCAGAGTTACTTTCTCATACACAGGGCTGGGCAAATTTTTTTTGGATCCATTTGTCCAGGACAAGTGGTTTCAGAAAATTCACTTGTCCCACCTACCTTTTCACTTGTCCCAAAATTTAAATCACTTGTCAAGATTTGACGAGGTGTATGCACTTTAATCCATAGAAATAACAAATGAAATAATGTACAACATATTTATTTCTTAAAAGAATTTAATTTTTTCAAAAACATAGGTTGATATTATACATTTTGTTACATCAGAGGTTTTCAGTTTTCCATTGTCCAGGTATCTTATATGCATTATTTTTTGCTCTGATATGGTAGCATCAGTACTTCCATCAGCAAGAATAGAAAGGAATTTACTGGAATTCAGACATTCCCTAACTGCTTCTCTCAGGACTTGATCGATTGGTAGAACGAAGTCTGTTGCCCAGAATCTCTTCTTATAAATTAGCACCAAGTTCAACACCATTCTACTCCTGGAGTGCACACAGCAAAAAATGGGTTTTCGATAATGGACTAAGCTGTAGGTTGTGTTAAAGAGAGCTCTCATTTTTTTTCATTTCAGTCTCATTTAGTTTTGAAACGGCCTTTCCAAGTGGAGTGTCAGCAAATCAAACTTAAGGGATTTTCTGCACATGCTGGGTAGTGTCATGCATATACTGTGCTGCACAAGCAATGTGAGGTCCAGAACTGTCATGAGACTCGATTGGTTCAATCCTGAATTTGTCAGTTCCATTGGCAAATACACTGGTTGAATTTCCAACCTGTGCCAGTTTGGGAAATTGTTTGCAATAAATGCAAAACATTTTTCCTTCCGAGTCGGTGAATTCAAGCCAGGGATAACTATCAACCCAATGCAACTGACAATTTCTCAGTCTCTTAGTAGTGTCATATTTGACATTTTTTGTTGCCACAGTTGCTTTGGAGAAATAGTTACCTCACACTCAATGGCAGTCTTACATTTTACCCCTCTCCTTATTAACTTCCTTGCAAAAATAATTTAGTAAGCTCGCTTTATCCACATAGTAAATATCACCTTGCTTAACAATTCTAAAGTGATCATAACATACATTTTATCCTTTAAATATCAACAGAAACAGTTCCTTAATTAGCGTAATTGTTTCACTTCAAACACAATATCGGACATTAAAGTTAATCCTCTGTATAATCAATTAAAATGTAAAGAATCATCACTGCCATTTAATCAGTTCATAAAGGGAACCAAAACTAATGTCAGTAAAGTGCCTTTCACCTGGATTAAAATCAAACAGTGAGTCGTTCGTGAGGATCTGGTTTGAGTAAACAACATAGCAAAGCGATTTAAAACACTACTAATTAATCATACTGGCCTTTTTTTTTGTTTCACATGTTTTGATTGGCCAATAATTAGGTTGCTTTGCCCAATATGCATTCAGATGGTAATAGAACGTGTGCATGTCATGCAACAGTTTCATGCAACAGTTATCAGTGACCACCGGCTGGTGTGATGCAGGATGTAAATAAATACATGGAGAGGGGTAGAATCAAGCATTCAGTATGCCCAGAGGGCTTGAATGGCCAGATAAAGGTAGATAAAGTGATCATGGCATAAAATAAGCACTTGCCCAACTTTTTTTAATATAGGAAAAAAGCACTTGTTCCAGAGAAGCGACTTTGAAAATTTTACTTGTCAGACTTTGAAAATGAATTGTCTGGGACATCGGGCTGTGGGATTTGCTCAGCCCTGATACGAGTCCATTCTCAGTCTTGAACTTTCTATTTACAGTGCCACAGGAGTATGAATAAATGCCAAAAGTGTAATTAAAAGTTAGTGCTCATCTCATGAATTGAGTAATATGTTCAGATTCAGTTTTGAAAAATAGGCCGGATTCAGAATACCTAATTTAGAGTTTTTACTTTGTTTGAACTTAGAAATCTGTCACTGTTTCCATTATGTCACTATAATCCTTCTCATTTCAGCATGTGAGTGTAATCCCCAGGGGTCAGCTGCCATGCAGTGTGACCGCAGGACTGGTCAGTGTGTATGTCTGACTGGTATAACTGGTTATAAATGTGACCGCTGTGATAGGGGCACCACAGGAGAACTGCCCAACTGCCAGCCATGTGGCGAGTGCTTCAATAACTGGGACCGTGTTGTGAGAGACCTTCGAGGTAACTTAAATGAATTCTGTAAATATCAGGATGTCAGGGCTCGATAAATTCAGGGAATCTTTTATATTTTTTTCCTATGTTTTGTCAAATTTCCTATAAATTTCTATATTTTTACAATTTACATGGTTTGAAATAATGAAATAAGCAAAAATACATAGTAATGTCTTAGAAAAAGCAATTTTTGTTTCAAGAAAGCAGCTATTCCATTAAATGAAGTTCCATTTAATATGTTCTGGTACATCTATCTGACAGAACTGGTACTTACTATGAACCAGTTCACCTATTCTTCATGGTTCAGAACAGTCTGCTAAATCCGTACTTGATAGCTTCTCTAACAAGGTTTCAACTTCTCTTATCCAGGTTATCATTAAGGCCCTGCATCAAGATGCGGGAGCCCTACAGTAATCACCTTTTCCATCAATCCATTAAAACTTCTTGTAACCACAAAAGTTCTGTAACCTTACTTATAACTGGATACCATTGGTAGGTGAATTGCCTTTTACATGTAAATGTGCCTTTTAATAGCAGTGATACATTAACTGCTATTATTGCGTTGCTATATCTTTTCTTGGCGCATGCCCCCAGTCCTCATTGGAGGTCTAGAATATATAAAAAAACATGATCCCAGTCTGATATCGCCATCCACTTCTGATAATAAGAATATCATTCTTGTTTTTCTTGGGCTCTTTGCATTTCTACACATGTCTCTTGGGCACTCAACACTTCATCATTTAAGTCATCTTTTGGCAATTCTACTGTCAATCTTTTTTTATAGCTTTACTGGTCATAGACCAGAAGAGCTTATGAGATGGTCTGTTTTCCGTCATCCGTCCATCCATTAGCACAAGTTTGTTATCGCTACTCCTCCTAAACTACTTGTAGAATTGCCACGAAACTTTACACACATTCGTCCCATGGTCTAGTTGGTCCTCAATGAAAATGGTGCCTCTCGGACATCCAATATGGCCACCACAGTATCCATCTTAAAAATCTTGTTATTACTACTCCATCTGAATGCATGGTCATATCAACATGGGGTTTTCACTAAAAGACCACCACAGCGGACATCTTGAAAATCTTTTGATACTCTTCTACATAGATGATCATATCAACATGGGGTTTTCACTAGAAGGCCACCACAGTGGACATCTTGAAAATCTTGTTATTGATACTCTTCTACATAGATGATCATATCAACATGGGATTTTCACTAAAAGACTTCTTATGATGTCTATCTTGTCCTAAATAAAAATGGTGCCAATCTGACATTCAGTATGGCCATCATGGCAGCCATCTTGAAAATCTTGTTATCACAACTCCACCTGAACAAAAAGTCATATTGACGCGGGGTTTTCACCAAAAGACTTCTTATGATGTCCAGTTAGTCTTAAATGAAAATGGTGCAGATCTGACACCCAATATGGCCACCACACAGTGGCCATCTTGAAAATCTTGTTATCGCTACTCCTCCTGAATGGATGGTCATTTCAGCATGAGGTTTTCACTAAAAGGCTTGTTATGATGTCTAATTGGTCCTAAATGAGAAAGGTGTCGATCTGATGTCCAATATGACCACCACAGCAGCCATCTTGAAAGTCTTATCTCTACTCCTCCAGAACAAAAAGTCATATTGACATGGGGTTTTCACCAAAAGACTTCTTATGATGTCTAGTTGGTCATAAATGAAAATGGTGCCAATGTGAGGTCCAATATGGCTGCCACAGTGGCCATCTTGAAAATCTTATCACAACTCCACCTGAACAGAAAGTCATATTGATGTGGGGTTTTCACTAAAAGATTTGTAATGTTTTGTTGATCCTAAATTAAAATGGTGCTGATCTGACATCCAATATGTGGTCATTTTGAAATTCTTGCTTTGGCTACTCCTCTTAAATGGTAAGTCATTTTGACATGGGGGCATTCATCAGAAGAGTTCTTATGGTGTCTAGTTGGTCCTTAATGAAAATGTCTAACCCTCAATATGGCCACCATGATGGCTGTCTTGAAAATATTGTTATCTCTACTCTTCTCAAATGGATGACTTTATGTACATGGGGTTTCACCAATAGACTTTTTATGATACCTAGTTGGTCCTAAATAAAAATGGTACCAGTTGTACATCCAATATGGCAGCCATGACAACTGTCTTAAAAATCATGTTGTCACTACTCCCACTGAATGGATGATCATTATGACATGTGGTTTTCACCAAAAGACTTCTGATAATGTCTACTTTGTCATAAATGAAAATGGTGCCAAGCTGACATCCAGTATGTTCACCACTGCAGCTAATTTGAAAATTTTGTTATCGCTGAAGAATATCAGAGATGATTTCAACACTAAGCAGTTAAAAGGAAGAAATGGTCATCTTGAATTCCTGGAAATTCTTTTCACGCAGTAGAGAATCAGGCTCTTTGAGGGACTCTTGTTTTATTTCTTGTATTCCTTTCAGCCTTTAATAATGCCTCAAGGTGTTTGTAAATGTGGACATAAGAAGGTAGTGTGGGACACGCACAATACCTGTAGAGTGTGTATGGTGTGTGTGCCCTATTTGTTGTTTGTGGCCCATTGAAGTCTGGGACATGGCAAAAGGTCACCAGGTCTATAGGGCCAGGAAGAGGGGTCCTGCTTCTTCCAGTTCATCCTTGGAGGCCCCCCCCTCTATTTCCAGGAGAGGGGCTATGGCATTTTCTGGCGTAGGGAAGTCGCCAGCCTTCATAAGGGAGGTATCAGAGTTGAGGAAGTTGCCCACTTCCACTAGAGGTGATCTTGGCACTTTCTGGTGCTGGGAAATTGCCAGCCCCATTAGTGAGCCTGGCTTTTCTAATACAGTGGAAGCATGGTTGTCATCTCGCAAAAGTTGACTTGGAATTTAATCAAGGAAATATTGTTCATCAGACTTGACCTTCCCACACAGAGACTCTCCAGTAAGGTCAGCTGGGCTCTGGACTGTGAGTTATTGGGTACTGCGCACTGGGTAATATGTCAGGTGACAGTCTTCTTCAGTATCTCAATGGTCACCAGACACTGGTTACCAGTCTCTGGGCACAATGGGAAACAGGCCACCGGGTAACATGGCAAGTGACAGTCATAGAACATCTGTCACCAGGCACCAGGCATTGGACACTACACACTAGTCAGCGGGTGATACCCCAAGTGACATTTATAGAGCGTCTGTCACTAGGTAGCAAGCATGGGATACCAGGCACCATCACTATGTATGGTGCCAATCTTTCGTTTTCAGTCTCGGATCACGATCATGGAGCACTGAGCACCAGTTGCCGAACACTGGGCTCTGAGCATCAAGTGACTTACGCCAGGTGCAGCACACCAATCTTTGAACTGGATACTGGGGTTTTGACCACCAGTCTAGGTGAAGGAATTGGTTCAATAAACCCCATTTCTCTTTGCTTCTGTTCAGTCGCAATGAGGAACAGGCTTCCAGTTTTGAGGTCTGGTCTAGGGGAAGGGATCAGGTTGATACCCCTTATATCTTGATGTTCCCATTCAACTCCTACGAAACTTGGGAACTTTAACTGCCCAGTGGTGAGTTGGCCATGTCTCCTTTTGCAACCACGACACCATGGATGAGTTTGCTTTGGCTCCATGTATCAGTGAATCAGGCTTGCACTATATCTTTCCTGCCATCTTCAGTCTCATTACCAATCCCTTTTTCCACAGAGAGGATAAACAGGCTACACCCACCCACCCTCACCAAAATCAAAGATAGAAGACCAACTGTTAATTTTTGGGAACACAGACAAGTTCCCATAAATTCCCATCACACCACGTCCTTCTGATCTGTTGGGTTTGTCTTTGTCCCAACCAGCAGATCTGGTGACTAAGGAGGAAGAGGTGTAGACTTTTGATAAAGTGGTAAATGAGGTTTACCACCTTTCTTCCCTTAGATACATGTCTCAAACCTTCAGGATTATTGGAAGCTAGGATCCTGGAGAGGCTCTCAGGGGTACAGCCCAAGTTGAACCTGCTGTTGCTCGCTCACTCAATGATGGAGCTGACACAAAAATTGTCTAAAGTCCAATAGATGGCCACACAGCAGTCTGAGTGGTCTGTCCCCTCTTCTGCGCTACCGCCCCTGGTCTCAGCCACTCAAGCCCCCACCTTGGACTTGCATGCCTCCCAGGTGGAGATTTTGACAGGGACCTGGGCCTGTCTCCCTGTCGAGGCTTTCAACGCTTTGGAACTGAAGGTGCAGACACTACCCTCACATGCCAATCTCTTCTCGGCTGCATTCTCAATCTGTTGAAGGAGGAATCGTCTCCATCAGCATTGCAGAGATTGCAAGACAATAAGACATGGCTTCCCCATCTAAACATTTTAAACAGGGCAACCATCAGAACCAAAATCAGTCCCAGTTTAAATCCACCCATCTTTCTTACGACAAGGTAGCTGGAGGGGTCAGGTTAGGAAGTCTGTGGACCCCTCCCTCTTTCTTAAGGAGGGAGGCAATCATCCCTTAAACTCTCTTCTGCCAAGTTCCACTCTTCCCAGCATTTCAGTAGGTGCCAGATTAAGCCTTTTTTTCAGAGGCTTTGTCAGACCTCTCGGATAATGTGTGGGTCCTGTGCACAATATTGTAGGTTTTACCGGCTGTGCTTCCAGGACCCTCCACCTCTTTCAAGGATCCCCATTTTGTTCCACCAATCCCAGCTGGTATCTCTACTAGGTGCATTAGAAAAAGGGGAAAAACATACAAAGTCTGTAATTTTATTCCCAGATCTTCTTACTTTCAAAGAGATGGGGAAAGTTTCAACTCATGATTGATCTTTCACCTTTGAACATATTCCTTCTGGAATAGGAGCCCAACACATAGCTGGCCCAGTTATGAATGCCATTGGTCAAACAAATGGGCAGTCTCCATAGATCTCCAGGATGCTTATCTTCGTATCCCCATCTTCTCAGCTCACAGGAAATTCCTGTGGTTTTATCTGGGACAGGAGATCTTCCATTTTCAGGCTCTTCCTTTCGGCCTGGCTTATGCTTCCAGAGCCCTCATCAGGGTGATAGGTGTAATAGCTGTTAATTTCCCAGTATTTCTGTCTCTCTGTTGGGATATGGTGATTTATCAAGGTCTAATTACCAATCAGGTAAAGTTATATCTGAGATTTTTATTTAGCCGGATGCTTAGGTGTATAAAAGACATTTTCCATTGGCTATTTCACGTTCACATGTGCAGGAGGGGGAAAATTAGACTTTTTTTTTTTCTTTCTTCGTATTGGACCCACAAGTTTTATCTCCAGGCCCCATTTTACTCCTAATCTCAAATGTATACTACTATCCGTGTGCAGTTCAGACCGGTCTGCTTTGGATCTGAGGACAAAAAGTATAAAATCCGGACACAAACTCATTTTCCAAAACCTCTAATTTTTTGCCTAAAAAAATCAGGTCTCAAAAATTAAGTTTTTTTGGCTGTATTTTTTAATGCGAGCAGAAAGTCTGCATTATTTGGTATCACTGTCGAACTACATCTTTTTCCTTTTGATGTTACAGAGCTCGGAAGTAGGGTACTACCTCATTATGCGTAAATGTGGCATATGTTAATGAGTTTAACATTATTATTTGGGTAAATTTTATGAGGTTACAACTCAGCATAGTAAGCACACACCAACAATGTCCCAATTACAAGTATGTACACACAAGAAGAGTTTGTTCCTTTTGTCTGTGCTCATTCTGTCTCCTAATATGCTCATGCCAAATACAACACCTGTAAGATCCGCTTTTAAAATGGATTTACCCTACATAGTTGTGGAGGCACAAGCAATCATGGTGGTAAGTTCCAACAAAATCTAGGTGAAATTTAGCAGCCACAGCCATATCATGATGCATGCTAGGATAGAGAAATGTGTGCATTGTAAAGAACATTTTTATGCATTTTGATAAAAAAAAGAGGGATGTGTATTAAGGCATGTGTGGGTATTATGTTGAATATAATGTTTGAACTCCTTTTCTTGACATGACACGTCCTTATTACCAGACTGAATGCTACACACTTGACATTGGTAAGAATTTTTGACTCGTAAACAACGGTTTATGAACCTGAAGAGAAAGAGAAGGCAATAGTTTATACATTTTTAAGCAATGTTACAGAATGGTCAGCATTTCATTTGCACATTTTTAGGATAAACGAATTTTCTTGGGAGCACATTATTTATAAAAAAATATTATATGCCCACCATAACGCAGAGCATATTATGTTATGTCATTCTGTCTGTTGCCAATTTAGTTTCTACACAATAACTTGATCTCTCCTGTATCAACAGTTAACAAACTGTGTGGATAGCTTGCACTTGGGGTAAGGAGGAACTCTATTGATTTCAGGGTCAAAAGGTCCAAGCTCAAGGAAAAAGCCTGTTAACTTTGGGGTTGAAAAATTCAAAGGTCAAGCTAGATAACTGAAAGAAGAAAAGAAAAAAACCAGACAGTAACATTCTACATCACAGACCTGGACCAAACTTTGTGGGTAGCTTGCACTTGGGATAAGGAAGAAACCTATCAATTTTGGGGTCAAAAGATCAAGGTCAAAGGCTGAAAGAAGAAGAAAAAATTTCAGTTATAAATACCATCACAAAAGTTAGTGGATGGGTTTCATGTTGGGTAAGAAAGAAGCCTTCTGATTTGGGGGTCAAAAATCAAAGGGCAAGGTCACTGACTTGAAGAAGAAAATTGGTTTGTGCATACTAACTTTAGTTCTAGACCACATACTTTGACCAAGTTTGTGGAGAGTTTGCACTTAAGGTATGGAACAGGCCTATTGAAATTCATGCAAAAAGGTATAAAAAAACCCAAGGTCATTGTGGCTTTAAAAAAAAAATTTTTTTTTAAAGAATAACTTTTGTTCTAGAGTAAGTTCCTTGACCCAACTTTGTAGATGGCTTGCACTTAGGGTAATAAAGAAACCTATAGATTCTGGGGTCTAATGGTTCGAGACAATGTCATGGTAAGTTTAAGAAGAAAATAATGGTATCTGCGCATAAGATTAGTGTCTATTAAGCACAAGGCAGGTGTAGGGCGGGTGTATAATGTGCTGTTCATGGTGCTTGTGGTCTTATTTTGTTCCACATTTTGACTCGTATGAAAAGCTTACTTTAGAATAATGTGGATCTTTATATGTACCCTATTAGGTATTTTTTATATGTAGTTTGGCAATCTGTTGTACAGTTTGTTCTTTAACTGGCCTAAAGCATCCTATTTTGTAATTGATAAAATTCTCAGCACTTGATGCTGTATTCAGTAAAAGTTGCTTTTTTTATATTTCTGCTGTATTATCATTTAACACAGTGGTTTCCAAACCCCGGGTTGCGACCCTGGTCCTCGCGAACCTATACTGGTACTGCATTTTGGGTCGCAAAAGATGGTATTTAGGGTCGCAATCAAAAAAGTTTGGGAACCACTGATGTATCAAGACAATTTATCAATCTTTCTGGCAGTGGTCACATTTACATCAACAGTAATAACATGTGCCCAAGTTTTTGGAAGTCATGAAACAAACATCTTACTGTGCTTCACAAGTATGACATTGTTTTTCAACCTTACTCTTGTTCTTTATTTATCTATGTACTTTATATTATTACTTACTGATATTTGATTAGTTATCTGTTTGCTTTATATGATATTTGATTATTTATCTATTTACTTTATATTTATTATTTACTGATATTTGATTACTTTTTTATTTTGCAATAGATCAGACAAGAGCTCTGCTAGATCAGGCTAAGGATATTCAGACATCTGGAGCCGCAGGTGCATTTGACAAGGAGTTCCGAAACATGGAGGAGAAGTTGGAAGAGATTAGGAAGATCATAGACAGCAGTGGTGTTTCTTCTTCAGATGTGGACCAACTTAAGGACAAGCTGGCACAAATCAGGTTGAAATTTTCTTTCCCAGTCATTTGAATTTAAAGTACTGTAACTTATGGTAACATCATTAAAGTTTCACTAATTAAATAAATTGTTGTGAATTTTTTTTTATTCACAATTTTCATGGATTTTGTGGTTGCTTCAAACACAAATTTCAAGACCTAACAAAAGGTGTTCTGTCTTTAAACAAAATAGACACCTCAGTTATATCCATAAATTTAAATAACCATCAAAAGGTAATTTATTCAAAACCACAAAAATGAAATGCCACAAAATAAATGTATCTGCAGAATGCATATTTGCAAAGATATCTCCTACATACTTGCCAATGTTTAATTAAATTGATTACATGTATGCATTGGAAGGAACACTGTACACTGCTCCCTCATTTGGGTGAACCTGGATAACTTGTGAAGTGAATCTTATTTTTTGTTATAAAAGTACTAACAAAACAGACCCCTGTTTGCTGAACTTATTTTGTTTTATCATGGAAAATGTCATTTAGTGCCCAGAAATTTGAATCCACATCATGACATTCACAACTTTTAATCACAAGTTGTATATTTTGTTAAATTTTTCTTTAAAACATTTTTTTAGTACACTGTAATATACAACAAAATATCAATCAGTTAAAATGTTAGTAATGCCTACTGGTTGCAACACTTTTAGAAATAAATGCCAAATAAGTCTTGTCAAATGAAATTTGTGTTCCAGTTTTATCATTCAATTCGATTTCAGTGTAATCATCATAAATGTAATATGACCTTTTTTATTCATACATAAAAGGTGTTAATCAACTGTCACAGCAATGCCTGCAAGCATTTCTATTAGAACCTAATTAAATGCAGACTGTGTTTTGATCTGTGTTGCATTGTTAAAATCAATTAAAAGTAGGCCTGCTTTGTATTATAACATTAATTATGTGTTTTGTATCAAATCAAGTAAAGGTGGTAGAATAAACAACAACAAAAAATTAAAAGGTATGCAAATTCTACTGCATAAGAGCTAGAAGTCACAGTCATTTGTCAAGTCAGTTCATTTCAACTGACCAATCAACCACTGTTTTAAATATTATTATGTAACATAATTAAAGTATCAAATATTAATCAGTGCTTTATCCTACACCAAGGGAACCAAACAAAAAGTGTAGTTGGTACTTGGTTCATGAAAAGTTTAGTTTAACAGATAGGGTTCATTATGTAGAAGCGAGTTCCAAACTTTGTAGTGAACTTAAAATTCCCAAATTGGCATGCAGAAATTTCATTTTTACTTACAATTAAATCACAGCATCATTATTTTACTAATAGAACAATAAAAATTGAGTTTCCATGTTGTTGCTTGAAATACTTGTCCATCTTGTTTTTAAAAAATTATATTGGATTGTTCTGAATCAACAATAACACTAGAATGTATCCATGTGACATAATACATAATGTTTTTGCTGGTATACATTTGATGTGTGTTGAAACCTCATGGAGTAATTTTTTAACAATCTTTCAGAGATTGCGGTTATCTTGAAAATAAAGTTAATTTATACAGAAAAGTGAACAACTTTGTTGGAAAATGCTGTTTTTTGACAATTATTCCAAATGTGATTATAAAACAAGTGTGTAACCATTTATCTCACCTTCTCTTCTCAATGTCCATGTTAATTTTTCAGAGGTCCCTTGGTAACTCTCACCCGCACTTATGCTGCAGTCTATGTTTTTGGACCTTGTTGTGCACAAGTTGTCGAGGGAGGTTGTACCAAATTTAGGTCTAAATGATCTTTTACTGCTCCCTGATCTTCACATAGTTATTGAATAGCTGTGTGAAGATTGAGTTTTGCCATCTTCTGACGGCTACATTTCTACACAAGTTGCCTTTAGATAACTGGTTGATTTTGTGTAGAGCACCCTTGTCCAACATACGGCCCGTGGGCCAGAATCTGGCCCACCAACCTTTCACAACTTGTGCCAACTGGTAGTTAGTGGAAAACATAGGCCAAGTTTATAATGGCCCCATGAGTGGGAAAAAAGTTGCAATGTGGCCCCTCGTGCAAAAAAGTTGGACACCCCTGCTGTAGAGTAATATGGGAGAAGGAATCATAATCATGAAGCTGATTTTATAACGTAGGAACAAGTTGGGGCTTGTTGGTTCTTTTATAGGTAAAATACTCTGAATTCATTATGAGTCAGTGAGCCCTATAATAATCACATCCATCAACACTCTGGTTTCCACAACAACATAACTTTACTGGGAATTGTTGGATTTTAACCAAATTTGGTATGCAGCTTTATATTTATGAGACCTTGAAAGAGTTCAATTTCCAGTTTTCTCTTTCATCTTTTAAAGGAGTTATAGCCCTAATTGCCTGTCATCATAGCTTTCATTTCCACAGCTTAACTTTCCCAGAGACTTCAACCAAATTTGGCATGCAGCTGTATATCAATGAGACCTTTAATGAGTTTGATTTCCAGCATTCTACAACATAATTTACAGGAGTTTTGCACCGAATTTTTGCTTGATATCCTCACTGGTTTCTACAGCGTAAATTGATCAAGGTTTGTTGGATTTTAACCAAATTTGTCATGTGGCTTTATATTAATTAGACTTTGAATGAGTTCTATTTCTGGCATTCCATGACATCATTTACATCATTTATGTGTCCTGATTGCCAGACGTCATGATTTTGGTTTCCACAGCATTACTTTACCAAGGTTTGTTGCATGTCAACCAAATTTACTTTTAGCTCCACCGGTCATAAACCAGAAGAGCTAATGGGATGGTCTGTTGTCTGTTATCCATTGTCTGTCATCCAATGTCTGTCTGTTAACACAAGTTTGTTATCGCTACTCCTAAACTACTTGGAGGATTGCCATGAAACTATAACACACATTCATCTCAAAATCTAGTTGGTTCTAAATGAAAATGGTGCTGCTCAGACATCCCTTATGGCCATTACTGGAGCCATCTTGAAAATCTTGTTACTCCACCGGACTGGATGGTCATATCAACATGAGGTTTTCACTAAAAAGACTTCTTATGCTGTCTGATTGGTTTGAAATAAAAACGGTGCAGCTCTGACATGCAATATGGCAGCCGTCTTGAAAATCTTTATATCATGACTCCTCCTGAACGGAAAGTCAAAATGACATGGGGTTTTCAACAGAAGACTTATTATGATGTCTAGTTGGTCCTGAATAAAAATGGTTCCGCTCGGACTTCCATTAAAAATCTTGTTATTGATATTCATCCTGAATGTGTGGTCATATCAGCATGGGGATTTCACTAAAAGACTTCTTATGATGTTTACTTGGTTATAAGTGAAAATGGTGCCAATCTGATGTCCAATATAGCCACCATGGAAAGACATATCAAAATTGGGTTTTCACCAGAAGACTTTTTATGATGTCTGGTTATTTGTAAATGAAAATGGTTTCACTCGCTGGCTATTCCTCCTGAATGTGTGGTCATATCAACATGGGGTTTACACTAAAAGACTTCTTATGATGTCTACTTGGTCCTAAATGAAAATGGTGCCAATCTGAGGTCTAATATGGCCACCACAGGAGCCATCTTGAAAATCTTGTCGCTAATTCTTCTGAACAGAAAGCCTAGTTGGTACTAGATGACAATGGTACCGATTTGACATCCGATTTGACATCCAGTATGGCCACCATGGCATCCATCTTGAAAATCTTTTCATTGCTACTCCTAAATGGAATGTCATATTGACATGGGCTTTTCACCAGAAGACTAATGATATCTGGTTGGTCCTGAATGAAAATGGTGCTGATGTGACCTCAGATATGACTGCCACAATGAATATATTGAAAATCTTGTCACAAATTCTCTTGACAGGATGATCATATCAACATGGGGTTTTCACCAAAAGTCTTCTAATGGTGTCTAGTTTGTGCTAATTTACAAAATGGTGCCAATATTACATCCAATATGACTGCCACAGTGACTTATTTGAAAATCTTACTGCTCAAGAATAAGGTCAAGGTCAGTGTGATTGAAAGAAGGAAAATGGTTTCCACTCATTACATTAGTATCACATGACAAACCGGGACCAAACTTTGTTGATGGCATGCACATTGTTAAGGAAGAAGCCTGTCAATTTGGGAACAAAGGTCAAGGTCACTGTGACTGAAAGAAGAAAAATTATTTCTGCACAGTAACTTTAGGTCTATATCACAGACCTAGACTAAACTTTGTGGATGACTTGCACTTGGAGTTAGATTGAAGACTGTTGATTTGGTGTCAAAATGTCCAAGGTGAAGATGACTGTGGCTGAAACATGAAAAAGAGTTTCTTCTCAGAAAGTTCAGTTATCAACCATGTATCTTCACCAAAGAACGAAAGGGATATTTCCACTCAGATTCTGTCTTCCTTGAGCTATTGGGTTATCCAAGGAACCAACTCATGACCAGATGAATTTCTTAAGAATAACAACTTGCTAGGTTAGGGCAGTTGCCACTAATATAACATTCACCAGCACAACTGTTCCCTGACCGACATATTTCAAGCCATGGGTTGTAGGCCAGAGATAGCTTTCTCCAACTATTACCTCAGAGACTTTATCAGAAACACAACAGGCTACCTTTTCCAAGTCATTGAGCAGCTTCAGAATGATGTAGGTTATTGTACTTTTGCTGGATTTGCTGGAGCGAACATTTTCCCCAAAACTGTGTCCATGCATTGACCATGTGCAAAGCTGAGTCTCTATCTCATACAAAATTCTAAGCTTCTTCACATACAATAGGAGACTGGGGCCAGGGCCATGTATGGGGTTAGGGTTTGTAATTTCCTCCACCTCTTACCTATTCTCCTAACATATTATGATTGGACAATATATTTGAAGAAGAAACTAATTTTTTCAGTAAAATATGTTGTTCAGTAATACCTACCTGATCATAATACAGGCACTTTTTTGAATTCTGCCTCAGCAAGCAGACAACCTTTTAGCACTTTTGTTGCTTAAAGCAGCCAAAGGATGTGGTGAATGTCTTCTTTAGCTTGAGAGGGATGGATTTGCAAGGTAGTGGATTTTCTCCTAATTTATTATGATTAGGTAAGTATTATCAAAGAAACATATTTTACTCCAAAATTTGATTTTCATGATTTTGTAAAAAGCTACATTTTCATGGATACTTAAATTTATGGTTTGGGGAAGGGATCTTACCATAGAAAAACATTGTTTACTGGGTCTTTCAATTTGTTGTTTGTAGCAACCACAAAATCCATTAAAAAATAGGCACCCAGTGAAAAAATTGTGAATTCACAGTATGTAAAATGCAGATGAAAGAATTTCCCTTCCTTTTATCGCCATACAGGCAAAATTTGACAGATAATGTGCAGACCTTGAATGCCATGGATACAGAGATGCAGAATACAATAGGCCGTATTCAGGAGGGAAATAACCGCATCAGAGCCCTGGAACTGGGGATAACAGAACTGAAGCTGAAAGCAGATGACCTGAGGAGCAATGCCAGTGACATCCAGGCCAAAGATGTAGAGGGTCAGTCTTGTTAATTTTTGTCTCATCTGTGTTTGTTGATAACAAGACAGAGATCACCCTTTCCAGCAGCAGTTAATGTTAGTGGCATCAGCTTTCAGATGTTGTGAAGATTTTGTGTTAATGTTGTTGGAGTTATGATCAGGGAGGTTACATCATAGTGGGGTTTGCATGCAAGACATGGATATCCACAGACTCTTTGTTTGTATAAGGGAAAACAAAGCAGAACTTAAATGATATAAAAACTCTTATTAGCAGCCACATACATTTAAGGACTTCCCGTGTATAAAGACCTAGTTCTAGTGGTTTAATTTTTACAGTGAGCAGTGCATTTTTACCTGTATACAGAGACCACCTGCTTATAAAGACCACTTGTAGATGGTCCCCTGAGCTTTCTTTATACACAGGTTTGACTGTATATTTTTGTTTGTTTGGAAATTAATGGTACAGAGATGATAACACAAGTAAGATTGACATTTTTTTATTCCCACTTTTTATATGCCCACCAAAAGGCTGAGTGTATAATGTTATGACATGTTGGTCTGTTACCTTTTTCATTTCTACACAATAACTGTAGTTTTACACCATCTGCCTCTACCAAATTTTATGAATGGCTTGCACTTAGAGAAAAGAAGAAGCCTATTGATTTTGGTGTTAAAAAGAATGATGGTCAAAATCACCATGACTGGAAGAAGAAAACTTGTTTTTACGTTACAACTTTAGTTTTAGAACACACACCTTGACCAAAGTTTGTGGAGGGCTTGTACTTGCGGTAAGGAAGAGATCTATTGATTTTGGGGTCACAAAGTCAAAGATTAAGATCATTTTGACCCAAAGAAAAATGGGTTTTGCACCATAGTTTTTGTTCTAAAGGAAGTTACTTGGCTAATCTCCTGCATGGCTTAAACATAGGGTCAGAAAGAAACATATAGAATTTGGGATCTAAAGGCCAAAGGTCATGGTCAGTCTGATAAGAAAATAATGGTTTCAGCATGGCAAGTTTAGTTCAAGACCAAAGGTCAAGGTCATTGAGACCCATAGGTCAATAATCTCCAGAGTTGATCATACCCTACTAGTGACTCCATAGAGGGCTATTAAACACATGGTGGACGTATAATGTCCAGTTCACAGTACTCTTGTTTGTTATGGTTTGCTATAAGTTTTGGCCAAAATTTTCAGTTAGCTTTTTGTTTTTCTTGCCAAAGCATGGCAAGACCTAGTTATCACTTTTCCAGTAGTGATAGCAACAGCAGTTTCATCATCAGCAAGTCTCTATGTGTATGGTTTTTAGCTCTACTGGTCATAGACCAGAAAAGCATATGGGATGGCCTGTTGTCTGTCATCTGTCGTCAAATGTCAGTCTATTCATTAGCACAAGTTTGTTATCACTACTGCTCCAAAACTACTTGGAGAATTGCCATGAAATTTTACACACACATTCATTCCAAGGTATAATTGGTCTTAATTGAAAATGGTGCTGCTGAGACATCCAATATGGCCACTACAGCAGCCATCTTAAAAATCTTGTTATCTCTGCTCTTCCTGAATGGATGGTCATGTCAACATAGGGTTTTCATTAAAAGATTTCTTATAATGTCTAGTTAGTCCTAAATGAAAATGGTGCTGATCTGATGTCCATTATGGCAGCCATGGTAGTGATCTTGAAATTCTTATTGCTACTCTTCCTAAATGGAAAGTCCTGTCGACATGGGATTTTCACCAGAAGGCTTCTTATGGTGTCTAGTTGATTCCAAATGAAAATGATGCTGATCCACCAGAGCAGCCATCTTGAAAATCTTGTTATTCCTACTCCTTCAGAATTGATGGTCATGTCAACATAGGGTTTTTATCTAAAGACTTCTTATGATATCTAGTTGGTCCTAAATGAAAATGCTTCCCAGCACACTTCCAATATGGCAGCTACAATGAACATATTTAAACTTGTATCACTAATTCTGCTGAACTGATGGTCATTATTGGCATGGGATTTTCACCAAAAGTCTTCTGATGGTGTCTGGTTTGTCCTAAATGATAATGTTGCTGATCTTACATCCAATATGGCTGCCATAGTGGCTAATTGTGAAAATCTTATCCCTCAAGAATATCAGAAATGATTTCAGTACTCAGAAGTTAAAGAGATAAAAGGGTCTTACAGACAGTAGAGTGTCAGTTCCTTCAAGACTCTCTTGTTTTATTACAGTTTTGCAAATCAGATACAGAGAGGTATATCATAGCATGGATGGCAGGTGAGACACCATGTTCGGCTGAAGCCTTGTTCTTTCTGTCAACAAAAGTTTCTTTATTATTTGATACAAAAATTGTGTTCTGTTTGATCTTTGTGTGGGCTTTTATACATGTACAGTTGCATGCTAATTCTATTCTCAGTTTTAGACCAACACCAGAATAAATTTCCAGAAACTATTCCCTATAATGAATGTTTGTGATGTACACATATAGGTGCCTTTAATATCACCAAAGAGGCACAGGTGCGATCACAAGAAGCTCAAAACATGGTGGACAGCACGCGTGACATGATCCAGCAGTCTGAGGCTACACGGCAGCAAGTGGAGAGTCTTCTGGAACAGAATAGAGGCACTTTTAACCAGAGCCTGCAGGAGAATGAGAAGGCCATAGCTGATGTGGACAACCAAGTCATGGGCCTGAGCAACAGGATTGCTGAAATTAATGACATGGTAAGTATGACCCCCACCCCTGTACCTAGCAGAAAATGTACCCCTAGGATCATGAGGGGATAATAGTGTTGTATTTTAAGATTTGAGGGTGATGATGGTAGTTTTTGCTATTGCAGATTGAGTTTTACCACCAGTATATTAGTGAAACAAGTGAAATGGTTTGTGTGGCAGCAAATCCACTTTTAATTTCCTAAGATCTTGAAAGACAAGTTTTTTTTAGATTTAACGGTTATAGATCAGAAAAGCTTATGGGATGGCCTGTTGTGCATCGTCTTTCTTCCAATGTCTGTTCATCTGTTAGTACAAGCTTGTTATCGCTACTCCTCCTGAATGGAAAGTCATATCAGCATGGGATTTTTACAGGAAGAGTTCTTATGATGTCCAGTCGGTCCCAAATGAAAATAGTGCTGATCATTCCTCTTAAAATTCTTGTTATCACTACTCCTCCTGAATCGATGGCCATATCAACATGGGGTTTTCACCAAATTACTTCTTGTGAAATTGAGTTGGACCTAAATGAAAATGCTGCCATTCAGACATCCAGTATGGCCACTATCCTCTATGGAAAGTCATATTGTCATGGGGTTCCACCAGAAGAATCCGTATGATATCTAGTTGGTTCTGAATTAAAATGGTGCTGATCAACCTCCAATATGGCTGCCATGGTGGCCATTTTAACAATCTGAAAATCTTGTTATCACTACTCCTCCTGAATGGATGGTAGTATTGACATGGGGTTTTCACCAAAAGACTTCTAATGATGTCTATTTGGTCCTAAATGAAAATGGTGCCAACCTTACATCCAATATGGCTTCAACAGTGGTTAATTGTAAAAAATTATATTGCTCAAAAATATCAGAGATGGTTTCATCACTCAGCAGTTAAAAAGTGTAAATGGTCTTGTCTTGAATTTCTGGAAATTCTTTTTGGCTAGTACAGCATCAGTCCCTTCGACAGACTCCTTGTTTAATTTTAGCTCACGTAGTCATAAGGCCAAGTGATCTTTTAGTATGGTCCTGCATCTGTCATGTCAATCAACAACTGTTATTTTCAACTTCTCAGAAAGCCACTGGACAGTTTCAACCAAATTTGGCAGAGGATTCAGTCATGAAGGGCTTCCAGTTTTGTACAAATGATGCTATCTGCCTTCAAATATGAATGTTGTTATAAAAAATATCATATTTTTAAGGACTTCTTAAAAACTGCTTGATAGAATTTTACTGAATTTTCTTAAAAACTGCTTGATAGAATTTGACTGAATTTTGTATCCTGGCATGAAGGACTTTCAAGTTCTTACAAATGATGCCAATCTGCCATTAAATGTGGCCACTGTAAATAAAAATAGAAAAACATTTTAATGATTTGACAGCATTCTGGTGTGAAAGGCTTTCAGTTTTTATACAGATGATGACAATCCACGATCAAATATGGTGACAATCCATGATCAAATATGGCAATCTTTATCTAAAATTTGGCGCAGTTACAAAATACTTCAAACTTTGTATGAACTGTGATCAGTTTGTTTTCTTGTAGCATACCTGTCATCTCTCTCTATCTCTCTCACTTTTTATTTATTTATAACACTTGTGGTATGTTGAGAGATATAGTTTTTTCTACTAATTTCATATTTGCACTGACTATATATTTTAAGATTTTTTTAATTTGTTTTTGTTTTGTACCTTTATTTTTGATTTTATATACCCTTTACAGAGTTTTAACATTGTTACGTTTTAATTTTTAGCATGTTCTACTACATGTTTCCATTTATTTGGAAGGGTTTATGTTCCAAGAGTATTTTTGGGCAAATCTTTATTTTTAAAATTTTATAACTTTTCTTTTCATCTGTACCATCTTGCCAGTATTATGCTGATATGCATACATACATACTCATATTGAAACCATGTGTAATGCATACTACATGGTAACACACTTTATGGTACAAAAAATTACTTGCCAGTTTGCCTATGAAAGAAAAGCAAGGAAAGTAACCTTTTGGGGTTATGCAGAGTTCATCCCCTTGCAAAAATTTGAAACAAATTTTTTTTAAAGAATGCATAAACAAGTTATAAAAAATAGCAAAATAATAAACCTTAAAGGTTACATAATTAATCTAATTTAAAATGGAAGACAAAATATAAAATAGATATTTAATGAGTAAGTTATTCATTTACAAGAATTTTTATTAATATTGAGTTTGTAAAAACCATGCTTTTAAGTTTTTACATTTATTTGCACAGAACTATTGCTAAAAACTTGACCACATTTTGATCAAAGTTTGATGTGTATGGTTAAATGGAGTTTGACAGTTGCTAGTAATGCCATATTAAAACCACTGAAACATTTGCCATTTATGTATTATGACATGTATTGTGCATAATTTTATGGCATTTCATATATTCAGTGTCATTCTTCACAAGTTATTTTAAATTTAAGAAACAAGAATCCTTGTACATCTATCTTTTTGGCCTGTTGTAAATTGACCAAAAAAAAAAGAAATGAGAAACTTTTTTGGAAAATGAGAGAAATGTCTGACATTTTGGACTGAATGATTAGTTTTGTAAAACTAGTTTATGCCAGGAGTGTTGCCCAGTCTGTCATATTTTCCAATTGAGTGCTTTAGTATCAGCACATATAAATCAACTGCCTCGTTGGTACAGAGTATGTACATACCAGTATATATTTTTAGCTTTACTGGTTATAGATTTGTAGAGCTAATGGTATGGTCTTTTGTCTGTTGTCCATTCGTCTGATAAGACAAGTTTGTTATCGCTACTCCTCCTAAACTGTTCAGAGGAATGCCACAAAACTGTACGTTCACATACTTCCTATGTTGGTCCTAAATGAAAATATGACTGCCACAGTGGCCATCTTGAAAATCTTGTTATCACTTCTCCTCGAGAATGGATGGTCATATCGACATGTGGTTGTCACTGAAAGACTTCTTATGAAGTTTAGTCGGTCATAAATGAAAGTGGTGTTGATCTGATATCCAATAAGGCCACCATGGCAGCCATCTTTGGTCCTAAATGAAAATGGTTCCAGTCTGACATCAAATATGTCCACAACAGCAGCTGATTTGAAAATCTTGTTATCACTGAAGAATATCAGAGATGGTTTCAACACTCAAGAGTTAAAAAGAAGAAATAGTCTTCTTTTGAATTCGGGGGCCCCAGGTGGCCGAGTGGTCTAAAGTGCTCACCTTTACAGATCATTCACACATCTCACCACTGTCTGCATGAGTTCAAGTCTCAGCTCGACCTACATGGGTATGTGAGAATGCTTGCCAGTAGCTTCCCATGGGACAGTGGTTTTTCCCAGGGTCTTCCTGGGTTCTTCTTCCACGAAATATACTAGCCGCCATGTAAAACCTATCATGTGCTGAAAAATGGTGTTAAACCCTACAAAACAAAACCAAAAATCTATTGAATTCGTGGAAATTCTTTTCAGCCTGTAGAGCATCAGTCCCTTCAAGGAAGTCTTGTTTAAATGTAAAAACAAGCACATTTTCATTTCTACTAGTTCTCCAGTTTGAATGTTCCCCTCTATGTACAACTGTTTTTCTCTCTTCATCAAAACTTGTAAATTTCCAGGTGTTTCAAGCGATAAGTCTATCATTGTCATTGTAACTTATTATTAAAGCAAATTCACTGCATCTAGAACAGTTCCCCAGGTAATTAAAAAAAAATGTAGATACAATAGGTACTAAATATTTTACATGCCAGTTGTATTTCTTGTTTTGTACAGCATCACTGTATGTTTTAGCTCTACTGGTCATACCAGAAGAGCTTATGTGATGGTTTTTCGTCTGTTTTCCATCCATCTGTTAGCACAAGTCTGTTTTTGCTACTCCTTCTAAACTACTTGGAAGATTGCCATGAAACTTTACACACACATTCATCCCATGATCTAGTTGGTCCTAAATGAAATTGGTGCCACTTGGACATCCAGTATGGCCGTTATAGCATCCATTTAGAAAATCTTGTTATTACTACTCCTCCTGAATTGATGATCCTATCAACATGGGGTTTTCACTAAAAAACTTTGTATGCTGTCTAGTTGGTTGTCAGTGAAAATGGTGCCAATCTAATGTCCAGTATGGCCACCATATTGACGTGGGATTTTAACCAGAAGACTTCTTATGATGTCTAGTTGGTCCTGAATGAAAATGGGGCCAATCTGATTTCTAATATGGCTGGCACAGTGGCCATCTTGAAAATCTTGTTTTCACTAATACTCCTGAATGGATGGTCATATCAACATGGGGTTTTCACTAAAAGACTTCGTATGATGTCTGGTTGGTCCTAAATGAAAATGGTGCCAATCTGATGTCTAATATGGCTGGTACACTGGCCATCTTTAAAATCTTGTTTTGCTACTCCTGAATAAATGGTCATATCAACATGGGGTTTTCACTAAAAGACTTCTCATGATGTCAATGGTGTCAATTTGATGTCCAATATGGCTGCCACAGTTGCGATGCAGAAAATATTGTTATCACTATTCTTCCTGAACAAAAAGTTATATTGAAATGTGGTTTTCACCAGAAGACTTTTTATGATGTCCAGTTGGTCCTAAATGAAAATTGTGTCACTCTTGCATATCCAGTATGGCTGCCACTGCTGCCATGTTGAAAATCTTGTTATGGCTATTTCTCCTGAATGGATGATCATATCAACATGAGGTTTTTACTAAAAGATTTCTTATGGTGTCTAGTTGCTCCTAAATGAAAATGGTGATACTGAGACATCTAATATGGCCACCGCAGTGGTCATCTTGAAAATCTTGTTATACAATTTCTCCTGAATGAATGATCATATCAGCATGGGGTTTTCACTGAAAGACTTATTACGATGTCTAGTTGGTCGTAAATGAAAATGGTGCCAATTAATATGGCCACCACAATGGCCATCTGGAAAATCTTATTATTGCTACTTCTCCTAGATGGCTCATCATATCAACATTGTGCTTTCACCAGAAGACTTCTTATGATGTTTAGCTCATGCACATCTGATATCTTATATGACCACCTTGGGTGCCATCACGAAAATCTTGTTATTGCTACTCCCCAAAAAACGGAAAGTGATATCACCATGGGATTTTTCACCAGAAGACTTTTTATAATGTCTTGTTGGTCCAAAATTAAAATGATGCTGATCTAACATCCAAAATGGCCACCACTATGGCCATCTAGAAAATTTAGTCATCGCTACTCTTAAACGGAAAGTTATTTTGACAGGAGGTTTCATCAGAAGAGTTCTTATGGTGTCTAGTTAGTCTTAAATAAAATTGGTGCAAATTGACCCTCCATATGACCACCATGGTGGTCAGTTTGAAAATGTTGTTATCTCTACACCTCCCAAATGGATGGTTATATCAACATGGGATTTTCACCAGTAGACTTTTTATGATACCTAGTTGGTTCTAAATGAAAATGATGCAAATTATATATCCAATATGGCTGCCTCAATGGCCGTTCTGAAAATCTTGCTGTTGCTACTCCCCATGAATGGATGGTCATATTGACATGGGGTTTTCACCAAAAGACTTCTAATGATATCTGCTTTGTCCTAAATGAAAGGTTGCCCGTCTGATATCCAATATGCCCACCACAGCAGCAAATTAAAATCTTGTTATTGCTGAAGAATATCAGATATGATTTCAGCACTCAGCAGTTAAAAAGAAGGAATGGTCTCATCTTGAATTCCTGGAAATTATTTTTGCCCAGTAGAGCATCAGTCCCTTCGAGGGACTCGTTTCAAACAAGTGATACTGTACCATTGAGATGTATGATGAGTATCTGTTTCATTCATGTATATTTTTCTTTACATTGCAATATAAGCTCAGTTGGTAGAGTTGTACTATGATCCATGGGTTGTGGTTTTGATACCTGCACAGGCCAGCCCATTTAGGATGCCTTGGTGTGTCCTTGGGAAAGGTACTTTGCTCCCATATCACTTTATTTATAGCCAAATAGAGTGATATTAAAAACCAAGATACAATATGACACTTTCAGTTGAATATTTTAAAACCTTTTGTACCCTATCCTTCAACATCCAGATCCTACAACTAATCATGTACGATCCTATATATATGGTCTGTTATTTCTAGGTCTTTTATACAAGTTGCAAATGGCACATTTCACAACAGGAAACGTGTCATATTATGACCCAGAATGCAATACTAAATGCGTCTATTAATGAAAATGTACCCCAGATACAGTAAACAACTCTGACCTTGAACAAAAGGTCAGTAAACATGTTGTTATTTTGATTAATAGTACAACTAAACCCAACTTAAATATGACTCACTATTTGACACAACTTTAAAGTAGAGTCATAGGCCAAAAGTTTAAGCAAACTAATGATTCCATAAACATAATTCCGTAACACCTTCCTTGGGAAATAAAAAAAAGATTTATGCAATAAAGCTTTTTTTTACATTCAAATATGCATATAATAATGCAATAATCAAAATCACATAGTAACATGTCCTATCAACAACACTCAACTGAATTACAGAAACTATTCACAATATAGTATTTCTATATACTCAAAAGTGCACCAGTTCTTTTTCTACCAGGCACATGAAATAAAAACATATTGACTTGGTCTTAGGTAAGTGGCAGACACAGACTAAAAGGTACGTCAAATGTAGGAAGAGTTGACAGATGAGCTTATCTCTTCTGATTGGTGTTTCCCATCGTATAACAATTTGATTGCTCATTGAAAAAAAACAGGATATTTCGATATCTTGCTCCTGTTGGACAACGAATTGTCTTCTGATACCCAGATTAGGAGTAACCACTAAAGGTTATGTAACTTTACTACACACGGGATTGATCCTAACGAGGCTTTTCAGTCACAAGTAGATTTAACCACTAAAGGTTATGTAACTTTACACAGGGGACTGATCCCGACAAGGTTTGTCATTTACAAGTGGAACTAACCATTATCTAATGCAACTTTATGCTAAGGATCAAACCCAACGAGGTTTTTCAGTTACAAGTGGAATGAACCACTGCCTAACTAGGTCATTGCCTAGCAATAAATGTAAATATATACCTATGATAGGTAAAGAAGTCACTTTCCAACAGTCACAGGTCTAGAAACTAAGTCTGATGCTAAATTAAACACAATGGAGAAAATTAGAAAAAACGCAATCTAGTCCCCAAATAAGCACACTAAAAGAAGACTTCTCATACAAATCTGAAAAGCTCCTGTGTAACTTAATTTTACATGGCAGGGATAGGTTTGGCCACAATAAGTGATATAGAACCTTCCGACATGAATGGTTCGTAATTCTCGATGACAAAATCAGACTGAGGTATGCAAGCCTCCAAACCATTATCTCTTTCAATACATTACCCTGACCTTGACTTCTGTAAAACAAGAGCATTTGGAATAGCTCTGTATTATTTTCGTTGCTTATATTTCACATGTAGCAAATCGAAATAACGTGCCCTTCTATTTACACCAAGTACATACTGTATATACTCGATTATCAGTCGACTCGACTATAAGTTGCCCCCCCCCCTTTTTTTAGGGCTGCAAAAAGTGAATTCGGGGTGTATTTTGCAAGTCAGATCCGTCTGAAGGGGTGACTTCTTTGTGAGTCAGAAATGCACTTTGGAAATATAAACAAGCCAATAGTTAAGAAAATAAAGACAAAACCAGTGTAAAATACAATTATATTATTGAGCGAAATATGTCACAAATAAATTGACAACTTACAATTTGTCCATCTTTGTGTAATAAAGTCCATTGAAATCCATAATGCTTGACATTTTAAATCCATTTATATGATAAATCCATGAATTCAATTATAGGTCACATACCGGTATAAAAATAGAAGTTCAGAATGATCAGATTCACAATATCCCGTAATATGTTAATTCCACACGTCGTACAAATAAACAATGAAAGTTAAGTCCACTTTTTTTGTGATTCACGGTATCCTATAAATGTCACTATCTAATGTCATCTGGTACAAAGTCCAAGAATTAATCCTCATTGTCTGATAAAGTTCTGAAATCCTACATCATCGTCTAGTCATTGTAAATCGTCGTCTAGTCATCGTAAATCTCATTCAACTCCAATTCCTCAGCTTTACTGTCATATGTGGGTTCTTATGCAGAGACTGAGCTTGGGCTCTATAAGTAACACTTTGATCATAAATTCAGAAATCTATTAAAGGCTGCAACTGAACACATGTCAATTGTGCGGCAAGATCACAGTGAGTTCAAATAACCACCCTCTGTTACTTGGCACTTAACAAGTATCTGACTCGCGGCTTGATCAAAGGGTTGTCACGTGGGAAAACAAAGAGTGTGGTGCCTTTACAAGCAAAGGGATTAAGGTCAAAGTATATGCGCAGGAAGTTGTTGAACTCTACTTGGCACTTAACAAGTATTAGATTGGCGGCTATATCAAAAGGATTGTCAACTTGAAAACAAAGTGAGTACCTTTACAAGCCAAAGGCTTATCGGCACATGTGCACTGGCAGATAACTTGGGAAATCTGACTTGTTGAAAAGGAAAATACAAATTAAATCAAAACTTTTATTGCATCAAGCACAGTCTTTATACAGCAAAACACAAATATTAACTACAGGTTGTTCGGACTGGCACGAAAATGGAAGAAATATACTTACTAGTAAACACCCACGGTAAACATTGATGGACACTTCATTTTGCGGTAGGTAGTATTTAATTTACCGGTAATATTTTCAAATTATTAAAATCCAAATAACTGTAGATACATGTATTGTGTAATGAATACCGTCATGAAACGGATAAACACAGTGCATACCATATATGCATTACTGCATAGCAATAGTGGCATGAAAACGTAAAAATATATGAATTGACAGTGTTTTTATGTACTGCAAACATCTAGAGTTTCCAACATTACCCCAAGATTTACATTTTTTTTAATGTTGCGCTTATAAGACAACCCCTACTCTGCATGAATCGAATTTTAAGTAAAAAAACGTCGACTTATAAGCGAGTATATATATAAAAAGATAAATATCTCTAATCAGCCTATCAGATATTTGCTCTAAAAGTCGTGCTGTATTGAAATTTGTAAGTAATTATATACTCTAACCCTATGTGGTTAGGACTTTAAACAAAATTCCGAACATTCAATGACATTGTGATTATTTGTTGGTTTCACTCAAAAAATTCTCCCCAATAAAATTACAATATTCAAATGGGCAAAATAAAAATCTTTAGCAGGGACATTGAATCTCTGAAACAAAATCAATTAAATTGTAATTTAAAGAAATTTAGATCAATCAATCCTATCCTATCAAATCTCATCAATCAAATCTCGGGACCTCTCGCAACCAAAGCGAGAATCATACCCCTAGACCAATGATCCCGGAACTATTAAAATAAAATCATATCCTTCATATCCCTAATCTCCATCATATCCCGTAATCCCAGATCTATAAATAAGATCCAATCCAGCGACGAGCCCCCATTTATTTGTTACGACCCTATGGCTCGAAACAAACGTAACAAAAAGAAAGTGAAACCAACAATGTTTGTAAAAATCAACAAACAATTTATTTCTAAATAATTAACGTGAAAATCAAAATACACTTACATTATCGTGTATTTAAATCCAAATAATCCAACAATTATTAGTGTCCTAATCACAAGTCCTGTATATATAGAAACTATAAAATGTTCCAAGTGAATGAATGTTCCAAGTTAATGAATGTTCCAAATGAATCTTCGTAATGAACGAATGTTCTAAATGAATGTGTCTTCGTAATGAAAGAATGTTCCAAATTGATGATGTTTCCGAATGAATGAGCCTGGACTGTCATGATGTTCCTCCTTTTGAATTGTTCATACAGCATGGCATAGCATTACAGCATGATTCCAGCTCGGCTATTATTTCAAACAATCTGGATTCCAAAGCTGATCATAAAAAAACAATTCTTTTCAACTCAAGATCTAAAATGGAATGAAATTAATTCGTATTTCTAGGTCTTTTATACAAGTTGCAAATGGCACATTTCACAACAGGAAACGTGTCATATTATGACCCAGAATGCAATGCTAAATGCGTCTATTAATGAAAATGTACCCCAGATACAGTAAACAACTCTGACCTTGAACAAAAGGTCAGTAAACATTTGGTTATTTTGATTAATAGTACAACTAAACCCAACTTAAATATTACTCACTATTTGACACAACTTTAAAGTAGAGTCATAGGCCAAAAGTTTAAGCACACTATAGATTCCATATACATAATTCTGTAACAGGTCTAAGAAAGAAGTTAGGCAACACCAACATTTGTAGACAATGTAGCAACTAAGTGCTCCAACCTTTTATTTCCCCTCCACAGTTTAAAGATGTGTGAATTTGCATTCACAAGCTAACATATGTTAGTTACCCAGTTGAGCAATATCAGGTCCACTTGAACTTCTTGTTAGGGTCTTGCATCCATGGCCATGTCTTTTGGGATGTTTAAGGTGAGGGGTATGCATATAGAGACCAAAAATTACTTAGGATCTTGAGAATTTGATTCAGGATATTGTTTGGACTCTGTACTTCAGGTGTGTGATGGAAATGGAAATCCTTGTGATGATGTTTGTGGTGGAGGTGGCTGTGGCAAGTGTGGAGGCCCTAGCTGTGAGAATGGTGCTGTGACCAAGGCTGATAATGCCTTGGACCTGGCCATGAAAGCTGAGGAACTGCTTAAAGTCAAAGAACAGAATGCAAATCTTCTACACAAAAATGTAAGACCTGCGTCCATTTTTGTCTGCCAGAATATGTCTCCTACTTTCCTTTTCTATAAATGTAGTCAGTCATCTCACCATGTCTACATGCTTATGTTTTTTATTCATGTTCAGATCGATTGAAAACAAATCAGCATTTTGTCCAAGTTGGGCAATTTTTATTCAGACATGGTTTCTTATCCTTCCAGTTGTCATCCTGCAATAAGAAGGGCAATACAGTCTATTTAATTGGTGGGGACATTATTATAGGACTCTGTGTTTGTGCCTTTTCATCACATGTTGACTAAAGTTTATTCACATAATTTATTTACTATTTGAACTGCTTGAAGTTGCATAGCTCTTTATCCAGAGTGAAATTTTGCTTTTCTAGGATGACATTGTATTGTCAGAATTTCCACTTGCAAAATTGCTCATAGTCTTCATTTGCTGGTATGATTAATGGATAGTACAATAATAGAATAAGCCTCAGCTGGGTTTGATGTAATTTGGGTTGAATGTTGGTTTTAGGTTGCGCTTTTCATATTATCTCTAGACCTTTGTTTACATGAATAACGTTTTTTTTTTACAGGTGTCTGCAGCACATTTGGCTGCTAATGAGGCTAAAGTTGACAGCCAGATGGCATATGATGAAGCACTGAAAGCCAGAAATATCTCTGAAAGCACCCGCACAAACCTGGAGAGTCTTTTGAACCGAACTTCCGACTTCTTGAGAGACCAGGGAGCCAAACCAGAACAAATTGAACAGGTAAACTTTATGAAATGTAGTACTTATATTTTTTTATACAAAAATCTTCACTATTACCACACTTTTCGCTGCAAAATATAAGACAAATCATTCCATCCATGATTAAAGTTCCTTTTCATTTGCAGTAAAAATATATTGTTATTCTCGGCCTGCCCGGAATGTATCTGCACATAAATTATGCAGATCTCAGTCTGGAGAGAAAACTAAATACTGCACCCAATGGGGATTGTTTACTTCAAGCCAATATGTTTTGATTCTCATCCTCAAGAAAGTGTCGACATTATCAAATTTATGGCAGTATAGTTGAAATGATGCTATGAATGACATTAGATTAAAAAACAAAATATATTTATTGATATTATTTCAGAAAATATGTATTTCATTTCCATCATAAAGGTATCATCAAAGATAACTGCACCAAATTTTAGGGCACCTAGTTCTCATTCCACTTCATTTCCCATTGTAAGCCTGATTGCATATTAGTGACAGGTAGGTCAGAAATCATTATTATAGCAACTGTTCCCATAATTGTGCTGTAATTACGATATTTTTATGACATATTGGCACCAACATATAGTGCAGCAGGTAAAGAACATCATGTTGCTAATATCCAATTAGATATTTTGAATCACATAATATTAACATCAAAAATTGTCACAAATTCAATCAATTAATGATTTTTAGAACATAAAATTTGCACCATTTGCTCCTCGGCTATGATATTTTAAAACTATTCATCTATTTCTGGTGATCACAATTTAAATAAAATATA
Source organism: Margaritifera margaritifera (assembly GCA_029931535.1). Classification (NCBI taxonomy): domain Eukaryota; kingdom Metazoa; phylum Mollusca; class Bivalvia; order Unionida; family Margaritiferidae; genus Margaritifera; species Margaritifera margaritifera. Next base: position 186,814 of record JAQPZY010001422.1, on the reverse strand, counting down.
TGTAGGGCTTTACATTTTTTTTATAAAAGTCAGCTTGTCCTGGGATTTGAACTTGCCCCAAAATATGACAACATATTATCACAACTAAATTAAGAAAAAAAGGTACAATAAAACATGGGATGTTTTAAAGGAAATCACATTATATTTAGTTTATGAATAAAGAATGTTTGTTTTTTTATATTTGTTTGCACCTTAAAACCATTTGCCAATAATTAAAATTATCAAAAAAGATATATGTAAGTAGATATGTAGATGGGAAAAAAAGGAAGGGTTAGAATGCAGATATAGTTACAAGAGCAGAGACAGACATGTACACCTAACCACATTGAAATTGGTGACAATACATCAAAATAGTCTTTGACAATCTGATTGTTTAGAGTTGGCAAGTTTGGCACATTTTGGAGATCACAAACTGATTGTTGCTAGGTTAGGACTTGAAAGTTAGCGAATCCCATACACATACAGATATTATGATTAAAATGTAACTGATAAGTTAAAATATAAACATTTATTCCCTCTTTGTCAAAACTTGCTTTAAATAGTAAATATTCACATACAGTGTCCGTGTGAGAAAATGAAGACTGGCCTTCATGTTTACTACAAGATGAGAATGGTGACAGACTGACAGTATATGCTTGAAATAAAGGATTGATAGATGAAAGAAACTGGAGGCAGTTATATAACAGAATAATGTGGTACATGTAAATGCTAAATAAAGGTGGTGATATATGTAATGTTGCAAGATTGCAGAGTATAAAACTTGCAGAACATAAACATTATGAACTCAACACGACCTCTATCTCTATCAATTTGTCTTGCCCACGTCAAATTTGAGCTATTCATGTGGTTATGGGCAGGTGGATCTGTAAAGTCCTGATATGTGAGTGTTGTTGGGTCCAAAATAACTTGTGTCCCAGTTTGTTTATCATATAAAATTGCTACTGTGGGTGGTTGAAATAACTGCTTGGGGAAGTTCTGTCTAAACGTGCCAGTCAAATATGTTCTAAAAACTTTCATTTTAGAAATTCCATCATCAGACTCATTTTTTGCACTGCATCGCAGTGAAGGAGTGAACAGTCCATGACTGGACAAGTATATCTCCTTGTCTATCGCTTGGATTGGATGTATACAAAAAATGTTCTTATTAGTCAGCTATAAATAGGTTGAGGAAAGCCTAGAACATGACGTCACGATAGTAGCCTGGTCTCCGTTCCATCTTTACATACCGTGTTATTTTAGCTACTGTAGCCAAAGAATGACAGGTGACCAGTCTGTATTACAATTGATGTTATTGAATCATAAACAAGGTGAAATTCAATATCAACAATTAATCATATTTTGTCATAAATCAGCTTACAAAAAAATATTTGTCTACATTGAGCTTGCATCAATCAGATCTTCTTAGATAAATGCTGCAGAAATGACCAAACTTAGCTGGTTAGTGTCTACAATGGTCGATCAGACATGCCTCACAGTTCAGACTCTTTCAGAAAGATTGTTAGATTTTTTAAGCTTGATAAATGAGATAACCAGTCAGCTACGTTGTCATCAGCATTCTTATCCTTCTGGCATATTGAAACAGTCCTGCCCCCAGTTTTATTGGCATAGCATTTTGTGGTGCATGCATTATATAGTTTCATAGGTGAAATAAACATGTCATGTAAGAAATTGACATACATGTATGCTGATTTGGAATGTTTCGGAGTGGTAAGCCTTGATGAGATAACAGTAATTGTTTTTTTCAGCATGACGTACATTGTTGACACATGAAATGATATTTGCTTATGGTTGGTTTTAACACAGTCATTTTCCGTGATAGAACTTTATCACAATGAAGGTAATTTGTTTGGAGCTTAAAGGAGTGTCAATTCTATTTTTCATCAGAGTGATTGTGTGAAAAAAAAGATCATTCTAAAGTTGATGGATGCTTCACAGATTCATAAGTCCAGGTTGCTCTAGTCATTTTGTTCCTCTGTGGAGATGATTCTTATGGACCTGTATCTACTGAAGCTGAAGAAAAGGTTGTTCACCCAATGATTGTTGATATCTTTTTGTCTTTCTTTATTTAAAATTCTATATGTTACTACAGTCAAGGAACTAGTGTTTGTGATCTGTAACTAAGATGTAGACACGTAGAAAAAGTTTTCTAGTACTATTTTAACTCATTCGGCCCTGATTCCGCCTATACTCGTGATCAGTTTTCTGCATTCAGTGGCTGATCCTGCCTATAGTCATGGTTTGTTTACTGCATTCAATGGCAGATCCCGCCTACAGTCATGGTAAATGGGTAGTAGTAACAGCATCTCTGATTGGTTGCAAATGGGGTTTTTCTAAGAATCTGATGATATTAAACCAATCAGAAATTATTGTACTTTTCTTTGTGTAAATTTGAACTATTCATAAGCCAATGTCACTAATTGAGAGCAGTTTTACTACACGTGTTTCATTCATGAAAAATAGTAAACAGTGGTGGAGTTAAGAGTGATATTTGATGATTGTGAGAGCGAAAATGAAGAGTTTCTCGGGTTTGATCTAGAAAATATTGAGCAGGCAGAGGAAAGATATGTTCGCCAGTTGGATATTTACGAGATTTAGACTTAGACATTTAACTTTCTGAGATTGAATCGTCAGAAGAAGAGGATGATGGCTGTGACAATAATACAGTTCTTGTGTATCTAGCAAACTGCAATGATCATCTTCAGCCCCTTCAAATCGATGATTTTAGTGGACCTATGATGAACATGGACAAGGAAAAAGAGAAATAGATTTTTTCCATTTGTTATTTCCAGAGGAACTGTACTCGGACATTGCAATCAAAACCAATGCATGTGCCCAAAAATGCATATTGGTATCACCAAACAAAACGTGGTATCCAACAACACCAGAAGAGATAAAAGCCCTTATCGGGACTCATGTTGTCATGGGAATCCTTCCAGCACCAGAACAAGATATGTATTGGTATAAGGACAAACTTTTCCATCCTTCCTGCATTGAACTGAAATTTAGCCACACTAGATTTGAAAATCTACAAAAATATTTTCATGTGACTGACACCAGCAATAACCCACCTTGAAGAACACCTGGTCCAGAGAGGCTGCCAGGGCGCACGAGTTGTGCACAATTTTTATGAATTTGCTCACTTGGAAAGCAGTGATGTGCAAGAACTCTCGCAAATTAGTTTAAAGTCGGGCATATAAAAATGTACTCTGCGCAGTATACAATTTTTATTTAACTGTTAACCATTAAAGTGCTAGACGCTGCATAAGTTGCACTGCCAGTTGAGGTCTCGTAGCGCTTGTCTTGTCATCTGTCCTTTTTCCGGTAGGCAACTGTTTACACATCTAAGTACTTGGCTTGACATGAACAGTTGTTTAACTAAATTTGATTGGCACATTGGGCCGTTGTTAATGAAAAATGTTAATTTGGAGCAGAGATATCCAAGAGACAGTACCTATGAGCTGCTGAAAATTGTACATAACAACCATAAAGGACAGTTTTCCAACTTGTTCAAGCTGACTTAGCTAGCTATGCATATGTGTAAGGGGGTTCTCAGCACAGAATGATATTCATACACAGATAAGGAACAAATTAAGCTCAGAAATGATCAACAGATTAATGCTGATACAACTAGAGGAAACATCTTTAGATGTATTTTGATTTCAATAGAGCTCTAACAAAGTGGAGCAGGAAGAAAGAAAGAGACAGATATTTACGTGTTAGGTAAATATTGAACTATGGCTGTTTCCTTCTCCCCCTCATTTTTTTTCTACTCCCCCCTTATTTTGGTAACAAGGGGGGAGCTCCCCCATTAGATAAAATCCTGGCAGCATCTCTGCTGGTCATGACAAGCTGGCCCACATTCAACCAATATTGAAATATATTTGCACCACATGCACTAGAGAATACAATCCACATCATGAGGTGTCCATTGATGAAGCAATGATTGGATTTTCAGGAAGATTGGGCTTCAAGCAGTATGTGCCTTTAAAACCGACTAAGCGAGGCATCAAAGTATGAGTTGGAGCTGATCCTCATAATGGCTATGTTGGGGACTTTCAGGTTTATACTGGAAGGACTGATAACAACCCAGAATTGAGTCTTGGTCACATGGTACTTCTTGATTTGATAGAACCTTTGTTTGGTCTTGGACACCATGTCGACACCGACAGTTTTTTTTAAAACATCTCCAGACCTTCAGCTTTGACAGAAAGGGACTTAATCTGGATTAGACAAAGTAAAGCTGAAGGAGCAGGACCAAAGCATAATTAAACAGAAAGGAGGCATGAGAATTACAGTGTGGCGTGACAAAAAGAACATCACTGTACTGTCTGCCAACTGCGATGGTGAGGCCACATCTGTTAGCCGGAAGCAAAAAGATGGTTCCATCAAGGAAGTTCCATGTCCACTCCCAATTAAACTGTACAACATGTACATGAATGGAGTGGATCATGCAGATCAAATGCAAGCAATGTACAGCACTGGTAGAAAGTCCATGAAATGGTGGAAATATCTATTTTTCTTTCTGTTTGACATTTCAATAGTAAATGAAAGAATTGCAGAACCATAAAATCATCACCAAAAACAACAAGGAAAGAGCTAGAACCCAGTTGGAGTTCAGAATGAATCTTGCCCATCAACTATTTGGAGGATTTGTGAACAAAAGGAAAAGAGAAGTAGGAGTTCAACCCCTGCTTTAGCAAGGACAGCATTGGTTAGTGGTCATGCTAAAGAAAAAAAATGTGCAAAATGTGTTCATTGAACAAAGTTTCGAACCGAACCAACAACTGGATGTGAACAATGTCAAGTAAAGTTATGTGCAAAATGCTTCAAACCATATCACACATTAAATTTTCCTGGTTTATTTCAATGAAATAAAGGATTGATTACATGATATTTCTAAATATGATGCACATAATTTGGTGTATAAGTAAGTTGTGAAAGACTTGGACAAATAACACAAAAAATACATGACTTTGTAGACAAATTTATTTGGACCAATTGGTGAAAATTTCATGGATTTTTATTGGATATAAGAAGAGAAATTAAGGTAAGAATGAATGCATGTGCATGATGTTCACAACATTTTCTAATTAGCTAAAAACTCTCTGGGGCACAAGCAGCTAGACACAGCTTAGTGCTGCTGGGGCATAGCAGTAGTGATGCTGATAACAGTGCTGGGGCTTCTTTTTAGCAGAAGTTATTATGCTAAAGTACATGTACACAGATGATATATGCTTGTACATTTTAAAGTGTGTCAGGTAGAACGTTCAACTTTCTACTACATATCCTGGACATGCCTGAACTTGTAATAACATCAACTGCCTTTACACTTGTATTTATATGTATTTGCGATCTGTATCTAAGATGTAGAAAGAAGGACAAGGTTTTCTGTATTTTTCTTTTTCATTCTAGCATTGCTTTAGCAGTACTTTTGATCAGTATCTAAGATGTAAATTGTACAATGTAGATACATGGAAAAGTGTTCAGAAACTATACTTCTGTTTGCTTCATTTCTGCTGGAGTTGTCACGAGCAAAGTACCAAGTTGTAAGCTTGCTGGTTAACTTTAACAAATCTGAAATTAAACATGGTCAAGCATGTTGAAAGAGGCAACTAATAGAAGCAACTTTTTTTGCCCTCGGATGCATCTCTTGGTGATGTTTTAGCTGAGAATGTCTTAGACACTTTAAAAGAGTATAGTTTATATAGAGAATTTGACTTTGTATTTTAAGGATTGTATCCTTTTTGCCTTTATCTTTGTTTTGTATGCCTTCTTTGGAGGGATACCTAAAACTAATTCAGCACTGATTAGCTAGGATTGTGCTGATATGCTATTATGGTATATTCTCATGTGCCAATATTTTGGCATGATTTTCTGAAGTTCGCAAACAACAAAAACAATGGAAAACAAACTGACAGCTACTACGTAGACCACATCCTCACTATAAAACAGGCACTAGAGCCATAGATCCTATTACATAATTTAGTATAATATTATGTATGATGTAAGCCAGTGTAAGGCAACCTTACCTATAAGCACACTGGACTAAATTTTTGGGTGATGTCATCACCCTGCCAGAATAGGGCAGAGTGGTTGGAAAATGGTGAGAAGTTAGTGTAGATGTCAGAATTTACACTGTTTAAAACAGTCACTTAAAACAGACCTTTTTTACTAATCATTTGAGCAAAGACGGTGACCTTGAAAAGAGGTTACTATATAAAATGGGAGACTGATATCGAGGCACAAGTCCTCTCTTCCTACTTTACAGGATGAAATATGAAATAAAACTTCTTTATCTTTATTAGCTATCAGTATATAAACCACCACAGTAATAATTTCCTCATGATTGGGCTATAAATGCATGGAATTTCACTCAGTTTTCATCAGGAATTATTTAGATTGAAATGTAATTGCAGACATAAATAATCCTTCAACTGACACAAAAGTTGATCGAAAAACAAGAAAATTACTATGCTGAAACTGTTTCACAGTGCTAATTGAACAGAAAAAAAATATGAGTTGATATTGTACTCAAAATATGAAAGCTCTCAATGACCAGATAGGAGGGGTGGGGGATGATATAGACTTGAGACAAGGTGAAAGTCAACTTTGCTTTCTCAGAGTATGTGGGTGAGAAGAGGCAACTATTTTCACCTGAATTGCACCCAAGCAGGGACACTTTTATGGCTTCTATGAATAGCGGTGTAGTGAGGGATTAGTGTAGTATTTAGGATGGAAGAGTGGCTGTCAGTTCTAATTAGCGTGCAGAAGAAAATCTAGCTGTAAAGAAAGAAGGAAAGAAACAGTGTAGAATGCACAAAGAAACAGTTCTTTGCATTTCATGATGTTGCAATATGATGTGTCTACACCTTGCATGTGAAAACCTATTTCTTGGCAGCTCTAGCCTTTATACAGAACAACCATCCAAATTGTGCCCAGTTTTTTACTCTGCCAAAAATACTCATACTCCACTGCACAATCTACAAAGCTTAATGTTGCCATTGACATTCACAGTAGTAAAGACTGGAGCAAGTTTTACAGGATGCAAAGACATATCCTCATATCTAATGAAATTTCCTTTTAACACGTTGACTAGAAATAGTCACTCAGTCTAGTAGCCAGTGTAGAGATATGTATTTCATTTTGGAACACTGGCATGTGAAGTGTGCATAAGTAAGGTGAGATTAACCAGTTAATTTATTGGCTATTTTGTGCCAGGGCAATGGGGGCAAAGTGCCCTGCCCTTCCCACTCATACTGTAGCCATCATAACCATGTTGACCCAACTGGAGTTAGTTTATTAGAGCCGGTCATATGGAAAAACAATTGCATGGTATAATTATGAATACCTTATGCACAATGTCTGCTATGTCAAGTTAGCAAATGGTCATGGTCATTTGCTCATTTGTTAGTCATTCCCGCAAATACAGACATTTCAGCTTATCTTTGTGTGTGTGTGTGTTTGTATGTATGTATGTATGTATGTATGTATGTATGTATGTGTGTGTGTGTGTGTGTATGTATGTATATATATATATATATATATATATATATATATATATATATATATATATATATATATATATATATATATATATATATATATATATATATATATGTGTATACATACATACATACATGTATATATAAAAGGTGTTATGACCCTGTATAAATATTTAAAAAATTCTATCGGTGGGTGACTTTCAACTGAAATAAATTCTATGGGTGGATCCTGAAATGCCCTAATCACATCTTGGGGTGGCTACCCAAATTCAAGACTGCCTTCCACAGTCCTGTATATATTGTAATTGAAAAGTCCTTAGTAAAATTTGTATGAATCTAGCTATCTTGTCAAATCTGTAAAAATTGTATGATTGTGGAATAGCCAAGGTGTTGTTGCTGGTAAATTTTATATTTTTTATTTTAACAAATGTCTCAGTAGGTCAGGAGCCATTAATTAAACAACATTCTCTCAGTTCATGTTCACCCATTTTTCTGTCCTTGCAGATAGCGCAAGAGGTGTTGAGGATGAGCATCTCGCTGACCCCAGATCAAATCATGGACCTGGCCAATCAGATCAACCAGACAATCCAGGGCCTGCAAAACATTGACAGCATCTTGGAGGACACCCGTGATGACCTGGCTCTTGCACAGCGACTTAAGGAGAGGGCTGATAATGCTTCGTATGTCTTTATACCTTCAGTGTTGCATAAGCAATATTTTCCAGTTCTATTGAATGAGGAATAATCCCAGATTCCTTGAGGGTTTTTAACTGTCAAGTTAAAAAAAAAAATGCATGCAAATAAGCATGGCTAATCAGCAAGAATAAACATGATTTTTCCATGCATTAACAGAAGCACTCACCCAATGATTAAAGGAGAAGGCTGATAATGCTTAACACGTCTTAATTCCTCACTTCCCACTGATACTACTCTTGTTCATCAGCATTCATTTTCCAGGTTCTTTACATGAGTAATATTGCTAGAGCAGACAAGAAAACTATAGTAATCATGGTTGATTAGCAGAAGTAAATACATTGAAACATGGGGGAAAACCAGGTCCTGACAAAACCAGTCTCTTGCAGCACCTAATTCATGTCTTTTACTGGCTTTCAGATTCATAATTTTTTTATTTTCGTTCATGGAAAATACCAGTTTACAACTCAAAAATTGATGTCAAGCAGTTATTGTTTCTTAATAAAATTATCTTTTCTTGTGAACTCAGTATCTATGTTGATTTCAGACTGGCAGCAGCTTCCATATTGGACATTGCCCAGGGGGTCCTAAATGCCCTGAATGGGTCACGGGAAGCGCAGGATGAGGCCAGGAAAGCCATTGATCAAGCTAAACAGGACATACAATTTGCTGAAAATGACTTCACAATGGTAAGTAAACTATTTCAGCTGTTTTTCTTAAGAAACTAATAGAGTCAGTGTTTTGAAAGGGTTTAAGTGCAGATTTATGATAACTGTTAATCTGAATTCACTTTAATCAAGAGATCGATGAAATAATGAAGAAAATATTCCTTTAAAATGATGTAGATGCTTTGATGGAATTTTTTTGCATTTTAGCTCCACTGGTCATAGACCAGAAGAGTTTAATGGATGGTCTGTTGTCTCGTTTTTCCATCTGTTAGCACAAGCTTGTTATCACTATTTCTTTTAAACTACATGGAGGATTGCCATGAAACTTTACACATTCATCCCATGGTCTAGTTGGTCCTAAATGAAAATGGTGTTGCTAGGACATCCAATATGGCCACCACAGCTGCCATTTTGAAAATCTTGTAATCACTGCTCCTTCTAAATGGATGGTCATATCAGCATGGGTTTTTCACTAAAAGACTTCTTATGATATCTAGTTGGTCCTAAATAAAAATGGTGCTGATCTGACAAGTAATATTGTCACCATGGCAGCCATCTTGAGAATCTTGTTATTGCAACTACTCCTGAACAGAAAGTCATATTGACATGGGGTTTTCACCAGAAGACTATTATGATGTTCAGTTGGTCTTAAATGAAAATGGTGCCAATCTGACATCCAATATGGCCACCACAGAGTGGCCGTCTTGAAAATTTTGTTGTCGCTACTTCTCCTGAATGGATGGTCGTATCAACATGAGGTTTTTACTAAAAGATTTCTTGTGATGTCTAGTTGGTCCTAAATGAAAATGGTGCCGATCTGACATCCAGTATGGCCACCACAATGGCCATGTTGAATATCTTGTTATTGCTACTCCTTCTGAATGGAAAGTCATATTGACATGGGGTTTTCACCCAAAGCTTTTTTATGATGTCAAATTGATACTAAATGAAAAGGGTGCTGATCTGATTTCCAATATGACCGCCACAGTGGCTATCTTGAAAATCTTGTTGTCACTACTACTCCTGAATGGAAAGTCGTATAGACATGGTGTTTTCACCAGAAGACTTATGATGTCTGGTTAGTCTTAAATGAAAATGGTGCTGATCTGATGATTGATATGGCTGCCACAATGGACAGCTGGAAAATCTTGTTATCACTACTTCTCCTGAATGAATGGTCATATCAGTATGGGCTTTTCACTAAATGACTTCTTATAATATTTTGTTGACCCTAAGTTGAAATGGTGCTGATCTGATGTCCAATATATGGCCATCTTGAAAATCATGTTTTTGATACTCCTCTTAAATGGAAAGTCATTTTGATGTGGGGTTTTCATTTACAAGAGTTCTTGTGGCGTCTAGTGTGTCCAAAATGAAAGTGACTGACCCTCAATATGGCATCCATGGTGGCTATCTTGAAAATATTTTTATGTCAACTCCTCCCAAATGGATGGCTATATCAACATGATGTTTTCACAAAAAGACTTCTTATGATATCTAGTTGGTCCTAAATGAAAATGGTGCCAGTCATACATCCAACATGGCAGCTATGACAACTGCCTTAAAAATCATGTTGTCACTACTCCCACTGAATGGATGATCATTATGACATGGGGTTTTCACCAAAAGACTTCTAATGATGTCTACTTTGTCCTAAATGAAAATGGTGCCAATCTGACATCCAATATGACCACCAGCAGCTAATTTGAAAATCTTGTTATCGCGGAAGACTATCAGAGATAGTTTCAACACTCAGCAGTTAAAAGGAAGAAATGGTCTTATCTTGGTATCTTGAATTCCTGGAAATTCTTTTCACCCAGTAGAGCATCAGTCCCTTGGAGGGACTCTTGTTTTCAACCATTAGTTCCCAATAATTTTGTAATATCTTCAGGATAAATGCATTTTTTGTGAAATGAATTTTAGATGTTGCAGGTTTTTGTCCTGCCATGTAATCTAACTTGTTATTCTGTCTGATAAGATTGAATCGGAAACTACAGCTGCTGAGGAGAAATCCGCCCAGACAGCTGGCACTGTGTCTATGCTGAATGATGACTTGAGTAAACTGAAAAGTAAGATCACAGCCAATCGTCTGAAGGTGGAAGAAGCAGAGAAACTAGCTAATGATGCGGCAGCAATGGCAGCCAAAGCAGAGAAAGTAAGTCTTGAGAGAATATTGTAAACAAAATGAAAAACAGTCAAGCATTGTTTCCTAGATAATTATGTCTGTATCTTGGGTTGGGAGGTGTCAGTAAGAAATGGTGCTTACTGGGCACACTAAACACAGTTCTAAATGAATCATGGGAGCACCCATATTGTTTCTCTGTCAAATACATTACCCAATCACATTGACATTAGGAATTACTTCTACCTCCAGAATCCAGCCCCTCCCATAGACTTGAAAAGTCTCCCTGTATTCTTTGTATAGACATAGGGAAGCAACTCTTACAGATTACCTCCCCATACCTCACTAGGTGGCACTCCGTATACCACGTATAGCCAGTTTTAACTTCGCTGTAACCTGTCAACAGGCCTCCTTGAATCCATTGGATTTCTATTTTTCTGTTAACTATCCAGCTTTTCTTTTTGGTGGCACAGTAAGTCTGACAATCATTCTATGTAGTGCATTCTACATTTTTGTTTATTTTACTGAAATTTCAGATATTTTTTGTGAATTCATTACCCATTGTTATGAGACATGTATGCAGTCGTTAACTCCGTATTCACCACTGCATCATATTGCAGTACACTGTTTCATTTGTAGGATATATTTATGATAATATCAGTATATATTTGATTACCGTTTTGTTATTGTCGTTGTAGATTCGATCAGTAACTCGCATATTACACCTCGCAGACTATTGTCAATTTAGGACATCATCAGAAATGTGTATTCTCATAATTTGTTATTCGATAGCCATTATCTCACTTTATAATTGCACCTGGTGTGTTCTGTCATTATATTTTCAGATTGTCTGCGACAACATGGCTGTCAAATGCAAAAAGTGCAGGAGATTTAAGGTAGTGGAAGATAATCACAAATCCTGTCTCACATGTGCAAAATGTTCATTATCTAACACCTGCAAGATGTCTTTTCCTTGGAGTGAGGACGTGTGGACCAGTCTTCAGCAAAAGTAGCTCAAGGGTAAAGAGAAAAGGGCCAGATCTAAATCTAGCAAGCAAGACCTTTTGAGTTTGCATCCTAATTCTGTCTCATTTTCTGGTTTAGCTGGGGATGCAGGAATGCATCCTTGGCCACCTGTTAAACTGGCAAGAACAGAGAAAACCTTGTAGTCAGACTCCAGCAGAGATATTGAGTCTCAAATGATCAATATTATTCACAAAGCTTTATCTATGAGAATGTCAACAAACAAGTACAATGAAATTGCATCCTACAAATCTTGGCAACCCACTTGGTATAAATCCAGCTCTCGGCCCATACATGATATAGGGGACGAAACCGGGCATATGGGAGTATTGTATGATTTCACCAGCCGACCCGGCCAGCAAGTTTCTTACAGTGATATAATTGTCATCCAGGCTGTCGACTTACCCATCTAGCTGTCCAACCAACCAGGTTATCACAGTAATATATTTGCCGTCCTGGCTGACGTGAGACCTGCCCAGCCATCTGGACACATTAGACATGGTCTGGGTTAAGTTTTATTGAAATATCGTTCATCTGCACCATTGGCGACAATGTCTTATGCGGAATTCACTGCCAGACCGGCCAACTGACCCGGCTGCACTAATGCTGGTGCAACACTCACTTGGAGCAGTGTATCCAGCCAAGCCAACTAGCTGTACCGACCCAGATCAGCCACGCCAGACTGACACTTTATTGTCTCAGAACCACCTTTCATAGCCTTTCCATTAGGGAGATATACGACAAAGCATGCAGACGATATGGCATTGTCTTTACCTTGTGGTATGACATACCCTGGAACATGCACACAGGAAGACAATGACACTCCAGTCAATGACCATTCAGACTTAGAGTCACATGATAATTCTGATCCTACCATTGAAAAGACTGAATTCAGTTTTAAGGCTGTCATAGAGGAAATATTTCAAATCTTACCTTCTACAAAATGTCCCCAACTAACTGTTACTAGTACGGCATACAAAGTCAAGGCATTGGTTGATCAGGACGAAGATGATGTACACCCATCCTTTAAAGTTTTACCCCAGTCTTTGAAGATTGCTGAAATTGCCGGTTGCCTATCTTACAAGATCAGCAATCCAGCTAATAACAAAGCCTTTTTTTCAGCAAGTCAACTTCCTGCCACCTTTTCTCCGTATTGGTACAGGTTGCATACTAACATCTATCATACGGATTTTCCCAGCCTTGATAAAGATTTAACTGCAGTCAATATGTTTTCCTCTCTGTATTACAAGGTGGATAGACAAGTTTTTAATGCCACTTCCAAGCTTGTAAGGAACTTGGTTTTGATTTCCTCTTCCTTGGATTTGGCCTCTTTGGCGGTGTATCTTTGGCAGAGAAGGCCGGGAAGCAGTTGGTTGCATCTCCAATGTTACTAATAGGGCTGCTCATCATGCAATGGCTAATGTCCTAACAGCCTCCTGTAACTTGGACCTAATAAGAAGGGACACTCTAGTGCCCTCTGCATCGCTCAGACCACACCACGTAGCAACTTTGCATTCCCTCCCGTTCAGCCCCCCCCCCCTCATGTTTGGGGAAATCATATATAAAAAAATATCAAGGAAATCAGAAAACAGGCAGTGCAGAATTTTGCCCCTTCAGTTGTCAGTACAAAATCCTTTCTCAGGTTGCCCTAGTCAGGAGCAGCCTTGGAGTCGGGATGACAAGTGTCAGAGAAATGATAGAGGTTATTCTCCAACATGGCAAATTAGAGAGGCCGAGTGAGCAATATGAGATCGTGTCACCCTACTTCTTGCACAGACGGTGGGTGGGGGGAACAGGTTTTTTCCTCCTTGAGGCCTCCAAGTGGTAAGCAATGACTTGCCTCCTCTTCTGCCCTCTGGCAACCCTCCATTGGGTGCCAGGCTCCTTCTGTTCCACAGTTCATGGACCAATTTATTCCCACACAATGAGTGGTTTATACAATTCATTTTGGAGGGGCTTCGCATTTCATTCAGTGATCCCCCTTCTCTATCTTCTGTCCCCTTCATGACGGCAACTCTGGCATTACTAGCGAAAAGGGCAGTAGAGATCGTTCGATAACCAGCATCCTCAGGCATTCAAGACTCTTCTTGGTCAAGAAAGTCAATGGGAAGTTGTGTCAAATTATAGATTTGAGCAAACTCGACAAGTTCATAAAAGCCCCAAAGTTTGAAATGGAAACGGCAAGGTCTGCTTGTTTGTCTGTACAACCCAAAGAGTACACAATAAGCGTGGACCTATCCGATGCATACTTTCACATTTCTATTCATGTAACATCCGAAGTTAATCGAGAAAATGAGGGGCACAGATTGCAAGATAGTCCTGATTGCCCCTCTCTGATGGGACAAGTCATGGGTCAGTGATCTGCTAGACTTAGCAACAGATGTGCCCAGGAAAATCATAGCGATCCAAAGCTTTTCAAACAGTCACAGTCACCAATCTTTCATCTGTGTCTGGAGAAACTGCTACTTGACATATGGCTCTTGTACGGCATGCCTTGCACAGGTAAAACTTAACGTCTTCAATTTTGGAGAGGATCTCAACAGCTAGACGGCCCTCCACTCTGAAAGTGTATGAGGGGAAATTGCACATTTTTTGGTGACTGGTGTCATGCGAATAACGTCACACCTCTGTTGGCCTCCATTCCCCAGCTGGCTAACTTCTTTCCTTTTCTTTTTCAAAGCAAGAAGCTAGCACTGATAACAATCAAGGGATACCACTCCATGATCTCTGACACACACAGACATGATGGGAGGCTTGACATTGGTCACAATAAGGATCTTTTGGACTTGTTGACCAACTTTTATCTATCCCAACCTCGCTTGCCGTCCCTGTTCCCAGAAGTGGAATCTCTCAAGGGTTTTGACATGGCCCAACTCTTCTAAGTTCGAGACTTTGTCAATTGTCCCACTGAAGCTGCTATCATGCAAGGCATGCTTCCTGATAGCATTGACTTTGATATGAGAGCAAGCAAGCTCCATGCTCTGTCCATAGATCCGAACTATCTACAGTTTTGTTCCTACAATTCAGTCATTTTAATGATGTAGCTGCATTTCATTGCTAAGAACAGGCTTCCGCCTACTGGCAACCAGAAAATAATTTTACGAACCCTCTCTTCAATTGATTCTTCAAGTGAGGTAAGATTACATGACCCGGTACGTGCTCTCTGAATCTGTCTGAAATGCACAAACACAACCAAGTCCAGATGCCAAAGGCTTTTCTTCCAACTCAAGCCAGGAAAACAATATATAACTTCATAAGCATTATCCTCCATGCTAAAGGCAGTCATTCAATCAGCATACTCTTTCACAGGAACAGATACATCTGATGAAGATTTCGGCTCACGAAATATGAGCTATTTCTACAAGCCTTGCCTTTACATGCAATGTTTCAATTAAAGACATAATGGAATCGGTTGGTATGCCCAGTCCACTTTTTCCACTTTCTATTTGCGTGATATTGCCTTACAAAACACAGAGTTGAATCTCGTTGGTCCTTTGGTTGCTGCCCAGACAGTAACCAGGCCATGCCACTCCTGACACAACCGCATTCTTGGGTATGTCCAGCCAACTTCCACTGGATTTGCCAGAGAAAACTCTTGTTTGTAATCATTTGTCAAGTGCGGGAACCCACAGGGTATTTCCTTGCACATGTATATACACTTGTATTCTGTTGTGTCAACTATCATTAGGAGAGTTTCACTCTTGAAAATAAAGAGTTCTTTTAATCCTACAGGGTGCTTTTACATAGAGTCTGGATGCTCTGCATTTCCTCCTCTTACCTATTCTCCTAATGTTAATGTGATTGGGTAATGAATTTGACAGAGAAAGGAAATTGTATTCAAAATTATATTTCTCCTACAATTCATACCCAATCACATTACTATAAATCCCACCCACCCCTCCTGCAATGAGAGCATTCTGTCTTAGACAGTGCACAAGTTAAAACTGGCTACCGTATAAGCCCGTAGGCATATAAGCCAACCCATGAAATATTACCGGTAAATTAAATATTGTCCACTGCAAATGGCAAGTGTCTGTCAGTGTTATTTACTGTGTGTGTTTACTAGTAAGTATATTGCTTCCATTTTCATGTAAATCTGAACAACCTGTATTTGTATTATAATTTGTGTTTTGCTGTATTAACACTATGTTTGGTGCAATAAAAGAGTTTATTTGATTATATTTTCTTTTTCCATCAGCCAGATCTAATTCCTAAGTGATATTTCCCATGTTATCTGCCAGTACATGTGGGCTTATAAGCCCGAGGCTTGTAAAGGCAGCACTGCCTGACTTTGTTTTCAAGATGACAATCCTTTTGATTGAGCCGCAAATTTGATACTTGTTCAGTGCCAAGTAGTCCTACATGTCTTACAAATACTTGTTTGACCATTATCCTTTAGCACCCTCTTTGTTTTCTCACATTACAACCCTTTGATCGAGCTGCATAGTTGATACTTGTTCAGTGCCAAGTAACGGTGGTTATTTGAACTCCCTGTGATCTTGCCGCACAATTGACACCTGTTCAATTGCATCCTTTAATAGATTTTACAGACTGTATGATCAAAGCGTTACTTACAGAGCCCAAGCTCAGTCTCCACATAAGCACCCACATATGATAGTAAAGACAAGCTATTGGGAGTCGCATGATATTTACGATGACTAGACAACGATGGAGGATTTCAGCACTATAATTGGTCACTCAAATGATGCAGATGAATTCTTGGGCTTTGTACCAGATGACATTAGACAGTGGCCTTTATAGGATACTGTGAATCACAAAAGTGTGGACTTGACTTTCATTGTTTATTTGTGAGACCTGTGCGAAATTAACATATTTGGAATATTGTGAATTGGGTCATTCTGGGCTACTATCTTTATGTTGGTATGTGACCTATGATAGAATTCATGGATTTATCGTATCATCGGATTTAAAATGTCAATCATTATAGATTTCTATGGATTTTTATGACATGAAGATGAACAAAATGAAAGTTGTCAATTTATTTGTGACATATTGCACTCGATAATATACCTAATTGTATTTTAGACTGGTTTTGTCTTTATTATTTCAAACTATCTACCTACCTATCTATCCATCCAGTCTCCTCCAATATATACTGGTAGTCAACAAGAAAACTTAAAAATTTTCAAGTTTAGACCTTGTCCCGCGGATAAGCTGACCCCCCCTTCTTAGGTTTAAATTTTTTCCTAAATTATTCAGCTTATACGAGAGTATATATGGTATATGGTATATTAGGTATAAGGAGTGCCACCAAGTTGGGTAAGGGGAGGTAATATGTAAGAGTTGTTTCCCTTTGTACAAAAGTATAGACAGTGGGACTTTTTAAGTCTATGGGAGCTGCATTCTGGAGGTAGCAGAAATAATTTCTAACATTAATGTGATTGGGTAAGTATTTTAGAAGAAATATAATTTACTATAAAATTTCCTTTTTTACAGCTCTACTGGTCATAGGCCAGAAGAGCTAATGGGATGACCTGTTGTCTGTCATCCATCGTCCGTTTGTCCGTTAGCACAAGTTTGTTATCACTACTCCTCCTACTACTTGGAGGAGTGCAAATAGAAACTTTAAACACACATTCATTCCAAGGTCTAGTTGGTCCTAAATGACAATGGTGCTGCTCGAACATCCAATATGGCAGCAGTAGTGGCCATCTTAAAAATCTTGTTATCGCTACTTCTCCTTAATGGATGGTCATATCAACATTGGGTTTTCACTAAAAGACTTCTTATAATGGTTCTGAATGAAAATGGTGCTGATCTGACTTTCAGTATGGCTGCCATAGCAATCTTGAAAATCTTCACACACCTCCTGGATGGAAAGTTATATCATCATAGGGTTTTCACTAGAAGATTTCTTATGATGTAGGGTTTTCACTAGAAGATTTCTTATGATGTAGGGTTTTCACTAGAAGATTTCGTATGATGTCTTGTTGGTTCTAAATGAAAATGGTTGCTGATCTTACCTCCACTATAGCCACCATGGTGGCCATCTTGAAAATCTTGACATTGCCACTCCTAGATGGATGGTCAAATTGATCCGGGGTTTTCACCGAAAGACTTGTTATGATTCCTAGCTGGTCCTAAGTTAAATTGGTGCAAATTGGCCATCATGTCAGACATCTTGCAAATCGTGTTTTAGCTGGTGTCTTGTTTATCCTAAATGAAAATGATGCCTATCTGATATCCAGTATAGCCACCATTGTGACCATCTTGAAAAACTTGTTATCACTAGTACTCCTAAGTGGATGGCCATATCGACATAGGGTTTTCACCAAAAGACTAATAGTGTCAATTTTACATCCAATATTGGGCTGTGATGGCCATCTTAAAAATCTTGTTATCACTACATCTCCTGAATGGATGGCCATATTGACATGGGGTTTTCACCACAGAACATTCCATGAAATCTAGTTGTTCTTAAATGAAAAAATGGTGCTTACTTTGCATCCAGTGTATCCAGTATGTATGGCCACCATGGCAGCCATCTTGAAAATCATGTTATCGCTACTCCTCCCAAATGGAAAGTCATATTGACATGGGGTTTTCACCAGAAGATTTTTTATGATGTCTAATTGGTCCTAAATGAAAATGGTGCCAGTTTGACATCAAATATGGCCATTATGGCCATCATCTTAAAAATCTTGTTATTGCTACTTCTTCAGAATTAATGGTCATATCAGCAAAGGGTTTTCACCAAAAGATTTCTTATACATGTTTTGTTGGTCTTAAATGAAAACAATTCCAAACTGACATCCAATATGGTCACCATAGCATCCATCTAAATAATTTTGTTATTGCTACTCCTCTGAAATGGAAAATCTTTCAACATTGGGCCCTAAATGAAAATGGTGCCGATCTGATGTCCAATATGGTCGCCACAGTGGCCAAGTTGAAAATCTTGTTAATAGCTAAGGAAGATCAGAGATGGTTTCAGCACTCAGCAGTTAAAAAAAGAAACTGTCTTATCTTGGATTCCTGGAAATTCTTTTCAAACAGTAGAGGGACTTTTGTTTTTACCATCACAGATAGTTGGGAGACTAATCAACAACCTGTGATATGTGCTGGAAAACAGATATAGTTGCACCCATGATTTGGTCTTAATAAGTGGTTGTCATTTTAGATGTAGTCCTACATTTTTTACCAGCATAGATATAGATCTGCTTATATCTATGACACATCTTTTTTTCTACATGTGTTATTAATACCAAATTCACATTGCATATGCACATGCATACATCAAGGGCAGATCCCAAAGTTGTTTCTAGGAGGGTTTGATTTTGAGAAATGGGTGGTTTGTTTTTCTAAAAATTACCAACTTTTTCTGCTTGTCCGTGAAGACTACTGCTTTAACTGGAAGGGGGTGGGGTGGCACTATAATGTGTACTTATCTTGCCACCTCTGGGACAACCCGCTGTAGTTGGAAATTACTCTCTGAACTGGGTGCCATTTTTGTAGCAGAATCCATGGGAAATCTTCATTCACCATAATAATTTTGCAGAATGGACTTGTTCTAACTATTGATATAGCAGTGATTTATATTAGAAAATATACAAATTGAAGGTTTGTACAATTTTTTTTCAAACTGGAATAATGGTTTTCAATAAAAATAGATAAAATACACATATAAGCTCATCTTGTGCATCCTAAAGTATTAAGTGTAAAAACTTCTTTAACATTTCTGTAAAATTAGCATAAAGCAACAATTTAATGACAGACAAGCATTTACAGTTACAGAGATATTTTTAAATAGCATATTATACTGGCATATGTGTATATTCTTGTTCTGTGCAGGATGCTGATGACCTTGAGAGAAAATATCCTGATGCACTGAATAAGCTAAATGACAGATACAACTCCACATTTGATGCAAAAGCTAGAGTTGATGCTCTCAAGAGGCGAGCTAATAACCTGGCCACAGAGACTACTACCAAACTCACCAGGCTGCGCAGTATGTTCTCATCCATTTCTTTGAGTACCTTAAATTACCTAGAAAGTCTTGACATTTGTATTATTAGCTTTTTGCTCCCATTATATTGCATGGAGGTGGCATATAATGCTACTTGTGTCTGTCTGTCCTGTATATTAAAATTTTTCTTCTCCTCTGTAACTTTTAAAAGAACTAATTTTAAAAAGTGGATTTGAACCTAGTTTAGGCATGGAGCTGAATATCAAGAAGACCATGGTAAAGTTTAAGATGGAGTCTGTCTTTGCATCTTATATCATATTGATGGGGTCATTTGTGGCCTCATAACACTGGCATTTGGAGATGACTTTTCTTGTTGTCATAGGTGCCAGCATTAAGTATTTGTATTTAGCTCAGTTTCTCTGACACCATTGTATGTACAGTCATGAAACTTCATGGGTGTATTCATTTTGGAGGGTACTACTTACTCATCATGGTGACCTATTTTTCATATTCCAGCAATTACAGTAAGTTTTTGAATTTATTTCATTTTCTTTGTCACTGTTGTATGTACATTCATGAAAGTTGATGGGTGTATTCATCTTGGAGGGTATTACCCACCACAGGCAAAAAGTAGGTTATTGGGACCTTCTTTTCATGCTCCAGCAATTACATTACATTTTTGCATTTACCTCAATTTCTCTGACACCCTTCTGTACACATTCATGAAACTTGATACTTCCCAACACAGGCAAAAGTGGGTCATGGTGACCTCCTTTTCATGCTCCGGCAATCACATTAAGATTTTGCAGTTGGCTTAGATTCTTGGACACGTTTGTATCTACAGTCATGAAACTGAATTGGTATATTCATCTTGGAAGGTACCACTGTCCTGGGTAAAAGTTGGTCACATTGAGCTCATGTTTATGCTCCAGTGATTACATTAAGTGTTTTGCATTTAGGCCAGTTTCTTAGACACTATTTTCTGTACAGTAATGACATTTTATGAGTGTATTTGTATTAGGAATATTAATCACCTCAATGACCTACTGTTCAGCTCACAGTGATCTACTATTTTTTGTCCCGTGACTATGCAGGATTTTTGTTGGATTATGGCATGGCAGAGCGGGTGAGACATAGCATTGTAGTTTTTAGTTTAGGTTTGTACTTTAGTTGTTGGTGCTGACACTAGTTAAAACAAAAACTGGGAATACTGGACACAACCCTTTTGTAGATATGTTTGAAATAATTATATGAACTGCAAAACCTTCCTTAACAAGGCCACTCTTGGACTTGCACCAAGTCATTCTTTCAGTATATTTTCCTCAAATTTTTGTTTATCAACTTCTTGTGTTCCTAGTACTTCCTTTTACTGTCTCTTTAGTAACATCTGAAAAGGAGACTTGTTAATATTGCTGTTATCTCAGATTGTACCTACATACAGTCCCTTAGTTTGAATGTTGTGTAAAACTTTAATATTCAGTAGATATCTCTGCTTGGATTTTTATTTTATCAGTGGCTACTGATATAAATAAAAACACCTACCAAATCCAGCATTGAATATACTCCAAAGACAAAACAAATTCTATGTGTTTACGTTGAAATGAGGGGACAACTAATGAATACAAACCAAAACTTTTTATGGCTCCAGGAAGGCTGACCTCTAAATTTGCTTTAAAAAGTTTAAATGTTGAAATTACTGCTCACCATTATGCAGATATTGTGTACAGAAAAAGCATTAAAAGTCTAGGTAGGGCTGATGCAACAATACAGCAGCATAAAATAGATTATGATGCAACAATTAGGACATTGAAACAGTTATATGGTCATGAAACTAGAAAACAACAATCTTGCCACATCTGAATTTTCCATAGATGTGGAAATGTTTTCTACAGAAATTTGCAGCAATCCAACGATCACCACAGAAATTGTGTAACATTTTGCAGACTTCCTTATCAATGG
Organism: Margaritifera margaritifera; assembly: GCA_029931535.1. Lineage (NCBI taxonomy): Eukaryota > Metazoa > Mollusca > Bivalvia > Unionida > Margaritiferidae > Margaritifera > Margaritifera margaritifera. Next base: position 164,921 of record JAQPZY010001422.1, on the reverse strand, counting down.
GTTTTCTTGCAGAAATAATTCTGCACATTTCTGCAGAACATTTTCTACACAGTACTCAGAGTTTTGTGGATGATTAAAACTTAAAATTTTTCAGCTACAGAAATAAGCAATTAAAAATGGAAAAATATGACAGAAAATTTCAGACCAAACTTAGATACAGAAAATAGGACTTTTCAGTGAGGATATTTATGGAAATTCTGGACTTGGTAATTTGTTTAATTACTTAAGTTACTCTGTTGCTCACTTTGTCTATTTGTTGTCGTTCTATATTTCTGTATTTATATATTTTCTTTAAGCCTTAAAGAAAAATAACTTTCTGATTTCACTGACTTGTTTTTACTTGTTTTACTTTCAATTTTTATGCTTACTCTTAGTTAAAATCTAAAACTAGAGCTACTTCCATGGTAAATCACCACATTTTTAATTACATTTTCCTGCCCTGACCCAACCACCCCCTCAACCTTGACCCAGGGGTCATAACATAAAAACCTGTGACATACATGAAGTGTCCTCGTGCTATGACTTCATGTTTAAAGTTTGGTTACTGTAACTGTAATTTTTGAATATTTTACCTTTGACTCCCTCCCAGGGTCCCCAAGGGAGAGACCCCAGAACCATACCCCACTCAAAGGTGGTTATCACATGGGCCACCAATGTACCAAGTTTGGTGAATTTCCACCCAGCCGTTTAGAAGATGTAGCCATGGATAGAAAACAAATAATCTACAGACTGACAGATGGAGTTTTATAATATCCCTCTCCCCCCCCCCCCCCCCATTAAAACATGCAGACAATTTTTCAGTTGTTTTTAAAAAAAAATTGGATGTCAATAAATGCCAAGAAAATCTCGATTTTAAAATAAGAATAAAATCTTTGGCAGAAAAATTTTTATGACACAGGGCACTGCATAATTCTTGGGCATTCAGTTGCCAAGAATTGTTAGAGATTTAATAGGTTTCTGAATCATTTTTGTGATAAAATTATCTAAAGAAGTTCAAAATTGTTCTTTTTAAATCTTCTCCAGCTTCTTCTAACTTCTTTTCATCAGGCTCTGAGTGATCTGGGATTTGCGCTGATAAACTGCATTAACTCCTTTGCTTTGCAGATTTTGTTCTTACAATTTCATTAGGGAAGTTAAAAGAGAAACTTGTGGCTACAGAGTGTCAATTTTGTAGGTTCCAAATACTGAAATATGTGACCACTTCATGTGTCAATGATTTCTGCTGCCATTTGGTGAACCGAATAATACATCCATTCCAGCCAGTAATTTTCAATTACCTTTTTCACTTTTGGTCATATTTCAATTTTTCCATCGCTCTGGATATAACCAAATGTGTTAACAACTCTTTTTGTATTACATGTGATTGTATGTACTCTCTGGTATTTTGTTCAAAGTCAACATCTGGGCTGAGCCAGTGATCCCTATCAAATCAGTTACATGAGGAAGAAGGCTCCCCACATCTGCAGCCCAGATTAAATTGCCCCTCAAAAGCATATCTAATAATAGCTGACTGCTACACTGTATATGGTCAGTAGCCAGCAATATGAACAAGTGCCCCCTTTCAGCTGTTATTGAAGAGACATTTTAGGTATAGTTGGGGAACATGTTGCATTTGATAAAAAAATTGCATGGGGAGAAAATAGGACTTTGAGCCAACTCTGAGTCATTCTTGTCACATGCAATAATTATTTATATGAGATATTTGTGATTTTTTTAAAGACAATATCCAGATTTTCAAACTTTTTAAAAAATGGTACATTATGGTAAGTGTTTCCTAGGGTTGCTGGAATCTAAAGTAATTTTCATCTTGTTGTAACTTGATCTTTGGCTCCTGTAAAGTTAAGGACTTGAACTTTTGTGTCTCAAAAAATTACTATTGGTTTTCTGCTCACAAGATTCTGACTTTATCCGTTATGAAATATTATTGACTTTCACTTACATTACTTCACATATTCTTACAATAAATATTTACCTATGTTTAAAGAAGGCTACAGAACAGTATTACTGCATTTAACCTAAATATCCACACCCTCCAGTTTCTGGACACATAGTTTCGAAATTTTTAATAATTTTCAGTAGTACACAAAATTTCTGGACACCAAGTACATTTTTTTAAAGTCGACGAAAAGTAAAACATTCAAGTTGGAACTTAAACTAAGGAATGTTTTACCTTTACCCAAAAATGTTTTAATAGATGACAGTCAGGCTTTTAAACCCCTTTGATTACCCATATTATCACTTGGATTGACTGAAGGTGTGGTCACTAGGTAGCAATAAAAACAGTTGACATGCTCCACAACTCATGATTGCTCAATGTGATATACCCAAAGACTTGATGTAGACTATTCTCATTCTGAGTAAAGTAGATTAACTTGTGTGATATCAAGTTTTAAACATATATGCAGGTTTATTATCTTTGTTTTCCTTTTTCCTGTAAGATAAACTGGGTTGGCATTTATTTGTGATAGAGCACTCAACATCGAAACACAAGTTCTTGTCATCTGAATGTTATTCAGTTTCAGATTTCCCCTTGATAATCTCATTTTTGATGTAGTCAGTTTGGTCTTTCAATGTTGAGTATCATTACAAATAATGGTGTTCCATAATTAAATTCCTGAAGAAATCTAAGTGATTTGGTTTATTTACATACTTAGGAAAATCATCACCATATTTGGAGTTGTACTGTCGAGATCGCTTCTAGTATTTTTGAAGAAAAATATGGATTATCTTGCAGATTATCACAGGTAGGATAATATGAATGGATTGTATATCATTTTGGTGATAGATTCTGTTGTCAAAGGCAACCAGTATGTTTTGAAACAATGTCAGTATTAGAACTAGCTTCAGTGAGCAGTTTGTATATATACATTATTATAATCTGGCTCACGTTCATAGAAAGTTTCTAGCAATGATTGAGACTTGTTTGGCTTTAATCAATTTTTATTTTGTTAATACTTTACTGGAACAGTTTCAGCAATGTAAAATCTTCCATGGTTTGTGAACTTGCTCAGACTATAGAGAAATTAAAGTACAACAATTATATCATTTAGGGCCAATTCACACTTATCCCCAACATGTTCACAATGAACAGACTGACATATTTTTTACCAACAAAAAACAAACACCAGAAATGCAACCATAATTCTTTATTTGTAAAAGAAAACAGTGAAACATAATCATGAAAGTATTCTTTATTGGTAAGCAAGGATATAATGCAACCTATATTTCGTAGAACGCTTCCAACAAGCATTGAACTTGTCAGGCACAGCAATACACTACTATCCTGACAATAAAGATATTAATTTTGTGGACAAAATATTTCGGAAAATTAAGAATTTTCATTAGTATACAAATTCTCTGGACAGAGAGAAAAGTAATTATTAGCTGATGTCTGGATATTTAGGTCAGTGACAGTACTTTGTCTTACGTGCAGGTTTTTTTACCACAAAATTACAAGATTACACACATTCCATTTATTTCTGTCATTTTCATCAGTGGTGTTGAAAGTTCTGTGTCAAGTGGGCATATTTTGTATCACACTAGGTAATATGCAATTCCGTTTACCTTTGGTTCTCTTTTTCCATTATGTTTGAAAGTTCATGCTTTATTCTTATTTTTAGATATGAACACAGAATTCAGTATGTATGAGAAGGAGCTTCAGAACTTGGCTGGCAAGATAGATGAACTGAATGCCAACATGACCACATACCTAGAAGAAATACAAAAGAAGGCAGAACATTACAGAACATGCAAAACAGTGTAGTGACTATGTCCCACTTAAAATTCTTGTACTTGTTATAAGAGCTTATGAATTTATGAAAGTAGTAGTACCATTTTATCGGCATTATGGTTCTTGTATTTTCAGAACTTTTGAGTATGAAATTCAAGCTTTAACTCAAAACCCTAAACTAATGCAGTATTTGAAGTAGTGTTACTTTAGTCTCTGAAATTTAATATGCAACTTGAGAAACCAAAGTGAAGACAATACCAAAATGTAAAATTGTCAGCTTTTTGTTGGAGTTGATGCTCACAAAATTCCAATAAAAATGGGGCATGATCTGTATAAATGTACTGTATATAGGATAATATTGTGGTATATTGCATTAAGTGCCAAGATAATGTTGCACCTGGGACATACTATGGAGGGATTAGTTTCTACTATATACCTGTACTAAATAATAACATTGACTCCCTGGTTATGACAGTGAAAGGACCTTGTTTATTGACCAGATTGTTACAGAAACTACAGGTCATAGATAGTCAAATTTAGTATCATTTGAACTGAACAAGATTGAAGATGGCATTAATGTAGATTTTATTTCAGTGTGTCAATTACATTTCTAATTAAGAGTTTGTAAATTGCACTATATTCAAGAAAATAAGATCCTCACCAATTTTCTTTTCTTTTTCCTATTTTCTTGGCACAGTAAGCTTTTTCAAGCTAGGTAATGAGTATGAATTCATTATATTTTAAAACAAAATGTGCATGAAACATATATTCTTGATTGCTAATTTGCATAGTTTGGGTGATCTGATATCCATGTAAAATAAATATTTGGTCAAAACCAAACAGTGGGAGTGGAGAGACTGCTCATTTTACAACAGTGTTTAGTCACTACTCCCCTCGTACTACACTCCCAGGTTGTACACACCAAATAAATAATGATGTTACATGTATCCTTAGGTGGCATTAATAGTTTGATTTGTGTCTTGACATTTTGTCAAGTTAAAATCAATCATTAGCCATTAGCTGCTGTCAGTTTGTAATTTGTAAAATCATCTTTTGGTGTCATGTCTGGTTCATTTACTTGTACATCATGTTTTGTACATTTTCAGAATTCTAGCTTTAATTTGTCCCAGATTTCCACACAAAGAATGTATAGTTTGCTTCCTGAAATGACAGATTCTCAAACAAATCTTTATATCAATCAGAACTCACTTCTAGTTTTGCATTGTGTTAGTAAATTGGTGAACTTGGCTTAAACTGTAAATCATTTTCATAAATTGATATCTCTGTCCAATATGGCTTGTTATTGTTAACTTCCTTGATTACTGCACACAGTTTATATTACCACCAACTTTGGTTCGATGTATCTTAGTTTCTGACTGAATTGTCATGTATGTATGATTCAGAAACAATGAAGCAGTGGTTGAAAAATTGTAAGCAGATATTTTTAGTTTGCATTGACAGTAAGAAAATACATGTATTGCAATAATTGGATAGTATATACAAGATTTCATTACGTATAAGAACATCAAAGATTAAGTCCTATATCATAAAGTTTTAATATGATCAAATTGTGCCTTCATTTAGAGTGTGGAAATGATATGTAGTTAAAGTAGATTTGTTCAAGTTCGGTGAAGTGTTTAGAACAAATATGGCCAGTAGAACATGTTTTATTAATCACTTCCATGGAACTCCTATTGACGGTGCTGTAACTTGATAATGTGAACAAGTTTATTAAAAATATTTTTCTATGTACTCTACACATAGTTTTTCTGTGATACCTTTAAAGGACTCCATGCGAAAATTATATTGTATTTCAGACATTTTATTTAGTGTGATGCATTTCATCCTTTTGGCATACATTTTAAATTCATACATTTTTGAATGCATATCTTTCAGACTTAGTGATCGATAGATTACTTTCATAATCAGTAGATGTGACAATTCATGCAGTTGTGAGATTCTGCCTGGTGTAAAAACAATGCAGTATGTCTATGAACTTGTATTGTGGACATTTGAACAGGGTGATGACTGTGTAAGTTTGACCCTAATGCACAATTTTACTTCCTACATTGTAGACCCAAGTCCAAATGTTCCTTGCCCATTCATAAAATATTGCACATGATAGAGACTGAATTCTATCAACACACAGAAAGAAACTGAATGAACAAGAAAATAGTGTTTTGTTTTGTATCTGGCTGTTTCACTTTCATCTCATGCCATTGAAATACATACATGTCACCTTTTTGACCTGAATGTCATAATTACTTTGTTGCTTTATGTCCTTTTTGTAAGGTCATACATCTGTTAATCATGGGCTAAATAACATGGTATTTCATTCTCAAGAGTTGCTATTTACACTGATAACTAAGTCAAACACAGATAAATGGAATTACTAAGCAATATTATGGCAGTCATGTTTTTTTTTTGTTGCTTATTTAGTTTTTTAGATATATCAGAAATGATGACTTTATAAGAAACACTGTGTATAAACAAGAGTTTGAGGTTATTGCATTCTGTTTAAGCTAAATTTGTGATATAAAATCCAATTATTCAATAAAATTTGCCAAATGAAATATTACATGTTTGAGATTGTAATGTTAGGATCAACCTCCAGAGTAGTATTTCTAATAAGTTTACTCCTGATGCATGTTAAGTAACTTGTGTTTCAGTGTAGGTTAGTGCCATAGTTTTTTATGTATCCATAATTGAGTTGTACCCATTTATTTTTTGTCCCATTCATATTTACATATTTTTATAAAGCATTTGATATACATATTTGCAGAGTTGTTTAGAATAATTTCTTCTGTACTTAATCTATGCTATTTCACATGGTTAGTGTACTTAAAATAATCCTGTGTATTTTTAATTGTTATTTTTGTCTTCTGCTTATATAATATCCACATTTATGTCTGTCCATCTGCAGCCATTTGTTCATCAATCTGTCCATTACGCTTTCATTTCTGCTCTATATTTTTAAAGCCATCTGAGATTAAAATATGAAACTGAGTATACTTATCATTATGAGAAGATTGATCACCTGCAACATCAGAGGTAATATCTTCAAGGTCAGGGTCAGAGCTAAATATTTCATGTTTTTGTCACACTTTCCTTTCCACTCTATAAATTTCATGTGATTTGAGATTAGGGAATGAAACTTGGTATACTTTTGTGCATTATCATTAGAAGGTGTGTCACATACCACTTTGGGGGACATATCTTAAAGGTCAAGGTCATGAGTCAGTATTTTGTTTTCCATCACACATTCCAGTCTGCTGTTTAACTTTAATGCCTTTTGTGATCAAGGGATGAACATTGTATACTTGTACATCATTAGAAAGTGTGACATGTACCATACTGGGGGTCCTGTCTTCAAGGTCAAGGTTACAGGTCAATATTTTAAAGTTTCCCATCAATTTCCATTCCATTCTATAACTTTAAGTCCCTTTCATCTTTAGGGATGAAACTGGGTATATGTATACATTATCATTAGAAGGTGTGGCATGTACCACATCAGGTCACCTGTCTTCAGGGTCAAGGTCATGGGTCAGTAGCTCAAATTTTCAATCACTATTTCCTTTCCACTCTGTGACTTCATGGTCATTTGAGATTTATGGATCAAACTTGGTATACTGATACCCTATCACAGGAAGTTGTGTCATTTACCACATTTGGTGTCCTGTCTTTCAAGGACACTCTTATATGCCAATATTTTAGGTTTCAGTAACATTTTCACTTCATCGATATAACTTATGAGCTGTTTAAGATAAATTAATGAAATTTGGCATACTTGTATATTGTCATTAGTAGATGTGTTTATATTCCACATTTGGGGTTCTATCTTCTGGTCAAGGTCACAAGTCTATATTTTATGGTTACTTTTTTCGCTTTATATCTTAAAAGCTGTTTGAAGTTCCGGGATGAACCTGGTACACTTATGTTTCTCAATTTGATGGCGTCTTATTGCGGTCAGTGATGAATTACTTCCCCATTTGTGCACTTTTACCCTAATGCCCTTTGAGATAGAGCCATGAAACTAGGTTACTTTCCATGTCTTTCCAGTAACTATACAGGTCTGCCACAATGGTTACAGTTAGATTTCATCACTGTATACTTTTGGTGACCTTGCCATGGTAGGCGGGGGACTAAATTCACTGAATTTACTTATTGTCCTTTTTCTTACACATGCATGTTACTTTAGAGACCTCTACATAACTCCTTTATCTTATTTTTGCATTTTAAGTATCATTAACAGAGGGTATTCTTAACAATTGTCGGTCTAGGGGAGGATTATTTTCATATTGTCAACTTGCTGAATAATACTATGAACATAATTTCTGACCTTCCTCTCCATTCCCAAGGTTTTGAAATTTGTAACTAACAGTTTACTAACCATGAAATCCAAGTATATAGGTTCATCACACTCCTATAGATTTTGTTGAACAGCATCTAGACCATATAAAAGACCTGAATTGATTTAATGAATATAAAATTATGGGAAATCTCATAATCGAATAATTGGCAAATTGACAAGCTCCACTCATTTGCCCCCATTTATCAGCCAGTTATTAGATATTCAAAATTCCAATGACCAATGTTGTTGGGGATTTTGAATAATTTTGTAATCCTATCTAATCAAGTTTGATCTTGGGCCAGTATTGTTAGATGTCTGGTCAGTTTTCACTCTACCACATATACATGTACAACAAATTCAACTTCACTGTCTTTCTTAAGATTTTTGTGAATTTCACTGTAAACTCAAAATTTCAGTTTAATTACCCTTAAAAGAAAAAATTGATTTTAGAGCAGATCTCTACTTTGCTAATGAGTAGGAATGTCTGTACTGGCACTGATGATACATAATTGTGGTTTATTTGAATGATTTTAGTGGAAATAATTTTAGTTGGATTTAAAGCCTAGATGGTACCTTTTTAATAACTTGTAAGAAAAAAACAAACGTTTAACACAAACATTAATTTTGCATAAATTCTTCTGTTTTAATATTATTCATGATTTTTATGTTGATTTGCAGTCATTGATTAAATTCAGTAGATAAAATTTCTCAACTCAGTTGGTGCTATTGGTTAATAATGTAGGTCTATGTATTTTGTAGAATTTGTGTCTTACCGTTATGCCTTTTCTTTTTCAGAATTGATTCATATTAGCCTAAAGTTTGGATTTGCAGCATGAGTTATTACTTGAGAATATGCATACAATTTTAATCAAGCTTTTGTGTTTTAAGCAGATTGATATAAATTTCAATATACTAACCAAATTAATAATTGCACACCTTTACAAAAGTAACACTGACATACCCGGAGAGTATTAGGTTTTGTAATACAACCTCAGTGAACAAGTTGTACCGAATCTCATATTTGTATATTTCTGCATTATTGTATCTAGGTAATTTTTGACACAGGTATTTTTAACTCCTCTAGTAAGAAATTGTATGAATAAATGCATATACATGTATTTGCTGTTTAGTTGTGACCTACCCTTGCATGACATGTCTTTAATTGTACTGATTTTATATTATTCATTTGCTGCAGAACTGTTCTGAATGTAATAGTATAAATACAAATGTCCCAGAGTGGGTTTTTTTGTTGACTAACCAAACAACCAAGTGAGTAAGTATGCAACATGGACAATTTACCATGGAACCTTTTCATTGATCTGGTTATTTATTCTTGTTTTAAAAGCATAAGCATATTTTGATGTAGTAGGAAGAATACAAATCAGGCCTATGCTTGTGCCATAATATGATACAGTCCAGCACCTAATATTGAATAATATCAAAGGCACATTTCCTCATATTTATGATTAAAATTAATTTTTTCACTATGGTATGATGGTCTTGTAGGTAGTGGAAACCAAGGTACAGGGTGAAAACCACTAAGTGTCAATAAGCGACTACAAACTGAGGACTCCAAAGTTGTAAAGCAATTACCTGACCACAGCATGATCTATATCCTGGCCACAGTGTGGTGTTGCTTTCATAAAAGAATATTAGGGTTGAGAACATCCTAAAGAATACATATAATATTATATACCAGAAAATGAAATTTGGAACGATAGGATTACCTAATGGATACTCTGCTAACAGATTAAACTACAAGGTCACTTTGTCAAGCTAAATAGATTTTGTTCATCTTAAATCCTATGGTCTCCAATCTATTTGCTCATTATTAATCACAAGAAGTCTTCAAAAATAATTATAATCATTTTTCTAATACATTTAAATCATGTTGTGACAGATGGCTTCACAGTATACCAAATTATTGCCAATTCAAATTTTATTAAATTTGAGATCTACCAATAATCAGTAAATCTCGAACACCAATATGAGGTCCTCTTCTGTCGACCTTTTGATTCACCAATCAAATTACAGCTTTCATATTTATGAAAGTGAAAAATGTCATTTGGAACATATCATTTCTAATGATAACTCTCTTAAACTAGAAATGTAATGCTGTATCTGATAGGCTACTAAAAATAAGTGGGCCAGAAATTCCAAAAATCGATGGTACATTAACTTTCATTGGTGCCTGTCGGATCTCTGTTATATTGAGACTTCAATTTTAATCAGATTGCTGCCAATTCCAGTTTAGTCCCTTAGTTTTTGAACCAAGCCCAATAAAAGTACAAAATAGAGAATAATGAATATTAATGAATAATCACAAATTAATTGTTCAAACAGGTTAAATGGACCTATTTACTATGACAGTATTACTAGAGTTCAGAGTCTTTTCCAAGTGATTTGCATGCAGCAAGCTTTGTATGATCATTATATGAACCATTCTAGTAATAAATACATTAGTTATACTGTAGAATCATTTATTTTCATGGGTCTCAATTTTTGTGGTTTTGTAAAAAATAAATAAAATTGTAAGCACTTAAATTTATGATTTTGTCTGTCCAAGTTTGCATATATGTAGGCAGTTAATTTCATTTTCATGGATTAACCTCTACAAATACCCCAAATAAAGAATACAAAAGAACAAAACTATGCCAACAACAAATGGCAGTTGCTTCAATGGATCAAAACAGACACCTGTCAAGATCAATCACTTACACTCAACATCAAAGTGAGATGCAGCCAACAACACTAAGCTAATTGGTTATTAAAGTACATGTGTATGATCTCTTCCTTAAAACACTATCCATAAAGTTGCACCATCAATTACTTTCTGACAACCATAGTGTTAACACAATGGTTTAAGAGTGGTAAATTCAGCTTAGATCCCCACCGGTTTGGATAATGTGATCAAAATTCCACATGTGAACCAAAAACGTGACCAGCTTCCCCTTGCTCAATGCAGTTAGCAAGCCATGTCAACATTGTATGTGTTCCGAGTCCATCAAAGTGCAAAGATGATAATTAAAATTGAAAAACAATGGAATTACTCCTTTGAGCAAACCTGTCTCGTGTACTAACCAACTTCAACTACTAGACTTTACTTAAAACTTCATCAATCAAGCCGATTCATGCTGAATAGATAATTGTGGCGCACGCGAAAATGTGTGAAAGATTGTACCTAATTCTCCGTGGCTTTGAGAATGCTGGACTTGTTTAATTCAACAATTTCAGGATTATTTACCTGAAAAACATTTGTGTGTACCAGCAGACTTGATTGACACGATGTCAATTCAGTGGTTTTGTCCAAAAATCAGTTAAGTATGAGCTTCAGTACTCTGCAGTAATAAGTGTATATACCTAGTGTTTCATTAGTACTTGTGCTTCAAGCAATAGTTCTAGTATTTTACAGTCATTTTGTTCATTGGGATTAAGCATGCATGGATAAAATGAGACATGCTTTCACAAGGATTTACATTTTTCGACAACAGTTTCACTTGAATGAAGAATCAATTTGAATAAGTATTAAATCTAATTTTCATATCCTAGTATCATTTGTTATTCCTATTTTCATTTTCAGTAATACTAGTGTTTGAATACCTTGTGCTTTTTCTCGTTTTTCTCTATCCTTACTTATAACATATCGATTTGATGCAGTGAGTGGAAATTACTGCTGTTAGATACCGTACAGATACGTGTTGATTGAAACAATATAAAATGCATAATAATTCTTTTTCTTAAAGGGTTAAAATAAAACAAACACATGTAAAAGCTTAATATTTTACTATCAGATTACAGAAATGATGTGAATTTATCAAATAGCTTTGTTGATCTCTAGGAATGAAACAGTAAGAAACGGGGGGTGGGGGTGAGGGGGGGCTTTATCATTTATCATATGTGGCTAATTTTTCATTTGGGTCTTTAAATTGATGGTTCGGGGCAACAACGAAATCCACGAAAATTGGTACCCTGCAAAAATGAGTGATACTACAGTATACTAAATATCTACACCTGTTCAGGACATGCAGTTCTGATGTTTTGAGTTTGACGTAATGAATTGCATGTGTCAACCAGCAGAAACCAGTCTGATCATTGAAGAAGATCCACTTCTGGCATGTACAATGACAGGTTGCCTTCTAACTGTCATCCATTCTGTTTGTCTTCTCAGAAGTGTAGCTTTTTCTCCTCGAATTACAGGAATCCAAGAGCTTGATTGTTTGAGGTACCTTTATCAAAAGCATTCATGACAAGTCCTCAAATGCAGTTGTAATAAATGTATTTAGCTTCATGACTTTTGTACAGTTACATGTCATATTTAATGCAAATAAAATTTGCCATCTCTTCAAGCACATTTAGTCATATATTCTTGATGACCTACATTTTAAACTTGATCAGCATTTAGTTTTTACAGAATTCTTTAAAACTTCGGATCTATCAATATGTCCATCTGTCCATCAATCTATCTGTCTACCTACTTACCTACCTACATGTACCAATCAATCTTGTCTTAAGTTTAAAACAGAAGGTGCTCCAATATGTACTGAAATTAAAATGGACATGCTCAGTATTATAACCTACCTGTTTTATTCACACTGTTGGCATGGTTTATCACCAAAGGACTTTGCATATCTCATTATCCCCCTGCTCAGCAGTCAGTGGAGCCCAAAAGTAATCATGCAGTCTATCCATCTGTCTCCATCAAAAATGTGGTTTCTGCAAGATAACTTCCTACAAGTTGGCTTTCAACCTAATTTGGTATCCAACTTTGTATTGATGAAATCTCGAAAGAGTTTGATTTCTAGCCTTCTACGTCATCATGTAGAGGAGTTATGACCCCTGATTGCCTATCCTCCTTTCATTTCCACAGCTTAACTTGACCAAGGATTGTTCTTTTCAACCTTATTTGGCATGCAACTCTATACTGATGAGACCTTGAATTAGTTTGATTTTTAGTGTTCCACAACATCATTTACAGGAGTTTTTCCCCCTGTTTGCTCATCCTCTTGACTCTAGTTTCTGCAGCATAACATTATTAAGGTTTGTTGAATTTCAACCAAATTTGGTATGTGGCTATATACTTACAAGACCTTGAATGAGTTTGATTTCCAGTGCTCCACAACATCATTTACAAGAGTTATGCCCCCATTTTGCCATCCCTCTTGATGTTGGTTTCTGCAGCATAACCTTACCAAGGGTTGTTAGATTACAACCAAATTTGACATGAGGCTTTATTCTGATGAGACTTGAATAAATTTGATTTCCAGCATTCCATGCCATCATTTAGAGGAGTTATGGCCCAAGATTTCCCATCCTTGTAACTTTGGTTTCTGCAGCATAATTGTTTAAAGGATTCTTGGATTTCAAAACAAAATTGCATGCACCTTTATAACACCTTAAATTTGATTTCTAGCATTGCATGACATAGTTACATGAATTATTGCCACTGATATTCTGTCCCCCCTGACTATGGTTTCTGCAGATTACTTTACCAAGGATTGTTAGATTTCAACTAAATTTGGTAAATGAGACCTTGTGGAAGGGTAGAATTGAATTTGATAAAATTCTACTGTTTCATTATCATTTAGAAGAATTATGCCCCCTGATTGTCAATCCTCCTGATTTTGATTTCTGCTGCATTACTTTACCAAGCATCGTTTTCGACCAAATTTGGTATCCACCTTCATATTCATGAGACTCTAACTCTGTTTAATTTCCAACAGTTCACACTATCATTTAGAAGAAATATGGCCCTTAATTATCCATCCTCCTGACTTGGGGGTTTCTGCAGCATTACTTTACCAAGAATTGTTGGATTTCAAGCAAATTTGGCACGCAACTTTATATTGATGAGAGCTGCAGTAGGTCAATTGGTAAATTTTTGTTGGTTTTAATGGCACTTTTAACACATTAATGGCTATATCATGTCAAGGAAATGAGAGTTAGTTGCCTTTTCCATGGACATACCAAGGCAGCCAACCCAGGCTGGCTTGGACAGATACCAAACCCATGATCCTTGGATTACAAGTCCAATGCTCTACCAACAGAGCTACCACAGGTAGCATAGCAATCGTAATCCAAGGGTCATGGGTTCAGTACCTCCCCAGACCAGCCAGGGTCAGCTGTCTCAGTGCATCCTGGGCAATGGCACTTAACTCACATTTTCTTGGCATGATACACCCAATTAAAAGTGCTGAAAGTGCCACTAAAACCAACCAACAACTACCGTTTTCATGTCTTTGGATTCTGCAGCATTACTAACCAAGGATTGTTGGATTTCAACCAAGGATTGTTGGATTTCCACCACATTTGGTATCCAGCTTTACATTCATGAGACCTTGAATCAGTTTATTTTCCTGCATATCACATTATCATGAGGTTTGGTCTCTGATTGCCCATCTTCCTGACTTTGATTTCTGTATCATTACTTTATTTGACACTGGATTTCAACCAAATTTATCATGTACCTTTATGTTGATGAAACATTGAATGAGTTGGATTTTCAGCATTCCACATCTTCATTTAGAGGAGTTATGGCCTTTGAATGCCCCAGACTGATCCAAAGGCATCATTTCAATTTTGGTGTAATCGTTATGATTTTATACATTTAATTATGTATTATGCTCGCTTATGTATCAATTATGCTTTTAGGTACATCGATCAAAGTACAAGAAGACTAGGGCCTGCATGTTGAGCCCATGATAAAAACATTACTGTAATAAGTGTGACCTTGACCCAAAGGTCAAAGGAGCAAGCATGCATGTCACCAAATGAATTGTCTTAGCTTCATAGTGATTTAACCCAAGTATGAAGAAAATCCAACTTCAGCCAAAATCTTAATGCAACTTTTGTATGACTGCGACCTTTACCCCAAGAAAAATGGGCTGAGTGAACATGTTGTAGAATGAATTGTCTCAGCTTCATAATGATTCATGCCGAGTATGATGAGAATCTGTCAAGGGTTTAGGAGATGTTATCAAATGAAAAATTTTAACAATAACCTTAATTTTTGCCACCACTGATGATGGAAAAGTGACTGCCATGTCTCGCTTCTGAATAAAGTGGGCTGAACAAAAAAGAAATAAAACAATGAAAAGCTGTGTTTGTCCTTTTTTAAACCCATTATTATCCCCAAACATCACTTATGTGCAAGAAAATTCTAGAGAAAAAGACTTCTGAATAGCGCTTGCATATTTGAAGGAGTACACATTTCATACATGTACTTTCCTAGTGTTCTATTTATAGCAGCTGTATACGAAGAATTTCATAGAAAATAGACTGTTTCTTCAATTTGAAAACCAGTCTCTCTGATCCATTATTTAAGAGAATAGGTTAGAGAACCAGTATATACTGTAAATAATGATTTAAGATGTTAAGCGAAGCAGCCTTTATCATCTGACTCATGAATGTTAAATGACTTTGAAAATGTTAGAGGAGAGGCATCTTGTTAAACTTTAAAATGTGAGATCAGAAAAAGGACAAATCAAGAGGGCTTCAGAAATTTAAAGCAATGTAATACAGCACTCAAGTTTAGGACATCACCATCCTCATTGTAAGATTTGTATAGTCTACTTTACGATCAGCCACAGTGGAAAGTTGGACATGAAAACTAGATAAGTGTGTTTGTATGTGGACTTAGTAAATATGTTTTGTGTTTGAATTCTTGTACTAATATTTTGCTTGGATTTTGCCAATTTGTGATAAGTACTTAAACCAGCTGCAGATATTGGTTAGTAAAAAAAAATTTATGTATATTTTTCATATTGTAATTATGACATGCACTATGTTGATTTCACTTTTTAAGGTAGGCTTTGAATCTGCACCCTTCTTGTCATGAATTTGGCATTTTAAAACACTGAACCAGCATGGCTCCACCTCTGTTTAAGCCCCTGCCAAGCAAATTGTAGTGAGTGGGGCCCTTTTTGATGCACCCATTGCACTCTAACTGAGCAAATTAAGTAACATATTTCAACACTGATTTTCTGTAAAGTTTTGAGAAAGTATATGACATAGAAATAACTTAAATGGTCATTTTCTGAACTCACTCTGTAAAATATATTTATGAGAATGCAGTTGTGAGAGACATCATCATGAGGAAATTACAATGCAGTTGGAGAATATTGGAACCAAATAGTACCAGAAGAAGAATAAAGTACAGAATTCAGAGTATTGAGGAAAAAACATTTTTTTGTATGGGAAAAGACTACAAGTCTAAATTTTATTACTTTGTTAGCTTCAAGATACACTTAATACTATTGGTTCAAGAAATGCTCAAAAGAT
Source organism: Margaritifera margaritifera (assembly GCA_029931535.1). NCBI lineage: Eukaryota > Metazoa > Mollusca > Bivalvia > Unionida > Margaritiferidae > Margaritifera > Margaritifera margaritifera. The sequence goes on along the minus strand of JAQPZY010001422.1, from coordinate 148,563 downwards.
ACAGGAGAAATTTTTTAAAACCACTTTTAATAAAGTTTAATGTATCAATTACATAATACTTCCTTTTGTACAATAAATTCTCTTATAAATAATTGGTTCTTTCAAAAAGCAAACATTTAGCTTTGATAAATAAATAAGCCATTTATTATCCACTGTATGTAAAGAAGAATACACTTGAAAATTTTTATCACAATTTTAGAATTTCATGATGGTGTATGTCAGGATTGAATGTTTCACCCATGTATTAAGGAAGCTTATCTGCATGTTACAATCCACAAACTGCAAAAGTCTGTCAAGGGTGTCTACAGTTCAAAAAAGGTCTTGAATTCCAAGAATGAATAAATCTGTAAATACACTCAATACAAGTCTGGAAAATGTTTTGAATTATAAACACATGGGAATTTAAAAATAACACAGCATTCATACATGTGGATCCCCTGTTAATGATGCTCCAACATGAACACTATCAGTAGCACTAGTATCATAACTGGCATGCATGGTGTCACTGCCCACTGAGATGCTGCTGTCACATGTCCCTGAGTGTGGTAATGGCGGTGCTGAGAACACCTGTGTCAGGATTCTGTGTGAGCCTGTTTTAGTTTTGTGTGGCTTCATGCATCAAGTCACAGGCTTTTTTATGCTTTGACCAGTGCTGAACTTGACACTCCCTGAAAACACAACAACAGAAGAAGTCTCAGCATGTTGGGATGGTCAAGTTGATTTGTATGCACCCCACCCCCCATTGCTTGCTGAGCAGACATCTTGATTTGGTACTGTCAATCCCATTAAGATGGTTAGCAAGACTGCACAAAATACAATTTGGCAAGCATATCTGTATGCATATGTTCTGATGACTTGATTGGATTCAGGCCATTACTGCAATTTTTCACTTTGGGTAGAAAAATGAAATTTAGAAGACATTTTTAGCTCCACTGGTCAAAGACCAGAAGAGCTTATGGGATGGCCTGTTGTCTGTTGTCTATCTATCTGTTAGTACAAGTTTGTTATCGCTACTACTCCTAAGCTATTTGGAGGATTACCATGAAACTTTACACACACATTCATCCCAAGGTCTAGTTGGTCCTAATTGAAATTGGTGCCAATCTGACATCCAACATGGCAACCACAGCAGCCATCTTGAAAATCTTGTTATCACTACTCCTCCTATATGGATGGTCATACCAAAATGGGGTTTTCACTAAAAGACTTCTTATGATGTCTAGTTGGCCCTAAATGAAAATGGTGCCAATCTGACATCCAATATGGCCACCACAGCAGCCATCTTGAAAATCTTGTTATTGCTACTCCTTCAGAACGGAAAGTCATACCAGCATTGGGTTTTCACTGGAAAACTTGAATGGTGTCTAGTTATCCTTAAATAAAAAGTGTGCTGATCTGATGTCCAATATAGCCACCAAAGTGGCCATCTTTAAAATCTTATCACTGCTCCTCCAAGATGGAAAGTCGTATCAATACTGGGTTTTCAGCAGAAGACTTCTTATGATATCTAGTTGGTTTGGTTTGGTTTTGTGGGGTTTAACACCATTTTTCAGCACATGATAGGCTATACATCACAGCCAATATATTTGGTGGAGGAAGAATCCAAAAGTTCCCAGGAAGAACCACTGACCCACTGGAAGCTACTGGCAAGCTTTTTCACATACCCACACTGGTCGAGCTGAGACTCAAACCCATGTAGACTGAAGTGAAATGTGGGTGATCTGTAAAGGCAAGCGCCTTAGACCACTCAGTCACCCAAGGCCCCGTATAGTTGGTACTCTATGAAAATGGTGTGAATCTGACATCCAGTATTGCCACCATGGCAACCATCTTGAAAATCTTTTTATTGCTACTCCTTTTAAATGGAAAGTCATATCGACATGGGGTTTTCATCAGAAGACTAATTATGATATCTAGTTGGTCCTATATTAAATTGGTGCCTGTCTAACCTCAAATATGGCTTCCACAGGTTGTAAATCTTGTCACTAATTCTCCTGAATGGATGGTCACATCAACATGGGGTTTTCACCACAAGTTTTCTAATGTTGTCTAGTTTGTCCAAAATGAAAATGGTGCCATCTTACATCCATTAAGATGCATGAGTGGCTATTTGAAAACCTTGTAGCTCAAGAATACCTGAGATGGTTTCAACACTCAGCAGTTAAAAAGAAGAAATGGGGTTTTCATCAGAAGACTAATTATGATATCTAGTTGGTCCTAAATTAAATTGGTGCCAATTTGGCAATATACAATATATTCTTTAAAAATATGTTTATTTTCAAACTTTTTGCAAAATATCTCACATTTCCTAAAGATTAGAAATATACTTATCTTCCAGGCATCAGGTCTTAAACATCATTATATCTTTTCTAAATTCTTATTGAAAAAAAATGATAAACAGCAACTTAAATTGTTTGCAATTTTTGGACAATTTCATTCATAGCCCATGTATACATTAAGAGAACTGTTTATTGATGCAGAATGAGAACTTTTGTAAAAGAGCAATAACTTCATAAGTTATTTGTATAGAATAATTACCTGTACACCATTGCTTTAGCAATTGTCTAAATAATTGACCTGTATATAACTTTCAGTATAAACTATCATTAAAAAAATGTTCAGGTACTGGGGGATTGTTTTGTATTTTGGCCCCTATCCAATTTCTTAATTTAAGGATAATATATAGGATTCATAGATGTAACTTTAACAAATTAGGACAGGGCTTTTTTTGTGTGCTAGGAGTTTGAGTAGTGAGTTGTTCTTGAAATTGATGTGAGGCATGTGATGTCACAATGCTGTATCCATATACAGAAATACTTATGTGTTGCTAGCTCTGCATTCTAGAAACATGTAGCTTTAGACATAGCATGTTGAAAGCAAGATGAATATCTTAAAATAAGATTGATGGCAACTATTCAGCATCTCTTTAAAACAGTTCACAATGTTTTTTTTAAATTATTACATGCTAGATATGACATTTGTTGGAAATAAGTGTGCCACAAAGCTCCAAAGATGAGTTTTGGCCATGAAATATCCCATGTATCATTTGGAAGTGTGGAAAATATATTTTTCACAACACAACCTAAATAGAAGCTCTCTGCTTTAATTAAGTAACCTGTCATATTTATATGTACCCTGCAAAACATGTTTTTCAGACCCCATTTTTTTGGGGGGGGTGGGGGGTGGGGGGGGGTGATTTTGTAAATAATATATAGGTTGTAAGCAGTACGATTTTTGTGCCACAAAACTATCACTTGCCACCTTAAGATTAAAATCTGAGCTTTGTCCCTTGACATAGCTTGGCTCACTCTTCAAAACCAAAAGGCTAATATAGCTGAATATATAAAAGTGCCTATCATTAGAAATAAGAGTCCCTCGATGGGACTGATGCTCTACTGAGTGAAAAGAATGTCCAGGAATTCAAGATAAGACCTTTTCTTCCTTTTAGCTGCTGAGTACTGAAAATATTTCTGATATTCTTCAACAATAACAAGATTTTCAGATTAGCTGCTGTGGTGCACATATTGGATGTCAGATTGGCACCATTTTCATTTAGGACAAAGTAGACATCATTAGAAGTCTTTTGGTGAAAACCCCGTGGCAATATGACCATCTATTCAGGACGAGTAGTGACAGGAAAATTTTCAAGACAGCTGTTGTGACAGTTATATTGGATGTATGATTGAAGCCATTTTCATTTAGAACCAACTAGGTATCATAAGAAGTCTTTTGGTGAAAACCCCATTTTGATATAGCCATCCATTTGGGAGAAGTAGAAATAATATCTTCAAGATGACCACAATGGCAGCCATACTGAGGGTCAGTTTGCATTATTTCCATTTCAGAACCAACTAGACACCATAAGAACTTTTCTGATGAAAACTCCATGTAAAGATGATTTTCCATTTAAGAGTAGCTATAACAAGATTTTCAAGATGGCTACCATGTCAGCCATATTGGAGGTCTGACTGGAACCATTTTCAATATGTAATCTGAAGTCTTTTAGGGGGCACTCTACAGATAATACATGCTTCTGAGAGAGTGACAGGTGTAAGATGAAGTTGTTTGCATTTGCAACATGCACAATGGAGAGAATGTTGGCATACCTCTATGCTACTTTCATGTACTGTGGCTGAAATTTCTTTACATATTGTACTTGTGGAAATTGGACATGATCTAAGCACACAGCAGACAGAAATGGCCGCTCCAAAGTACTCAAAAAATCAGCCTGAATTGGTCAAAAGTACACTATTTTCAGCAGTTATTAAAATAGGGAAACAAATTTTGCCAGAGTAGGCAATACCAGCCTCTGAAAGTACAATGAATGAATTACAAAATATATAAAAAGTAAAAAATGTTACCAGCTCTTTTTTTTAAATATTTACCTTTGAAGTCCAGGAAGTGAAAATGACCAAGCGGAGCTAACAGTTTTTTGAGAGATGCACATCTTAAGTAAGACCAAGCTGTATACTCTATAACCCAAATTGCACCCATGAATCATACACCAAAATAAAGGGAATTCAAAGTTCTTTTATCAATATCTAAGATATACAAGGTCTTTTTTAAATAGCCAGAACACAGGACAACCAGTGAGGAAAACCTGGGTAATTATTTTTCTTTAAAAATCTAACCCTATGCAAAGTACGTAACTGGAGAGTGCCACCTTAGTGAAACCCCATGCCTTTACAACTCTCCATTCAAGAGAAGTAGCTAAAACAAAATTTTCAAGATGGCTACCATGGCCATCATGGAGGTCTGATCAGCACCATTTTGATTTAGGACCAACTAGATATCTTAAGAAGTCTTGTAGTGAAGGCCCCATTTCTATATGACCATCTTGTTATGGAGAAGTAGCAATAGCAAGATTTCCAAGATGGCTACCATGGCAACCATATTGTAGGGCCAATCAGCATCATTTTTATTTAGGACCAAGTACATATCATAAGAAGTCTTTTAGTGAAAACCTTGTCTTGATATGACTATCCATTCATCCGAAGTAGCAATAACAAGATTTCAAGAATGTTATATAGGTACCATTTTTATTCAGGACCAACTAGACATCATAAGAAGGCTTTTAGTGAAAACCCAACATTGTTATGGCCACCTGCTGAGGAGAAGTAGTGATACGATTTTCAAGATGGCCACCATGCCAGCCATATTGGATGTCAGATTGGCACCATTTTCATTTAGAATCAACCAGACATGATAAGAAGTATTTTTAGTGAAAACCCCATGTCACTAAGGCATCTGTTTAGATGTAGCAATAACAATATTTGTTGGCCATGTTTGTGGTCAGATTGGCACCATTTTAATTTAATACAAACAAGAAGCATAAGTCTTTTATTTAAAACCCATGTTGATACAACCATCTGTTCAGGAAAAGTAGCAATAACAAGATTTTTAAGATGGCCTCTGCAGCAGTCATGTTGGATGTTATATCAGCATCATTTTCATTTTGGACCAACTAGATATCACAAGAAGTCTTCTAGTAAAAACTCCGCATTTGGGAGAGGGAGCAATAACAAGATTCTCAAGACAGTCACTATGGCAGCAATTCTGGATATCAGATTGGCACCATTTTCATTTAGGACCAACAAAACATCATAAGAAGTTTTTCTGTGAAAACCCCATGTCAATATGACCATCTGTTCAGGAGGAGCAGCAATAATAAGATTTTAAAGCTGACTGTCTTTGTGGTCAAACTGGATGTCTATGAGGCACCATTTTCATTTAGGACCAACCAGACATTGGAATCAATGTGTGTGTGTAAAGTTTCATTGCAATCCTCCAAGTAGTTTAGGAGGAGTAGCAATGACAACCTTGTGCTACAGACAATGGATGACATGGTCTATGGCATGTGGAGCTAACAATACTTTTTAAAACATCTTGTAGAAGATGAACATCTGCTTTAATTTATGCCCTTGACTTGTCCTTAACTTGTCTGACAGACCTCCTACATTAGAAACTCTTTAATTTATGCCCTTGACTTGTCTGACAGACCTACATTAGAAACTCTTGCTTGATAAAGATCTATGAGAAGCATTCTGCTAATAATCAGCTGTACCATATTTTCAATTCAAGAAGTGTTTGCAAAGAGCACACAAAATATTGTATTAAAAAAGGGTTCTATGGAACATCAGGTCTTGTCTGTGAACCACCATGTGATCAGAACCCCATCTAGGAATAAAACGTCAATGGCACAAAATCTGAACACAAAAATGTATGGTTAACAATTACAACAATGAGAAAACTATCATTACTGCTGGAAAAAAATGATGCCTCCTTTATTAGATTAAAATTGCAATGACTTTGTTACCTTCTGCAGTACCACTCATTCTGACAGCGAGAGCATCTCTTGCTGGCTGCTTCTCCACATGCTGCACACTTAGGAGGGTCTGACAGCAAACCTTCTATTACATCAAAGTTATATGTATCTGCCCACCTGAAGGTACAAAAGTGCTGTGTAGATCAATTCTGTACAAATACAAAACATGGACATCTCTTCTTCTTCTGATGATGATGATGATGATGATAACATTTATGATATTATTTTCTTCTTCTTCCTCCTCTTCAGATATATGTGAACAACTATACAAGAAAGCTGTATTGTTCTTCTGCTTTAAATGACAGACATGACAACTTCAGTCATGGCAAATAACTTGTATGTTTTACAGTCATGACAAATAACTTGTATGTTTTACAGTCATGACAAATAACTTGTATGTTTTACAGTCATGACAAATAACTTGTATGTTTTACAGTCATGGCAAATAACTTGTATGTTTTACAGTCATGGCAAATAACTTGTATGTTTTTCAGTCATGACAAATAACTTGTATGTTTTACAGTCATGACAAATAACTTGTATGTTTTACAGTCATGACAAATAACTTGTATGTTTTTCAGTCATGACAAATAACTTGTATGTTTTACAGTCATGACAAATAACTTGTATGTTTTACAGTCATGGCAAATAACTTGTATTTTTTACAGTCATGACAAATAACTTGTATGTTTTACAGTCATGGCAAATAACTTGTATGTTTTACAGTCATGGCAAATAACTTGTATGTTTTACAGTCATGGCAAATAACTTGTATGTTTTACAGTCATGGCAAATAACTTGTATGTTTTACAGTCATGGCAAATAACTTGTATGTTTTACAGTCATGGCAAATAACTTGTATGTTTTACAGTCATGACAAATAACTTGTATGTTTTACAGTCATGGCAAATAACTTGTATGTTTTACAGTCATGACAAATAACTTGTATGTTTTACAGTCATGGCAAATAACTTGTATGTTTTACAGTCATGGCAAATAACTTATATGTTTTACAGTCTGGCATTGTATATAGCAACTGCAACATTATTTAAAATGTCAACAAAATGAGTGATGGAAATTTGGCATGTATTTACCACAGAAGGAAGCAGTTGATACAAATTTGACGAAGATCAATAAGATTAGACGATGCACATCAGCAACAATGTTAATTAATGGTAGTTTTTTTAAGTATATAATAATACAAATATATAATATTCAGCAGCCTGTACCTTTTGGCTAGTGTTCTCAGGTCACTTTCTGAAGGGTTGAGGAAAATCTTGGCCTGCTTCTTGGCTAACTTTGCCCAATTTCCTTCATTGCTCTTCAAAATTTCCTCTCTGATTTCTGGTACCTAGGATTATATGATGCAATGTAAATCAATTATGACTAGAAGACTCAAGGCACTCAACACAAAAAATACACACACACCTTATGGGCATGATAATCAATTGCTCTTTTAACACACACCAGTATGTAATATGGGGTGGGGGTGGGTAGATATAACTATCACTATTTCTGTCTATCTGTCCATAAACATTTTAATTTCCAGAGAATAACTCTCAAACCGTTCATGGTATCTTTATGAAATTTGGTACACATATTGGACTAGTGCTTCAGATGTGCCTTTTGCTCTTCATAATTCTACAGTTTTAATCATTTTATACTTTTGTCCATTTTTTTTTATATCCATCCTTCCATCTACTATCCACACTTTTGTTGCCAGAGCATAACTCTCAAACGTTTCAAGGTATCTTTATGAAACTTGGTACACATATTGGACTAAGCTGTGCCTTATGCTATTCACAGTTTTTCAGTTTCAATATTTTTATGCATTTGTCATATTAGACTAGTAGTCCAGATGTACTTTTTGCTAAAGACAGTTTCAATTTTGTTAATGTTTTTATCCATTCGTCCATCCATTGATCCATTATCCACACATCTGTTTCAAAAGCAAAACTCTTAAACTGTTTAAAATATCTCTATGAAACTTGGTACTTATAATAGACTCATGGTGTAGGTGTGCCTTTTGCTATCTACAATTCTTCAATTTCAATACTTTTAATGTTTTGGTCCATTTGACTGTTCATCATCCATCCACCATTCACACTTTCATTTCCAGAGCAATCCTCATGGTGCCTATCATTTCATACTTTGTAGATATGAACTTCCTATAAATGAAATCTTTGACAAATCATTCTGTCTCCTAGAAGGCATTTGGTAGGGTTGGGGATGCAGATGACTCCGTCTTCTTCGTTTTTTTAATTTTGTATCCCCCACCCCCTCTATATCTAATACAGGGGGATATAATTATTGCTATGTCCATTTGTCTGTCTGTGTGTCCATAAACATTTTAATTTATAAAGCAAAAACTGTTATAGATATTTCAACCAAACTTGGTACTCATGTCAAGCAAGTTGTGGAGAGGCATCTTGCGATACTTCCAATTTTCTGCATTCAATTATTTTCTTTTGCCATGGAAAAGAAAGGCACCATAATTAATATATAAACTGAGAGTGTACACCATAGGGTACTTGCATAAGCAGTATAACAATTGAGAGCACTGGACCTTGGGGTATTTTCAGTAGGAGACTTTTCCTGAGCAGGAGACCATATGTCATTTCAAGATGACTCTTGCTTTAAAAGAGCTGTGCTGGCATGCCAGACTCATGACCAGAAGATTCCAATCCTGTCCAGACCAGGCCAGACTGGTCACCATGGTGTGTCCCTTGGCAAGGCACCTTACTCCAATTTCCTCAGCATGATATAATCTTTAATGTGTTGATGTGCCATTAAACATGAATCAATGAAACAATCACATGGGAATGCTATTCTATAATTTTGATGTGCTGGCATGCCAGACTCATGACCATGATTGATTCATGTTTAATGGCACATCATACCTTAAGTTTTGGTCAGTTAAAGTTCAGACACCTACAGAACAAATAAGTTCATACTTTTTTTCAAAATGAAGTGAATAGGTGAAAAACATATTTACTGTACATACTATTTTTAGTGTAATTTTTATAAACATAAAAATTGCACACAAACAGCTGTGAACATGCAAATTCAGTACAATTTTTCCCCTACCTATCATGATGAGGTCCCCAAAAGTATGCAATGATGAAATCTAACTGTGACCTTTGTAACAGAGCTTGCCAGACATGGAAAGTAACCAAGTTTCATGGTTCTTTCTCAAAGGGCTTTAGAGTAAAAACACAGACAAGGGGAAAAAATTACCAGTGACCTTGAACTTGACTACACAACCCTGACTTGCAATAGATAAAATGCTATAAAACTGAAAAATATAAGTGTACCATGCTTCATCTCTGTACCTCAAACAGTTTTCAAGTTATAAGGCAGAAAGAAAAGAAACTTTAAAATATTGACCATGACCTTCACCTTGAAGACAGGACTCTTATTCTCAAATGGCTCCAAAATTATAGAGCAAAAAGGAAAGTGTGATGGAAAACTTAAAAAAACTGACCAATGACTTTGACCTTGACATTTTGTAATGATAATGTATAAGTATACCAAGTTTAATTGCCAAGTTTTAAATGGCTATAAAGTTCATGTGAAAAGGAAAGTGTAGAAAATGAAATATTGACCCATGACTTATGCCCTGAGTTAGAATTTACAAACATAGTATGTGACATTATAATGTATACCAAGTTTCATACCTTAATCTCAAACAGCTTGAAAGTGATAGAGTGGAAAGGAAAGAGTGATGGAAAACTTAAAATATTGACCTGTGACCATGACCTTGAAGACAGGACCCGAATCAGAAGTCCCAAAATGGCTGTATTTGCCAGACATCACCGACAAATGAACTCAAATGACCGGTTGCTAACTCAGCATGTCAAACATTGGACATAAGGTGCAAATAATTAACCCATGCATTATTAGGTCCTTATGTTTTTTCTAAATGTTTAAACACTCTATAGCCACCAAGTACATGACAACAGACAGAGGAGTGCAAGCTTATCTCCTGGACTTATCAAAACCCTATAACTCAATGACTGCCCTAGAGTCTGTACTAGAGACATTACATCAGTCCCTCACACCATGTGATTTTCAACTATATTGTGTGGAAGTGTATCAGACCTTTGCAACAAAATATGTACCCTAAGCCCTAATTAAAAAGAAAAAAAAAGATACAAACAACAATAACTAACTATTATTATGATCATCCAACATTTGTTTGAGGACCTGATCAAATAAATCTTTACTGTGGGACTTGACTGGAAATGCCTGTCAATCAAGTGTTATGGATTTTGCTTGTTGGCAATGAATAATTTATTTTTTAAAAACTGTACAGTGGCATAAATACTGTATTTTCCATTTGTTTTTGGACCCTTTTTTTTTTGGGACATCAAAAATTATTTGCCAAAATAATTTTTTAATGCCTTTTAATTGTTGAGATGATCTTTCACAATAATTAGTTTTCCTGAATTTATGTTTTGGGCTAAAATCTAAGGAGACGTGGTGTCTTGTTTTTAAGTAAAAATCGGTAGTGAATAGGTACCAAATTATCACAGAAAATATGTGTGCTTACTTAGCAAGAAATATTTAATGTAATCATGAACTTACCAATAAAATAATTTAAAATCCATTGTGATAGATTCACCCTGTTCTCTTTTTGTTATGGCTGCAATTTTGTGCAGGCTATCATGTGACAGTATCTCTGTCTAAAAGTGAGGCCTGGCATGGAGATCAAATATGTGTATGACAGTGTAAAGAAGATTATAGTAGATGCATTATCATGTTGAATATTTTTTTAGATAAAAATTTACTGAACGATTATTTATAATTGTTTCTTTTTTTTAACAGCTCGTCTCCGTTAAAAAAAATATGATTGGTTGTAAAAGTTGACATCATTACACAAAGAGTCCACATTATTATGCTGTTAATCAAGTGTGACAGTCATGGTTTTGATTAAAGACAACGGTAATATCTGTATTGCAATTAGCAGCCACGATCCCCTTTTTTATCGCACTAAACAAGACATCACCAAGTCAGTAAGGATTAGTAAATTCAAAGTAATCTTTAAACAAACTAACAAAATTATCCTTGTTGGCAGTATTATGTACAGAGAATTAGGGGTAGTTATTCTCCTGTGGATAATTAATCAGTTTTGTACTTGACAAATAAGAGAACTTAAAAAAAAAGAGAAATAAAAAACAACAACTTCAGGTGTTTAATAGTAAATATATTGCTTACATTTTCATGTAAGTCTGAACAACCTGTATTTATGTTATATTTTGTGTTTGCTGTAAACACTGTGTTTAATGCAATAAAAAGTATTACATAATTAAAATTAGTTTTACCCCCAAAACTACATTTTAATAGCAGTAATAAATTAGCTGCTATTATTACTTTGCTAACTTTTCCAGCCTGGGAGGCTGATAGTCCCATGATAAGCTGTCAGAGTGAACATACCATCTGCTGTCATAGGGTGCTCTACTGCTGACTGGAGGATGGCTTGACAACTTGCTGGGCTGACACAATCAGGCCTAATGCATAGATGCCTTCGTTCTGGTACAACATTGAATGCAGGTAGAATGAAAAGAAGGTGGAATGAGACCATCAGAATGCAGCTTTCATGACATCATCCAGATAAGAATGATTAAGAAAGGCCCATGATGCAGCAATAGCCCTAACATCATGGGCCTTGATTCTTATGAAAGAAATACATCTCTCAGTGAGAGACTGATAATCTTTTTTTATAGTCAAAATAATCCACCTCAAGATGGTGGCTGCTGAAATATCAGAGGTACCTTTGAGAGGGAGAAAGAGAAGATTTTGAGCATTTCTTTTTCCTTTTGAGTTAACCTAATACAAATGTTAGGTTCTTACCAAGCAATGGAGTCTATCTTGATCACTCCAGCTCAGATGTGACTAAGACAGGGGATTTCAATTGGTTCAGGGGCTACTTAAGGCAGTTGATTCTCAGCCAGAAAACCCAGTTGGCAAAGAAGAGAAACCAAATCCCAGTTGCCATTGAATTGTAAACAACCTTTATCCACTGATGAGGCATGAATTTCACTCCTTTTTCTCACTGATGGTAGGGGGAGAAGGAAGACTGGCTGAAGAGTAAAGGTCTCAAAGGAAGTCTCATTCAAGGATTAATATGGTGGTTTAAATAATGACTATAGAACATATGAAAGAGGGAAAGACTGGTCTCTGAAGCTCAAAGTATTTTATCAGTTCTGAAAAATGCAGGTCAAACCCTATGGTGTAGAGAATATAAGAGTACCAAAGAAATAGCCCTATAAGACTACTGGAGAGGGTTGCTCTATAGCTCTATACTGGAGTATAGAATATAGAATATACTGGAATATAAGAGTACTGGAGAGGGTTGCCCTATAACCCTATAAGAGTACTGGAGAGGGTTGCCCTGTAGCCCTTAATGGTGGAGACTGAGCAGTCAATTTTTCTTTGTAAAAAAGGAGAAAATTTGCAACTGCAGTTAAGGGGAGCAGATTGGATCAATGTGTTTCCTACTCACCACTTACAAACAATTCTCCACTTAGCATCGTAAACCTTGGAAGTTAATTGCCTTCTAGTCTGGGTGATGCAAGTGGCAACCCTGCTCAAAAACTGCTCTTGGCAGATAGACTGCTTGATATGAGTCAGGTATGAAGATGGAGAATCTGTGGATTGTTGTGCAAGAGGGACCCTCTGTGCTGCAACAGTAGATCCCTCTTCAGCTGTAACTCCCTGAATGGTGTCTACCAACAGATCGACGAGATCATTGAACTATAACCATCGAGGCCATGGGGCAGCTACCAGGATGAGCCATGATGTAGACATCCTGACTCTGTGAAGAACTTGAAGGATTATTCTGAAAGGTGTGAAGGCATAGGTGTACAGTCGATCAGACTATAGACTGAAAGGATCCACCTCCCATGCACTCTGGTCTGGAACTGGAGAGACATAAAGTGGTAGTTTGTTCAACCTCATTGCATACTTGTTTACCATTGACCTTCCCCCCCCCCCCCAGCTGAAAAGTCTCGCTCCTACTGACTAGTGCATGGACCATTCTATGAGAACTATCCCTCCCTGTCTGGACAGGCTGTCAGCCAGGATATTTCTCTTGCCTGGAATGTGGCAGACTCTAAGGGTGATCTCATCCAAAGCTTTCTATCTGAGGAGGTTCCAGACTTCCAAGCAAAAAGAAGGGCATGAGTGACTCCTTGACATCTGAGGTATGCCATGACTGATGTGTTGTCCATGGCAACCATAATGCAGTGATGTCTTATGTGGTTGATGCACCCCTGTAGTGCTAGAAAAACAACCCACATTTCTAGGTTCATGATATGAAGGGAAGATTCTTCCAGAGACCACAAGCCCTGCAGGACTAACCCCTTGGGCTCTAGCTTAGTGCCCCTGCCTGTATCTGAAGTATCAGTGTACAAGGAGTGAAGGTTCTGGGGTGTATATCAGAATTCCAGCCAGAAATCCAAGAAACCTGTCCTGATTTTGCCACCGACTCAGATGGTGATGACATTTTGGATCCCAAAGGAATTCAATCTGACAGAGGATCCCTGTGAGGTCTATAGTTTGCTAGCAGCAGGAACTGGAGAAGCCGCATATATATGAAGTCTTCCTAGGGGAAATAAATCCACTGCCATGTACAGAGTCCCCAAGGGAAAAAGGTAGAGATGAGCAGTCTTGCTATGAGAGACAGTATCTGTGTGGTCCTGTCAGGGGGAACACAAAATGTCTGATGATGGGTGAGGAAATTCATCCCCACATAAACAACATTTTGAGAAGGTATCAGATATGACTTCTCCTGGTTGGAGATTAGTCCCACTGTCTTCCAACAGCAACAGGTCCCTTAGTAGGATACATCTGAGAACATTGTGCATTAAGCAGTCATTGAAATACAGGATGAGGGGAACCACTAACAACATTAAATGATTTGCCATTACTCCCATCACCCTCATAAAGTTTCTGGAAGCAGAAGCCACAGAAGGAAAGAGTCAGAAATTGAAAGACCTCCTGGTGCAGACAAAACCGCAGAAATCTGTTGTATGATGGGATGATGGTGATGTGAAGGTAGGCATCTTAGAGGTCTGTGGAGACCACCCAGTTCTTGACTGAGGTGTATGTTTCCATCTCTTCCTGAAGAAATCTTTTTAATGGGAAAAGATAATGAGTCAATATTTTCCCCCTTTCTTTCAAACCAGGAAGACCCAGAAACAGAATCCCTAACTTTGAATGTTTGTCACTCTCTCTACTGCCCCCTTCCTTTGAAGGGTGTGTACCTCTTCTCTTATGGATTCCAGTTTGGTCTGGTGAAACCAAATGGAGGTCCTTGATAGAGGTGGATGGTCCCAGAAGCAAAGCCAATAACCCTCACTTACATGAACCATCTGTCAGGTCTGATCAGGCCTTTAAAAAAGCCTAGTCTGGCACCTAATGGGATATTATGAAGAGCAAGACGTGGCAAAAGAGGGTGAGACTCCCTAAGGCAGACTGCCTCCCTCCTTAGGGAAGGGGGAGGGGTAGACTTCCTGCCCTAGCCTTTCCAGCAACCCCATCTTGTGAAAGAAGGTGAAAAGGATTTTAAAAGGGGTTGGACAGTTCTTCTGGGACCCCTGTTTAAGCTGTTTAGGTAGGGAACCCATAGACTTCTTAGGGTGAGGACACTTCTTAGCCACTTTAGCTGGGTCTGGGACCATGGCCAGCAACTGGTGTTGTTGATCCTTGAGATCTTGAGAGGCCACTGTAGGGATTAAACCACCAAATAAGGTCTCTGTGTCAAGTGGAGCTGCTCTCAATAGGTTCTTGCTGTGCTCAAGTAAATACTTTGAAGTATCTAATGCAGAATACCTACGGAGTTTGAGAAGTTCAACCAAAAGAGCCATCAACATTGAGAGTGGATATATCACTGTCTTTTGGACAGCCTCCAAAGTCTCTGCATGGCAAGCCAGTGACAAAGATTCCTCCTTCAACAGGTTGAAAGAGGCAGTTGCAAAGAGATCAGCATGTGAAACTATGGTAAACAGCATGCAAACCTTTTAAATACCATAGCACTGAGAGACTTAATGGGGGATACTGGGCCAGGGCCCCATCAATATCACCACCAGCACTGCTCCGGAATCCAAGGTGTGAGGTTGAAGGGTCAAGAAGGCAAATGGACCCTTTAGCTGGAGGTGGAAACCAGGAGCTGTAGCATAGATGAGGGGACTGACCATCCCTTCTGCTGTATGGATGCCTCTTGGCCTTGTGAAAATTCTGTGCTATCCCCTTAACCTTCAATGAATAAGGGAGCAATAGAAGGTCCAATTTAGACTGCACCAACGAAAGCCTCTCCAAACTGGAGAGGATACTGGTGTCACAAGAACCAGAAGGCTTTGGACACAGACCTAGGGGAAGAAGGCAATAAACTTTGTTAACTGCCTTTTGAAAAGTCCAAACTTCTTCATCTTCCATCACCTGACCTGTGGGGTAGGATGGAGATGGGAACCCCAAAGAAGAAGAATGACCCAACAATAATTGGGTCCTTCTGGAATTCATTTGAGTCTACTAGAATTGAGAGTTCATCATCCTGTCTCTGCTCATGGGACGAGACAGGGTTTTCTCACATTCCTATATGTATATGATCGTGTTTTCCAGTGTAGAACATCGGTGCAGGACATGTCCCTTTTGGGAGTTGGCAACTACTTTAAACTGGAAAGCATTTTGGGAGTTGGCAACTTTTTTACACTGGAAAGCATCAATGATTCCTCCCTAACAGGAGATGACAACTTTCTTACAAGGAAGTGTCACTGATCTCTCCCTAATGGGAGCAGACAACATCCTTACACCAATGATCCATTCCTTATTGGAGTTGGGGACTTGCTTACACTGGGAAGTGCCAATGACACCTCCTGGGAATGGAGAGGATCTTCCTGAGAAGAGGAGGATGCAGCTCCATTCTTCTTGGCTCTACAGAAGTGGTGACTTTTAGCCAAATCCCACAACTCGTCTGACCATCAGGCACAGAAAAGAACATCTGTCCATGCCAGTACACATAGTACATACCAAGCAGGTGGGGTGAGTGTCCCAAGCAACCTTCTTATGACCACATTTGCCAATTGCTTGTGGCATGCTGAAAGACTGAAAGAAAAAACAAAAACAAAAACAACTTAAACAAATTAGTAGTGAGTAATAGCTACCCTAACCCTGGTTACCAATGAGGGGATAAAATTAGAAGCACTGCTCTGCTAGCGTGTGAACAAAAACTCTCAATATTAACAAAATGGCACAGATAAAAGTAAAACACAAAAGGACTGGGGAGAAAATTCTGAAAGTCATTGAGTGTTCAGAGAAACATGATAAATGCAAGAAGTCCAAGGAAAAGAAGGGTAATATTCCAAATTATCTAAGTAACTAAAGCATCAGACTAGGATCATTTTGGTTTTGTTCTAAGACTTCCAATTACTAACTGGAGGAGGAAATTCACCTTGGACTGGGGATAAACACCAGGAAATGTGATACTAAAGTAATAATAGCAGGTGTTGTATTACTGTTATTAAAATACACCTTTTATACTTGATTGGTAACACATTATCTTAGGTGCTAATTTTGTTTTTTGGGTGATTTTTGTTCTCAAGTTTGTTTTCAGACACCAAATGAATAATTTCATGCTTAAGGACAACAAAAAATAATTATTTTTGTGTTCCGAAAACATACAGAAAATACAGTATTATTGTTGTTGGGTAAAATTCTATTGTGTAATTTTTAAAAGAAAAAAATTATCTTTATAAATAAATAGTTTGAGAGAAAACTAGTGAAACATGGAAGTACAATATTACAACTAAAGCAACAGCAAATCTGGAACTGAAAATTACATTTAATAACTAAGTACACCTCTCCCTCAATAACTCGCACACTAAGGGGTCCAAAAAATAGACCACTCTATAAGCGAGGGTGTGAGTTACTTAGTGACCTAAAGAAAATTAAGAAGGGGATGCCATCCCCACTGGATATGGAGAATAAATTTGGGGGGGAGGGGGGTAATGAGACTGTTTAATAGCTGAATATTCATTTTATAATCGTGTTGGGAATAATTGTCAATAAAGAGCTTTTTCTAATGAAGTTGTCCACATTTTTGTATAAATTAACTTTATTTTCAAGATACCCAACCTCTGAAAGATCCTTAACATTTTCCAAGAGGTTTCAACAATCATCACATGTACGCAAAATTATTGTGTATTACATCACTGCTTTTTGGTGTTGTTGATTCACAACAAAACAAGATTCCTTTTTTTCAAAAACTAGGGACATTTATTTCATGAAACAACCGTCAATCTCGAACAAATTTTTGTTTTAATTGTTCTATTAGTAAATTCCTGATGCTGTGATTTCGTTACAAGTAATAGTGAAACTTCTTCTCATCCCTGAGGAAATCTCTGAGTGCCAATTCAGGAATTTTAAGTTCACAACAAACTCTGGAACTTGCTTTTCCATAATGAACCGTATATGTGAACCAAAGCTTTTTATTCACCATGTGCTCATTTCTCTTGGTTGCCTTGCTATCTTTCATCATATTTGTGAATGAGTAGGCTAATTCAAGGTAGTTTAATTATATTACTTACATAATAATATTTATAACAGTGTGAGTTGACTTGACACATGACATGGCTGCTAGCTCTTACACAGGTAGGATTTGCATGCCTTTTACTTTTCTTTTATTCCACACCCTTTATTTGATTTGATACAAAAGATGTAATTAACATGATAATACAAGCAGGTCTTCTTTCATTTGAGTGTGTGTAACAATACAATAAATACTACCGCAAGTCAGAGATCAAAACATGATCGGCACTTAATTAGGTTCCCACAGAAACGCTAGTGGACATAGCTGTGACGGTAGATTGACATTTTTCATGTTTGAATACAAGAGGGCATATTGCATTTATGATGATTACACTGAAACTGAATTAAAAGATAGAACTAAAACACAAATTTCACTTCACAAAACTTATTTAATTGGTATTTATTTATTAAAGTGTTGCCACCAGTAGGCATTAGTGACATTTTCATTGATCAAACTTTCGTTGAATATTGCTATTTATAGTGCACTGAGAATCTGGTTTGGAAAGAAAATTTAACAAACTATATAACTTCTTATTAAAATTTGAGAATTTCATAAATTTCTGACTACTAACCACCGTTTTCAACAATAAAACAAGTGATATATCAAGGTTTCATTTACCAATTTTGATAGCAATTTTCTTCACGTTCAACAAATGGGGCCAATTTGTTTATTTTTATTTTCTAGTAAAAACAAGTGGGATCCATGCCTGATCCTGCATTATAAGCGGGTTTGTGAGATATCTGGGCATGAGTTATCGAGGGAGTGGTGTATATCAATATTTTCTTATTTCTTATCTTTTATACCTCCTTTTAATGATTTTATATTTAATTTTACAAATATTTTGCTACAAAAATAATTTTTTTAACAACTGTCCAGCAAAACCCATTAAAATTCTGGTACCATAACTCCAATGTGGTATGTGACACACCTTCTAATAGTGACGTATAAGCATACCAAGTTTTATCCCTTAACGTCAATGGGTTTTAAAGTTACAGAGTGTGACAGATGAACAAGTCAGATGAATGAATGGATGGAAGGAGGGATGGATGAAAATGCTAATACTATGTCTGTAGCTTTTCTTGAAAAGATGAGGAACGATAAAATCAACAAATCCTCGTAGCTCTATCATTTTTGTGGCAACGTCTGGTGTTCATGTTGGCAGAGGCTAAATGCACATTAAAGTTAAAGAGCGCTAAACAGAAGTTATTTTATGCTATCGTTACTGCCTCTATAAAGAACCTGCTCCAGTAGGACATCTTTCTTTGGTGGTGGTGGATCCATCATGGACAGGTGCTCAAGGAAGCGCTGCATTTCTCCCAGCACTGGAATCTGGTCCAGCATTGGTTCTGTCAGAAATGACTGTAGCTAAGATGTAAAAATAAGTAACATGCGTCAATAACAGAAAACTTTATAAAGAACAGTTTTTCCCAACTGAGAAGTTTACATTTGTTACATTTCAAGATACCTGGCCACAATGTAAGCAAGAAGGTTTGAATATACAAAATACTATTAACAGTGGATTCATATAAAACAATGGTAAAATTTTTGTGAGTAATTAAGCTATTGGTTATGCCTTTGATTCTTGGAAGGTGTCTTATTTTCTTCAAAGGTGGATCAGTTTATGCTGGGCTTTTAAAATAATCATTTGTGGCATTAAAGACTGGTACACCATGAAATAAATCTGTGTTTGTATAACACAACAGAACAAAATGTCTAAGTGCAAAAGGTTAAAAAATTGCTATAAAAAAAATAATTGCTATAAGAACATGAAAGCTAACCAGTTCATCAACATGTGCATACAAACATGCATACAAATTGCATTTGTCTACCTTAAGTGATTTTTGCTTAATTGTGCTAACAATGTTTTCATCACAAAAAATTTCCACATCCAAAAAGTTGACAACTGTGTAAAAAATTGAAAAATTGAAGTATAAGTAATGGTATACTAATCTACACATGGATACAAATATGCTAGCAAAATTTCTTTGGTCTGCAATCAGTGTTTTTGTGTAATCTTGGCAAACCAGCTTCTCAGGACAGACAAATGGATGGAGGGATGGACATGACCACTGCAAGTAGTGGGAAAATAATAAAAGTGAATCCACTGTAACATGTTCCCATTAATACGAGTATACAACCATTGAATGCTCATCAAAGAAAAGTAATCAAGACACTTTTGTTCCCACCCTTTATGTACAATAAACAAGGAATCAGACAATGAATCACTTCAAAGAATAACAGAAAATCTCTTCCCATAAATTGTTGTTCTGAACCCAACACATCCAAATAAAGAAAGTCTGAATAAACAAAACTTCAATGTGTACTTGAAATGTAATTTATTTATGACTCAGAAAGAATTTGAAAAAAAAAAATAAAAAATTCTGGGTCCATGCTGGGGAGTGATTTAGCCACCCTAGCTCTTGTAATTTCCCAGCAAAAGGATGGTTTTTACATCTGAGTATTCTGTGATTTATCAATTGGCTGTATGACAACTCAATCTTTATCCTTTATATGGGGACCTCAATTTGAAGTCCTGACCATATTATGTTCTTACGAAAATTTATGTTTATAAGATATTATTCAAATACATGACCAATCATAATAAATTAGGAGAATAGATAAAAGGTTACATCCCTTTACCTCATGGTTGGCCCTGGCTCTAGTCTCCTAAAGCATGAGAAGCAGTGGTGAGTTTCATGCTAGATATGCATAAAGGATAGCACAGATCAAAAAAAGGGATGTGGAAAAAAATCTTGCTCCTGCAATTCCAGCAAAAGTAGAGTAACAAGTATCATTACAAAACAGGCTGAGGAAACTGGGAAGTAGCATGTTGTGCTGCTGATATAAACCCCACCAGGCCAAATGTAACATATATACTCGCTTTTAAGTTGGATCCAACTGAAAACTGCACAAACCCAGATCTGGCCATTGTCTAATGTGCTGGCAGATCTGGGTCTATGCAGTTTGTTAGGACTAATCAGTAAAACAAACAACATAGACCCTGATCTGCTGGTGCATTATGCTACAGCTGATCAGGGTCTGAGTTGTTTGCAGTTGGACTGACTGATAAGTGAGTATAAATGGTAGGCTATCTGATCTCCGTTTGAAGGTTTGAATAATGTCAGTTAGGGAACAAGTTTTGCTCAAATGCTATGTTTGCAGCAACTGCCCTAACCTCATGAGCAGATATGCATAAGAAATTCATATGGTCTTGGGTTAATTCCATGTAGGCTGAGCAGATAACCCAACACATCCAGAAGAAAAGTGCCTGAGTGAAAATATCCTCGCTTCTTTCTGAGCGGAAAGAACAAGCAAGTTCTCCCTCTTCTAATCAGTACATTTCTGGTAACAATTCAATGCCCTGATGGAGTACTGAAGATGCCCTTGGGATGAATAGTCCTACAAAGACAGTTGTTTAAAAACAAAAGATTGATTTCCCACGAGCAAAAGCCTGTTCTTAACCATGAAACCAGGAGCTGTCACGAGAGAAACCAAACCACTGTGAAAGAACTGCAAGTAGTTGGGTCAACCGAAAAGTAATGAATTTCACTGATTCTGCTTGCCAAGGCTTGGGTGACTGGAAGCAGGTTGCATACAAGAGTTAAGTCATCAAGCCTTTAAACAGTGGTTCAAAGGGTGAATTTTTCCACACCCTCGACACCCAAGGCAGGTCAATTTCAGACAAAGGGCCAAGGTTTTTGATTAAGATATATCAAACTTGGCAGGAAGGTTGGACATGGTCTTTCTAATGACCTATGTCCTTGATACTACGATGATGACATGTGTTGGAATCATGGAACAGTAGCCCTTGATTGTGATCGGGGAATTGTGATTGGGGATAACTTCTTCTCCATGAAGAGTAAAAGGAGGAAGTTAGCCATCTGTGGTACTGATGCTTTGGAAAAAGTGATGTTTCTCTATGCTCACACCACTGAAAGAAGATTCTCCATTTCCCTTCATAAGGTTTTAAAGTGGTGGGTCTTCCGCCTAAGCAATTTTGTACACCATCATTTTGCAGAGATATTTCTTTCTGAGTGCTTGTTTGATATAAGCAAATTGTGCAGATTCAGCATTTCTGGGTTGGAATGGAAAACCTGCATGCACAGTTGCTTCAGCAGGCATGGCATAGCAAGATTTTCCTGGGAATTCCTCTGCTAGATTCTGGCAATCATTTACCCTGGATTAGTCTGCACCCAGATTCCCTCACCTTTTGAATGATCTTGGGAATCAGAGGGGTTTAAGGAAACATTGATCCTTTGGTCTAGTTGGCAAAAGTTTTGGCTGAAACAGGGATAGAAGGATCATCTTCATGGGTCTTATGAATAAACAGCCCATAACAAGAAGATCCACAGCTGCAATGAGAAGACCCAAGAAGCGAATAAATTACAGGCTAAAATGTAACTCACCAAGCAGATAGAAGTCAGCACAGAGATCTTTATGGCATGTTCCTGATGGAGATAAAATCAATTCAGAAATGTCTGGACTCAGTGTCCAGATGAATGAAGTACTAGGATGGAATGAGATCAGATTTGTTCTTGCTGATAAGGAATCAAAGGTGCAGCAAGAGAGAAACAAGAGATTTCATGTCTTTGTGTAAAAGGTTGCTCACCTTCATTGTTGGAGAATGCCATACAGGCATTTTAATATCAGTGGTTATGAAATGTGACATTGCCTAGTCCATGACATTGGTGAACACCCAGAGACTGAGATTAAGACCGAAAGGGAGAGCCCCAAACTAGAACACAGTATCCTCAAAAGTGAACCTCAGGCATTTCCAGGAAGACCTGTGTATGAGATATGAAGGTAGTCATCTTGGAAGCCTAAGCTTACTGTAAAGCCCCCTCCTGAATGACCTTGAGGATCGACTCCAGGGTCTCCATTCTGAATCTGGCTACCTGAATTTGTTAAATGAGAGATTAGGTTAGTGATTATGTCTGAGTTTGCCTCTGACCATGGAGACTAAGAAAAATTCCAGTCAGCTGCTGTTGCAAACACCCTCTACTGACCTTTTCTTGAGGACAGAGTCTATTTCCTGCTGCAAGACATTAGCCTTGTATGGGTCTTTGGGAACATTAAAGGCAAAGCAAACCTTGAAGGTCCTCTGAGATAAATTATATGACCCACAGGTCCTCAGGGCAGAGTCTCTCACACTCCATGGTGAAATGCTTAGGTCTTCCCCCACTGGAATATTGGAAAAGGGCTACATGAGCATGGCATCATTTTTTGCAGGAAGGAGGCTGTTGGGCTGAAATTGGTCTTCTCTCCCTGTGCCCTGTTGTCACTCACTCTGGGATACCTGGCCCAAGCCAAAGTGTAAGGTTTGAAGGAGGGTTTCCCAACTGGGCATGCATTATAGAGGTCCTTCTTATTTCTCTGGTCCCTCTTGGGTAATGAAAGTGGGGCTCCAGCTATTTGGGTCTGTGCAAGGCTTGCCTCAGTCTGTTTCCTAAACTCATCTATGTGGCCATGAACAACATGACAAAGGCTGAGATCTAAGGGCTTCCTTATAATCTTTGAGTTGTGCAGAGATGAACAAAAAGGCACCTTTCTCTGCACACTGGAGGTTAATGGAAACAGCTATGGAATTGGAAAGTGAGTATTCAGCTGCCTTGTTCAGTAAACAAGCCATGAGCAAGACTGACTGACAGGCATGTCGGTCTGAGGGGGTCTGATGTGTGGTATCTAGGCTATGCCCAACTTGGTGCAAGATAGCCACAGAGACCAGATCAAGCATGGAACAAATAGCTACAAAACTGCTAACGAGTTGTTGTACGTTGTGAAAGAGTTTCTGGTCCATGTTTATGGATGAATAGGTATGAGGTTGATGGAGTTACATCCCCTTAACCTGAAGAAGGCCCAATCTCTGCTCCACTAATGTACATGAAGCAGCTTCAAATCTTGTGAGAGATATGGGCTTGAGATAGCATATAGATATGCCTGGATGCAGCTTGTAGAAAAATTTTCCCCCACAAATTCAGCGTCCAGTGACTGCATCAATGAGAAGCTGCTGACAGATTCAGGAAGGTAGCCAGTTGTGCTGCTGCTATGGGTTCCACCAGGTCAAATTGAGCCCTTTGGGATGAAATGTCTCTGGGTAAAATCTAGAGAAAGTCATACCTGCCAACCATCCCACAGCTTGGATAATGTCAATTTGGAGACAGTTATGCTCAAATGCTATGCTAGTAGCTACTGCCCTAACCTCGTGAGCTGTTATGTGCAGGAACGCATTGGTCTTGTGTTAGTTCCTCATAAGCAGAGAGGATAACCCATTGGATCCAGGATGACAGAAATAACACCCCTTCTTCTAGAGTGGTGAGAACAAGCAAGATCTCTGTCTTCTGATCAGCTCAGTTCACTTGGGTTCCATTTCAGAGCCCTTACAGGGTCCTGTAGACACCCTTGGGGTGAAGGGTCCAAGGAAAATAGAGATTGTAAGACAAGGAAGATAGAGTTTGTAATACAAAGGGCTCATTCTCCATGAATGGGAGCCTGTTCTTGGCAATTAAAGCCAGGGCCATTTTGAGTGAACTTGAACCACCATGGCATTACTGTTGATATTTTGGTTCAATTAAGAAGACATACATCTTTCTAAGACTCCCTGCTGTAGCTAGAATGACTAGGAAGCAGGATGGTAGGAGAGTCAAGAATGTTCAAGACATTGGTTCAAAAGGTTGATTTATTCAACCACGTCAGAACTCACAGAAGATTCCATTTTGGACAATGGGCCAAAGCCTTCAGTTGAGACAGTAAAACTCTGCAAGAAGGTCAGAGAGGTCTTTGTTCTGGCCTATATACTCCCTTCCATGATGTCAGAACATGTCTAAGATTGTGGGGGTATGGTAGCCCTTGAAAGAGATGAAGCAAACTTCCTTGGAAAGTCCAAAGGAGGAATTCAGCTAACTGTGGTACTGAGGCTTTTGAGGGAATGTGTTTTCACTTGCACCACTGGAAGAGAAGCTCTCCACTTCCCCATACATTTTTAAAAATGGTGGTCCTTTTTGCCAGAGCAAATCTGTTCACCACTTGTTCTGAGAACCATTCTCTGGGTATGGCAGGAAGACCTGCATTCATGACTGTTTGACCACACAGAGAGAAGGCAGGATTTCCCTGGGAATCTCTGCTGCTAAATTCAATAGATCATTGATACATTATTTTTTTCCCAGTTAAGGACAGCAATCAAAATTAGACAATACTCCAATTCCTTCACTCTTTGCAAGATTTGGGCAACAGAGGAGATACAAAACAGCATATGACGCAAGACTGTTTCAGTCCAAAGAAAGGGCATCGACTTCCTAGGCTTTCTGATCTGGGACTAAAAAGACAAAGGTTGGGAGCTTTGCGTTCCACTTTATTGCAAAAGGTTTATGAAAGGACAACCCCAAAAAGTGCAAATTCAACTGAAGATGAAGATGAATCAACTAAATCTGACAGAACATTCAGTCTGCCTAGAATGCAGAGGACTTGGATGTGGATTTGTTGGCAAAGGCACCACCTGAGAAAATCTCAAATCAGGGGGGCACAGACTGGGGACTTGTTTCCCCCTTGCTTCTGATGTAATGAAGACAGCTGATATGCCAGACAGAATGAGAACGAGAATGCCATTTACAGACAGCATCTCCTGCCATGATTGAAAAGTATGCTCTATGGCCCTCATCTCCAGGTAACTAATGTATAATGACTGCTCTTAAGGGAACCAGACTCCACTCACTTCTGGGAAGGACAGCTGGAGGTGGGTAGCCCAGCATGTCATGCTGGTGCTTGAGCAGATCATGATTTACAGCAGTTGCTCCTGCAACAGGATGCCAGCTGTAAGCCAAGTAATGTCCTCCCATTTACTGAGATGGAACTGCATATTGCCAAAAACTAGATGTTTCATCTAGTGGGCCAAGATAAGCCACCACTGGGATAAAAGGATCATCTGCAGTGGTCTCATGAACAAGTGGCCCAAAATTAGAGCATCCAATGTCATACTGAGGAGACCCAATGAGCGCAGAAATTCACAGAGCTGAAATTTGATTCTTTGAGCAAATGTATACATCACCAAAATGATTTTTACACTTTCTCAAATGTGGCAGACTTAGTTCAAGTGGGTTTAGAACTCCATGCCTAAATGACTGAAATGCTTGGATGAGATACGCTTGGATTTGTCTTTATTTTCAAGGAATCCAAGTCAAAGCCACAGTGAAACAAACAATTGCATGACTTAGTGCTTTGCAGAATGCAGACCAGGAAGTCTGACTTCACGAACATAGATATAGTTAAGAAGAGTGACACAACTCTGTTTATGATTCTTGTAAAGCCCCAGGGTCTGATATTCAAACTGCATGGGAGTGCCCAAAACTAGCAGATGTGTCCCTGTATGTGAATCTTATGAAGACCTGAATGGGTATGTGAAGTTATCTCGCAGGTCCAGGCTGACTGCAAAACCATCCTCCTGAACTGCATTCAGAACCAATTTCAGTGTTCCCATTTTTAAGATGGTGCCTGAATGAGGTGGGTGAGAAAGTTTAGATCCATCACCAGACAAAGTTTGGCATTGGCTCTGGGTCCAAGGAACAGGTCTGGAGTAAGATCTCATTGAGTCTGCACTGTGAACAATCTCAACTTTGAAGGAAAGTGTTGATTCTTGCTGCATGATGCCTGCTTTGTATGGGTCTCTTGGGAAATCTGTAATGATGGGTACTGTTTACAATGGGCAAGGGGTACTGAACGTTGTCTGAAGGCATTCCAAAATGACAGATCAGCGAGGCAGTGGTTCTTGTTCCATGGAAAAATTGAATTCCTCCATCCAGAATGTTAGAAAGGAAGCATAATCATGGCATTATTGTGGACAGGATTGAGAGCAAGGGTATGGAATGAATGTTCCACAATTTGATGTCTTAGAGGGTTATTCCTGTTTCTTCGATCTAGAAAACAGGGGCAAGACTCTGGGTCATTTAGCCTATGTGGTTTTGCATCTTTGGTGGCCTGTTATGATTTTAAAATGGCCTTGTGATGATTTCCCAGACAGTGGATGTGAAGTGAAATGCATCTGTTTTCGCCAGGTGATGATTAACAGACATAGCTATGGCATTAGGTAAGTGAGTGTTGATCCATATCATAGATTCACTCCCATGCATAAGTGTCAGTAGGGTTCTCAATGAAAGGGTTTAGGCTATGTTCAGATTGTCAACAACTGGGACTACAGGGTAAAAGTTCAGCAACTGTGCCTTGTAGCATACCTGGGTAAAAATTGCTGGCCACTGCCAGTGCAAAAGATAAAGACTGTTGACACCTGGGTCTTCCAGTGGCCTTTCAAAGCAACATAGTATGTCAGCAACTTGACCTGACTGTAGTAGATGCTTGATGGATGTAGGAATTCGTATCAAGTCTTAGATGGCTTAGAAGGTGGAGGCAGACAGAGCTCTGTATGCAGCCAGAAAACCCCATAGATCAATGTGTGGAAGACTGAGTCTTCTCTGAACATTGTCTGATCAATAAAGGCAGATGTCACTTGTGAGTGCGAATCTTCACAATGGTTACAGGAGAGCATTCTTAGACATGTGCAATAATTGACCTGTCAAAACAGGCTGCCAGGGGACAGTGAACAAATGCTGGGAATCTTTCCATCTTGGGATACAGCTATCTCCAGGCATTCACTATGTGCATCCTCAATGGTCTGGGGCTGGTACTAGGCATCTGGAAATGGGGTGTTGCTAGAGAGAATTACAGAACTATAATTTACTGAGATTAAGCCATTATTTACTTCAAATGAGATGCAATAATGTTAAATACTGAGATGTAGTTTAAGTACTATTGACTATTAGAACTGAGAATTAAGATGGCATATTAATTGTTTATCGTACCATGAAATGGACAACTTAGATGAAAAATATTCATCTGCCATGAGGACAGACCAAACATCATTGAGAAAAACATCCCTTGTAATGAGAAAACTCCTTGGATCACTCAAATTTGAGAAAAACACAAACTGGAATGTACTTGTGAGTCTTCTTGAATAGGCATACTGACTAGACACAAGCAGAAATATTAACTGGTGAATGACGTGATTTGGCATCAATTCCTCTATCCAAGTGGCGACCACTTTTGTCTGACTTCTGTCTCAGTACTTTTATTGCAAAAACACACCAAAAGACAGGTTAACATTTTGTTCACTTGAGAGAGCTGGATTTGCATGGCAGTTGGATGAACTCTTAGCCTATTATTATTGGATAATGCAGTTTAAGAAAAATTAGTGATGAATTTTATTTCAAAACTGTGGTACACCTAGCAAAACAGACCAAGCTATTCACTGCATCAAATAAGGCAGTCCTTGTAAATGAAGACAACAAACAATGGCTGGATACATCACAAAAAGACCATATACAATGAAAACTCCAAGTTTACTTTTTTTTTGCCTCAGGTCACCAGCTACACTCCCCTCCTCCCCTCCAAATCCATTGAATGCTATTGTAATCTTTATACAAAGCCAATTGTCATGCTACTTTTCATTTAAAAGAGCAATGTAAAAAGTTGTTAATCAAGTCACAAGCTTTTGTAATAAACTTTTGTGCTGATTTAATAGCTATAGTTATATCTGCATTTGTACAGAATTCCACCCAAAATTCTGTGACACATGAACCTTCAAGATGGGAGAGAAATTCTATACTTCTGAGGCTAAACACAAGCATAATTATCTCCATATAGATTTTATTAGATTAATACCAGTAAATATAAATTAATTTAGCCATTATTTCATATTATTTAAGGAGGGAAGATTGAACTTTCATGATGAGCATCAGTCACCTATTTTTGGCAGTCACCTATTTTTGTGGTTAGTGTCTAAGAATGAGAACAATTTCATAGATTCACACATATTTAGTATTTTCATAATGTTTAATTTTATATTTCTTTTGCTTTATTATCATTTATTTTAAAATGAATAAAATGTCATTTATAGACAATTTTTCTTCAATTCTAATAGCATTATATAACCATTATAGTGATGACATGCCATTACACCCTGTACAGGCATTAAATTCTAAATTCTGACTTCCATTACTTTAGTACTTCTCCCTATTTTCCCATTGCCTAGTCCTATTTTGGCAAGCATGAGAAGTTATAAACAAATACATAAACATTCACACACAGGTAAATCACAGTCCTTTTGTTCTACACTCACACATGAAGTACACAGAATAAACTCAATGTACGTAGATGGGTACCAAATTAATATCACTCACACATGAAGTACACAGAATTAACTCAATGTACATAGATGTGTACCAAATTAATATCATGTTGAAAAATACTCATCTGACATGCATGGCATGTACAAAGATGCACATATTACATACATGAAACTTATTCAACAGATAATTTTTATGGAAAGATTTCATTCTTTAGATTTTAATAAAAACAGTACCATGATGTTATTAAGTATCAAGTTTTTGACTCATGAAATTTAAAGTTTGCCTCTTCAAATCTATGTTTTGACTCTCCACATTTAGACCTTACAGTTCCTAACTCCCCATTTTGAATTTCTATTGAGAGCACTGTATACAGAGTTTGCATTTACCTATCAGTGTTCAAAAAAATATTCTCACATACAGACTAAGGACTATCCCTCAAATGGACTGATATTCTACTGTCCAAATTTTTTTCCAGAATTCAAGGTAAGTCCATCTTTTCCTTTTAACTGCTGAGTAGTGAAACCATCTGTGATATTCATGAGTGATAAGATTTTCAAATCAGTTCCTGTGGAAGCCATACTGGATGTAAGATCGGCACCATTTTCATTTAGGACAAACCGGACACCATTAGAAGACTTTTGGTGACAACTCAATGCCAATATGACCATGCATTCAGGAAAATTTGTTAAAAGATTTTCAATATGTTTATTGTGACTGCCATATTGGATGTCCAAGCAGAACCATTTTCATTTAGGACCAACTAGATATCATTAGAAGTCTTTTGGTAAAAAGCTTATGTTGACATGACCATCAATGGTGGCCATACTGGATGTCAGATTGGCATCATTTTCATTCAGGGCCAATGAGACACCATAACTCTTCTGGTGAAAACCCTATGTCGATATGACTTTCCATTTACGAGATGTAACAACAAGAAGACTTTCAAGATGGCTGCCATGGCAGCAATATTCAAGGTCAGATCAGCACTGTTTTCATTCAGAACCAACTAGATTTTATAATTAGTCTTCTGGTGAAAACCCCATGTCAATATGACTTTCCATTTAGGAGTAGCAATAACAAGATTTTCAAAATGGCCGGTGCGGGAGCCATACTGGATGTTAGATCGGAACCATTTTCATTTAGTACCCACTATACAACATACGAAGTCTTCTGGTGAAAACCCAATGTTGATATGACTTTCCATCTAGGAGGTGTAGCAATAAGTTTTTTTTTATAAGGTGGCTGCTGTGGCAGCTATATTGGATTATCAGATTGGCACAATTTTTATATAAGACCAACTAGACATCATAAGAAGTCTTCTGGTGAAAACCCCATACTTATATGACTTTCCGTTCAGGATGAGTAGCAATAACAACATTTTTAAGATGGCTGTTATGGTGGCCATACTGGATGTAATATCAGCACCATTTTCATTCAGGACCAAGAAGACATCATAAGAAGTTTTTTTAGTAAAAACGCCATGTTGATATGACCATCCATTCCGCTGGAGTAGCAATAACAAGATTTTCAAGATGGCCACTGTGGTAGTCATATTGGATATCCGGGAGGAACCATTTTCATTCTGGACCAACTAGACATCCTAAGAAATTTTCTGGTGAAAACCCCATGCTGATATGACTTTCCATTTGGAAGGAGTAGAAAAGATTTTCAAGATAACTGCCATGAGAGCCATATTGGGTCTCAGATCAGCACCATTTTCATTTTAGGGCCAACTAGAAATCATAAGAAGACTTTTAGTGAAAACACTATGTTGATATGACCATCCATTTAGGAGAAGTAGCAATAACAAAATCAATTTGATGTCCAATCAGAACCATTTTCATTAAGGACCAATTAGACATCATAAGAAGTCTTCTGGTGAAAATCTCACGTAGATATGACTTTCTGTTCAGGAGTAGCAATAACAAGATTTTCAAGATAGCTGCTGTGGTGGCCATATTGGCTGTCAGATTGGCACTATTTTCATTATCAACTAGTCATAATATGAAGTATTTTAGTGAAAACCCTATGTTGATATAACAATCCATTCAGAAGGAGCACTGATAATAAGATTTTCAAGGTGGCTGCTGTGGTGGCCATATTGGATATCTGAGCAGCACCATTTTCATTTAGGTCCAACTAGAGATGAACGTGTGTGTAAAGCTCATGGCAATCCTCCAAGTAGTTTAAAAGAAGTAGCGATAACAAACTGGTGCTAATGGACAGATTGATGTCAGACAATGAACAACAGGTCAAGCCCGTAAGCTATGACCAGTAGAGCTAAAAATCAACTTGCACTTTACAGTTTTTATGTACAATCTTATAAAATCAATAGGTCCCATTGGCAAGTAGCTCTAAGAAGAAGATCCTTGGGTGTAGTGATATCCTTTTGAGCCATTGATGTACATTCATATGAACCAGAAAAGATATCCATAAACTTTGAGACATAAATAGGAAATATTTGTTGTGAATTTAATTTTAGTTTTATATGAGTAATGAATATCCACAAAATTAAGTACACCATGAAAAAAGTATTGGTGATTGTGTGTTACGGTAAAAGTATGACCCCATAAAATACTTGCAAACCACAAAATTGTATCCCCCCCCCCCCCAACAAAAAAATGTTCTGATTTTACAGTACTTCCATGTTGTTATGTTTCTTCCTCACATTTAATTAGCTTTAAAATCTCAGACAGTCACTGCTTGGAGGATTCCAATGGGCTGTTAGCCCGGATATTGTCAACAAATGCTGCAAATTCATATTTATGAAGATGGTTAAATATATTTTACTTCAAAGAGCAAAATTTAAAAGCACACAAAATAAGGTAAAATACATGACCCTTGACCATCAGCCTTTATCTTAGGTTCTGTCTGAAATCCACCTAAAGCAGACCTGCCAACCATTACAAGACCTTCTCAGTAAGGCAGTCAATAAGTTTCCTTAAGTTGGTCCAATTTTTAGTATGGTGTAACAAAATATCATGTACTGCCATAGACAACTTTGAATACATGCATTTGAAAAGTTCAGAAGTGTGATCTGATGCAGGGAAGGCAACATTATGTCCTACAAAAAAGTTCATAAAAGTACACTCCGACTTTCCTGACCTCCAGTTCAGTTTCAGAAACTGCAGTTCCAAATCCCATTGAGGTCAATGGCTCCTTCTTTAGATCCCCCAACTTGACGTAATCTTTCATTTTTTAAAATTTCACATGGCAGCAGCAATCATCTCTCCTGCAGTATCGACAAAAGGTGATGTACAAAAAATGAAATTGTTTTCTTTCCCACTTTTTTCCAAGCACAGCCAAGAATCCAAATATTCCTTTTTATACTTCTGTGCTGATTGTTTGAATTTTTTAAGAGGCTGATTGTCCCTTTCACCTTCAATGTGTTTTTGTTTCTTGGACACCACTTCCAGATAATGCCATAACGTAAAAGCAAAAGCTTGATCATGCAGAAATTTTATATGAAAAACGTGGGCAATTAAAACATCTGAGGTACTCCTGTAAAGTCAGCCTGGTTCCCTGACCTACTCCACATCCAGATCAAACCTGGACATGCCAATATCCGGATTTGACCGCAATGATCATATTGCTGCATTTCTGCTATATTTCCATAAGTCCATAATTTAAGGGTCATTTCAGTAAGACTTATTATAAAATCATAAGGGTTGGAAGGTCTGCTAAAACTCCTAAGGCATGTTCTGTGAAAACCTATTCACATTATACTTTTGTATGTTGTCACAAAAATTTTCAGAAATCCACTGACTTAAAAACAAGTACCTTCAGTATAGCATTCTTCTTGTATGAGTTCATGTCATACTTTTGTTGACAAGATGGGGACATTAGGAGATTGAACAAGGCAATCCAAACCTGAAAAGATGAAAATGGTAGAATAAGCTCATTACATTGTTATGTATCACAAACAAATTAAAAACATTAATGTTCCTCATTTTTCTGTGGTCAAAAGGGAGTTTTTGTTGTGGGTTGGCTTTTTTCCATGATACATGCATGTGATGTGCAGCATTTATATAAAGGATATCAATGATTTCTGAGTAGAAATAAGAAAATATTTCATGATTGAAGTGGAAACACTGTATTGTCATGAGTAGTGAAGCCACGAGTGACAATACAAAATGTTTCCACTTTTTAAGTGATATATTTCCTTATATCTAGTAAAAAACCATAGATTTTTCTTTTTATTATATATTTTTAAGGCAAAAACTGTTGATTTTCATTAATTTTTTTCCTTCACTCTGTGCCAATGTGATTAACAGCTGCATTACTACATCATTAAAAAGATGTTCTGACATTTTACAATAATTTTAGGACAGCAACTTTGTACAAATTCAGCTTGTACATATAATGCTTCACATTTTGTAGTTTGTCAAATTAATTAATGTTTTCATATGAAAATAACGAGATTTTTATTTTTATGAACACATTTCTTGTGCAGATTGATACAGTGAACATTGTTCAGGTGGAGGTAATGTAGAAACCTTGCACAGCATCATATCCAACAGACTTCAGAGTGTAACACATTTAAGCAAAAGATTTTAATGATTGTGAGTTTACCTATAAGGTTTTTGGTTCTTTATTTTGTTTACCTCACAATTCAAATGTTGACTGTGTGGCCTTGTCAAGCTTGTAGTCTTGTTCGGTAACAGACGTTGCACCCAAATTTTGATTGTCACTTAATTTCGGTTTGCAATAAACACTCATCTATCCCCAATTTATCCATCATTTTCAAACATGATTATAACTGTGATCAGAGTTTTAAATCGCTACTTAAACAATTTTATGACTATATTTAACCAAGAGTTTTTCCCTAAAAACGTGTACCATTTGTCATAGAGTTTAACAAGTTTACGATACTGTGTGGGTAACAGTGAATATCTAGTAGAAACAGGTCATGGAAGGTCAGTCTCTGACAATTTGCACAATTCATGTGGAAAACTATTTTTTAAAAAGTTAATACTTGAAGCCTACTTTTAGTTCCTTGGAGTTCATTTTTAGGCATTTTTATAGCACATCCTCATTGACTACATAAATTTATACTAGAGGATCTACAGTCTTGACATATTTTAAGATCTGTTCATCCTGATGGAGAGAGGAAGGGATGGAGAGATGAAGCTGAAGAAGAAAAAAAATGACATATGCCTATATATGGAAATACATATCTAAATAATATACATAAGGGCAGATATAAATGGGAAAAGAAAGTAGTTCCAAATGTGATATTGCCACTGTGGTGATAAAAGTGGTATTGCCACTGTGGCAATATCAATGTTCTCCCACTGATACATTTCAATATCTCATTATGAAATATATAATAAAAAATGGACTCCAAGACCATCTTAATTTAAAGCTCTGTATCAAAACTGAGTGAAATCCTAAAATAAAATGACATGGATGATAATGAACTTGTTGTGTCTCCCAAGTCTAAACAGGGGGCATAACTCCATAACTCAATCCTGACAATTGGACTTCTAATTGATCACATCGATTTTTTAACTCCTTATCAAATCTGGATGAAATCCAATTAACATAAACAGAGTTAACTGCATAATCAAAAATGAAATGGATGGATGAAAGTACAGATTGATGGAGGGATAGAAGAATGGATAAATTAAAAAGCCAAATTTAATATGCCCAACTTTTTTCCTCAAAGCAAGGACAAAATATAATTCATTTGCTATCACTCCTGCATCTAAGTTTGCCACTTGTGACTTTGACCTTGTAGCTACATACTGAAGTTATGTATGACTATTACTAAACCACCAATGAAAATGTGATATACAGCCATAAGTTAAATCTAATTTTAATTAATGCCAATCATACAGCAAGTTCTCACAACTTATGGTAAATAATCTTGACAGATAAAATATTGGTGAAGTACATCAGATCTACAAGGTGGAAGAAACAGGATGACACAGAGAAAAGCCATATTGGCAGAGTAATAATGAAACATTTTAGCTCAAAGTAGATAACACTTATGAATACAAGAAAAGCAATCTAGACAAAATATAGTTTTGTGGGGTTAAAATTATTTTAATTATGCAATACTTACCTGTTTACATTGCTTACCTTTTCTGGGATGCCAAGCCCCCTGTCCAAGCTAAATATTCCCTCCACCAATTAGTAATAGGAGGCCCAGAATTGAAAAGAACATGATCCCAGTTTGATCCCTCAGTCACAGCCAACATACGGAATACCTTTTGACTTGGACTGAGACTACAGGACATCAGAGCTGGTTGGGAGGAGTGAATCTTTATAATAGTAGCAGGAAAATATTACACAATTAAAATCATTTTTTTCCCCAAAAAAACTACATTTTAATAGCAGTAATACATTATCAATTACTATTGCATTGCTGAATTCACTAGTCAGGAGGGAGGCAGATGACTCCAAACAAAAAACTGGTATAAGAAAACAATGCACTTACCTTATGGTAGGAGTGTTCACTGTTAGATGGCTTGGTCACATGTTGTACTGTCTTGATTGGACATAATGAGTAAATGCCTTGACTCTGCTGCACCAAAGACTGAAGGTAAAAGGATGAAAAGGTAGTGCAAGACAACCAAAAGGCTGATCTTATAATGTCATCCAATCAGGAGTGATTCAAGTAATACAGCAAAAAGCCCTAACATTGTGGCTTTAATTCTCATGAAAGAAAGGTCCCTTTCGGGGAGAGACTGATAAGCTCTCTTGATAGCGAAGACAATCCACCTGGAAATGGTGGCCACCAAAATATCAGGGGAACCCTTGAGAAGTTGATAGAGATAATTCTAACCCGCCTTCTCCCTTTGGTGAAAGCCAAATAAAACCCTAAGGTCCTAATTGGGTAAAGAAGCCTATCTTGATCATCCCCAGTACAGATATGACTGAGACTTGGAATCTCAGTAGGAACTGGTGCTAATGAAGGTAGCTGATTGTTAGCCAGAAATCAAGGTTGGCAATGAAAAGAAACCAAATCATAGTTTCCACTGAAATATAAACAACTCTTTTCTGCTGACAAGGCATGAAGCTCACTCCTTCTCCTCAGTGATGATAAGGAGAGGAGGAACACTCTGTCTTAAGAGTAAGGTTCTCAAAGGAAGCTTCACTCAAAGATTTGTAAGGGGGTTTAGATAATGCCCAAAGAACACACAAAAGGTTACATCAAGGCATTAATGAATGAGATACTGGTCTCTGAAGCTCAAAATACCTGATAAGATCAGAAAGATTAGGGTCTGACCCAATGGTGGAACCCCTAGAGAACTTGAGAGTGTTGGAAAGGGCTGCTCTATAACCCTTAATAGTAGAAACAAAACATTATCTTTCCTCGAAAAGAAAGACAAGAAAGTCTGCAACTGCATTTAAAGGGGGACAACTAGGATCAATGCACTTTCTACTGCACCCATTATAGAAGATTCTCCACTTTCTATTGTAAACTCTGGAAGTGGATTGCCTCCTAGCCTGAGCAATTAAGTTGGCAACCTTGCTCAAAAACTGATCTTGCCAGATCAATCATTGAGATAAGCTAAGCATGAAGGTGGAGAATCTGTGGGTTGCTGTGTAAGTGAGACCCCTGTGCTGCAACAGTAGGTCCCTCCACTGTGGTAATGTTCACTGGAGCCACAGGGGGGCTATCAGGATGAGCCAAGACATGGAGATTCTGACTTGGTGGAGAAACTGTCAAATTATTTTAAAAGGTGGGAAGATGTAAGCATACAGACAATCCCACTTCAGACTGAAAGTGTCCAATGCCCAGGCACTGGAGAGACATAAAAAGGGAACTTGTTGTTCAGTTTCATAGTGAACAAGTTCACTATTGGTCTCCCACACAGTTGAAAAATATCTCTGCTACTGACTGGTGCAGTGACCATTCCATGAGGACCACACAGCCCTGTCTCGATAGGCTGTCCAGCAGGATATTCCTTTTGCCTGAAATATGGCAGACTCTGAGAGTGATCTCCTCCAAGACTGCCCATCGGAGGAGGCTCCAGACTTCCATGCAAAGAGAAGGTGCATGTGTACCTCCTAAGGTACACTACTACTGATGTGTTGTCCATTGCAACCATAACACAATGATGCCTGCTTAGGTTGACACATCCCAGTAAGGCTAGGAATACTGCCCACATTTCTAGGTTGTTTATATGAAAGATCATTCCCGAGACCAAAGCTCCTTAAGAACTACTCCCGTTGCCTCCAGGTAAGCACCCCATCCCAAATCTGATGCACCTGTGTACAGAAAGGAATGGGGTCCGGGGCTGTGAATTGGGACTCTGGGCAGGAACTGATCCCGATCAAGCCACCAACCCAGATGGTGATAAAACTTGAATCCCAGAGGAAGAGCCCAAAACTGAAATACTTCCTGGCCAAGACAAAACCGGAGGTATTTCCTGTGAGGCGGAAATATGGGGATGTGAAGGTACACATTCTGCAGACCTATGGAGACCATCCTATTGTAGGGCCTTATGACATTCCTCACTGACGTAGTAGTCTCCATCTGGAAGTGTTCTTTCCGAATAAATTTGTTTAAGGTAGAAAGATCAGTGATGAGTAAAAAAAACCTTTCTGTCTTTCTTCAACACCAAAAGGATTCGGGAACAGAAAATTGAAGTTTAGTCCTTTCCCATCCTCTTGACTGCTCCCTTCTGTAGAATAGTGTGTACCTCTTCCCTAAGATGAACCAGTTTGGACTGATGAAAGAAATGGGAATCTGTGATAGAGGAGGATGTTGCAAGAACTGAAGCTGGTATCCCTCCTTTAAAGTGGAATGGACCCACACATCATATGTGATGTCTGACAAAATCTCTAAAAATAAGGCTAATTGAGCATCTACTGGGTGCTAGGAAGAGGAAGACACTACAGAAGTGGGTGCAACTCCCTAGGACCAACTACCTCCCTCCTTAGGGAAGGGTGAGGAGTCTGAAGACTTCCTCTCTTGGCATCTTCAACCACCCCATCTAGTGAAAGAAGGGCTGTAGTGAGATCTGAACTGGGGCTGCTTGTTTGTCTGTTGACTTGTGATGAGGTCTCTGTGGTTAGTCAGGGTGTGCTTGCTTCCTGGTCAGTTTCGACAGGCCCAGAGTCGCAGTCAGGGACCAGTGTTGCTGCTACAGAGAAGATGAGACCACCGAAGAGCATCTCCACCTCAAGGAGTGCAGCCCTCAAAATATTCTTGCTGTGGTCCAGCAAGACCTTGGCTGTCTCCATGGCAGTATCCCTGCAGAAGTGGAGAAGCTCCACAGAGAGAGCTATTGACATGGAGAATGCATGCCTTGAGCAAAGGCTGAAGTGCTGCTGGAGACAACGATTCCTCCTTCAAGAGACTGAAGGAGGCACTTGAAAAGAGACCTTTACTGGGAGACAAACCCTGGTCTCAGCTGATCTCCCCACTTGGGACACACCAGAGTCCATGGGGGGAGAGGGACTGAAGGGGCCAAGCAAAGAAAAAGAATCTGATACCTGGAGGCAGAGACCTGTGACCGGAGCATAGAAGGGGGGGACAGACAACCCATTCTGCTACCTGGTTGACTCATGGCCCCAGGAAAACTTCTGTGCAAGCTACTGAACCATAGCAGAGTGCAGGAGCAGCAGAAGATCTGAATGAGAGTAGTACCCAGAAAACCTCTCCAGACTGAAGAAAATCTTAGTATCTTCACACCCAGAAGACTTTGGACACAGGTCTGGGGGAAGATGTCAGTAAACCCACAAAAGGAGATGCCTTATCAAGCATCCAGACTTCCTCCTCCTCTGACACCTGGCCCAGACTGGTGGGAAGGAGCAGGGGATGGGAAGGAAGGACCTACCGCAACCTGCTCTTCTGGGAACTCATCTGAGTCCACCAGAATGGAAAGAGCATCATCGTCTTGAACCCACTCCAAAGGCAACACAGGACTGTCCTCAGTGGTATGGCTCTCCAGAGAAGGATACACTGAATTAGGGGGTAACTACTCATGGGATATAATGGGACTAACCCTACTAGATGCTCTCCTGGATGAATGGGATCACTGACCTCCTTTTATGTTGAACGAGGCCCAGAGATGACTTAGCACATTCCCAGCCTGTAACATCTGCTGTATCATGATGCCATTGTGGGGGGGTGGAGGGAGCTTTCAGATAATGGGGGGAGTGGGATCCACAAATCCCATAGGGATTAAACAGGAACATAGGTGGAGGGATGCCAATCTAATCCCCTTCCCCAGACAGGCGAGCAAAACTCGACTCTATATCCCCATAGGAACTGGATGGTAACAAAGAGACCTGGATGGTGGTGGGGTGTTATTGTCTCAATCCCTGTCCCCAAGCCAATGATCAAACACAGTGTCTGGTGGTTGTCCAGTGTCCAGTGACAGGTGACTGGCACCTGGTGACCAGTGTCCGACACCCAGTAACCAGTAACTGACAGACGAGCATGCCTCGGATCTATCGGAGCAAGATTGCTAGTCTCCCCTATCATCGGGAGGGTGTGACTCACTTATACTGGTTACCTGCACTAAGTCTACCTTGAGAGAATACTGCTCCTCCCTACTGGGAAGGCGTGACTTGCTCTTAGGTACTTTTCCTCTCTTGGGCCTTTTGGCAATCTCCAAACCATGAAGATCACTCCTTGTTTCTTCCCCACGGGGAGTTCACTTTCCAAGACCAGAAAGGGATCCAGACCGCTCCTGTTAATGGAGGGGATCGTCTTGTGATGATGAGGAAGAAGTAGGGCCTTTCCTTCTCCCTCTAAAAATGCAGTGACCTTCTACCAAGTTCCAAACTTGATCTGCTCATAGACAACATATCAGACATCAGTCTGTGCATGCACAACCAGTGCATGATAGGCAGGTGGTCTGTGTATCCCATTGGGCCTTCTTGTGCCGGCACTTACCCACAACCTGCAACATATTAATCTCTGAAAGAGAAAAAAATTATAAAAAACAAGATAACCAGGAACCAAAGAAGGATAGGTAATACTTACCTGAACACTGGTTACTAAGAGGGGGAACAATGATCAGAAGCACCGCTTGCTGAGCAGGTGCAAAAAAACCTTGAAAATTATGAAAAGGAACACACAAAAAAACACAAATAATGCCAGGACTAGGGAGAAAAACACTAAAAAGATGTTTTAAAAACAACAACGAAAGCAAATTTCTATGAGTGATTTGTCACATGTGTTACTTGCACAAAATCTAAGGAAAAAGAGGAAGGTATTCTGTATGTTGGTTTTGATTAAGGAATCTGACTGGGATCATGTTCTTTTCAATTCTGGGCTTCCAATTACTAATTAGAGGAGGGAATAGTTAGCTTGGACCGGGGACTTGGCATCCCAGAAATGGTAAGCAATGCAATAGTAGTAGGTGTTGTATTACAGCTATTTAAACAATGAATGTCAGTGCAGTAGCTATGTCTCATTTCTCATGATATTTGTATTCGCAGCAACAGAATATGAGCAGTAAAAATATGCAAACATATAAATGTAAAATTCTTGCAATAGATGGTAACTCTATGTTTACAACAATCAGCAAATGTTGATACTTGTAGAGAGAAATAAATATACATGGACTCCCCACCCACTTTTTTTTATTTCATTTTAGATTTGAAATTAATTATTCATAAATACAAAATAATTCTATATACTGACAGTTATGGAGACTCAAATTTTGGTTAACAGTTGGGAAAATGGGGGTGGGGTGCAAATAACTTTCATTGATACACGAGAATTATAATTTCAATTGTTCTTCACAAATATTCTTGAAATGGATTTTAATATTCATGGACATTAGATCTTATGGTGTCAAATTAAAGTCAATAAATTAATGACAGATATTTAATTTAAGCCATAAGTGCTTCTGGAGGCCTCTACCACATTCCATAGGAAGTGCATTTCGATGCCTAGAAGCGCGTTTCAACGCCTACAGTAAACATTGGGCTTTTTGAGCTGGTTATCATAGTGCCACCTTCAGGGAAAAACCTCTATTAGAAACTATAGGCATTGAGGTAAATGATGATGATGCCACATCACATGGTTGCTATTTAAGATAAAGTCATAATCTGCTATTTAAAGTAACTGGGTCGGATTCTCCCTTATCCAAAATGGAGGTCGCAGAATTTATGAGCACATTCTAGAGTTTGAATGATTAGAATTATGACTATGAAGGATTCAATAAGTCAGATATAGGCTCCGATATCAGTGTAGGCAACACTGATTTTGATAATTTATCAAATTCAGATGATTTCGTGACACAGACATGGACAACAAACCAGTAGATTTTGAGGTTGAGAAAGGTCAGCTAAGTTTAGTCACACAGCTTCAATGATGTGATGGTGAATGAATTCTCTCAGGATTTTGAAGCATATAAAAATTCTTACGTGAAAAATAATTATACAGCCATAAAGATCAGATTTTACTCTTAAAACTGTCAATTGATAACAAATATGTACAAAAGGGAAAAATGGTTCAAATTTCAAGGTGAACTTAATTACACCAATTACCATCTGTACTCGCTTATAAGTCCAACTGCAAACTGCACATATTCAGATCTCCCATCGCATAATGCACTGGCAGGTTTGGGTCTATAAAGGTTTTAGGAGTAATCAGTAGAACAAACAACATAGACCCTGATCTGCTGGTGCATTATGCTATGGCAGATCAGGGTCTATCTTGTTTGCAGTTGGACTCGACTTATAAGCAAGTATATATGGTACAAAACATCTCCTATTTCTCACTTATTTCAAGCTATTGATGGGTCTTTTTCCGGGTCTTATTGTAGGAGTATTTTCTTTCCTTGCTGCTGGTTGCACCATTTTCATCATGTTCATCACTGTTACTGGATCTATTGTTGTCACTGTGAGTGTAAATATCTTCACTTTCCTGATTTTCCTTTTGTTCATCCTCAATACTTTCAGTCCTTTATTTGTTACATGGCAGGTTTGCAGCACAACACATGCATAGGTAAGACAGCCAATCAGAACTCAGTATCTGACAAGTACATAACTGACTGGTGTATTGATTTTTCAAGACAGAACCAATTCAGATGTCCATGCATAACAAAAAAAAACCATTAATTGGATTTAGATCAATTTGCTAACAATACTTACTTTTCGGCACCACTTTGAGTGCAAGAAGAAAACAATTTTGCACCTTTTTTTCAAATTTTGCAAGAACTGTGCACTCATGTATCCGAGATGCAACCTTGCAATATGTACATCTGGACTGATTTCTAACTGACCTGTCCCTCAATCTTGGTTATTTTCCAGCTATCATCAAAACTGACCTCTTGCCACTTGTTGTCAATATACTTGTATTGTTTCCCTGCAAAATTAAAGATAAGATCTTAGTACAACATAATTAGGGTTGAAAAATATGCAGATAAATGTTCCAGGGAATGCAGTTCAATAATGCAAACTATGCTATGATGTGTGCCAAATTCAACGAAAGACTTCAGCAGTTTATTAACATTGATGACATCAGCACTGCCAACACTACTGTCTCATACCTAAGTCTTGTTATCTACTAAATGCAAGAAACTCTTCCCCAATAGTCTTCTCCATGGATGGATGAGAGAAAAAAATCCAAAATAAGGGGAAGAAATTTTTCCTACCATGCCAAAAACCCATGGATTCAATTATATTTTTCACCCACTAGTCACCATAGTTTCAGCATGAAGCTTGACATAAAATAAGAATTAGTCCATAAAATTGCAAAATGTCCTTATTAACATATTAAAGGTTTTCTACTACATGGAATAACATCCTGCCTTACATACAGATACTTATTTTCTTATCAAGTGATACAAACGGAAATTATGACATGGGCCAGTGACCATTATATCAGCTAGACTGCCAAGGGATTTGGCCTGTACTAATTATGCAAGAAACCATATTGACTTCAGCATTTTTCTTGTTTCTTAAGTCAGTTTTGCATCATATACAGTCATGGAGATGCAGTAAGTAATTTTGATTCAAAACCAACTAAATTATCAATGAAATTGCTCAAAACATTTGACAAAGAAAGAAAAACAACAATAAGAGTAAACAAAAGAGTCCCTTTCTGTCAAGCCTACATTTTATTTAGCTACCATGAACAAAACTTTAACATTGACCTAAACCTTGGTAGTGGACTGATGTACGGGTGTATGGAAACACATACAGAAGGGAAAGTGATCACTATGAAGAAATTCACGCAAGGCGGGCTCAACAATAACATGTTTTCATGGATGCACAGTCAGGGATTTAGGAATGAGGTATAAGAAAACCCTTGTGACAAATTCAATATATCAACACAATTTTGTTGCAGAAGCAGCTTTTAAGGATGTCTGCTTTTGTAAACTCAATACTGTAGTGTAGGGGTGGCCAGACTTTAGTGACATGGGATCTACTTTTTACAGAGTCATACCAACATGGTCTACCAGCATGCCCCCCGCCTTCACGAGACATTGAAACATGTTGCAAAATATTGAATTTCTTTTAATAATCAAATAATGTGGCTATGGATATATCAAACACTCTTACATACTTTTTTACAAAGTCTATTAATAAATGTACATATGTCAGGGGTGGCCAGACTTTAGTGACATGGGATCTACTTTTTACTGAGTCATACCAACATGGTGCGGTCTACCAGAAACTACTTTGCAATCGACCAGTCGACTGCGATCAACGTATTGGCCACCCATGCTGTAGTGCATGGCTCAAGATGACATGATCATTATATCATCATGTCATCAATATGTTGTCACATGTTACCTAAGTGTATTATAGTACTATGAACTCTGAGACATTTATTTCATGGATTCCCAGTCAGGGATTAATGTATGAGATATAAGCAATAAAAATGTGTTCAAAAATGGAATTTGCCACAAAGGTTTTCTGTATACTTCATACCTAAATCCCTGACTGGGCATCCATGAAAAAAATGACAAAGTTGCAACTTCTGTCTCTTATTAAATAGTGAAAAAGAAAAATGCTATTACGGTACAATTTAAATAATTGTAATAACAGTCCTGGGAAATAAAATGATAAAGTCAATGAGGGTCCAAGCAATCCAAAAGTCAAAGTATATGAGACCTTACGAAATCATAAGAGATTTATGACCTGCCTTAAATGGGCCATGCAGGCTTTGTGTTGTGGAAACCTATGCAATCTCAATAACTGTATTATACTGTAAAAATTCACTCACCAACATAGACTTTTGTGTATTTAATAAGAGGGGTCTATGATATTCAATCTGTGGAAAACCTGAATGTTTAAATACTCATTCAGCTCTTATTTTATGGATAATTGGTGAAAGCATACTTTTTCACACACTTTTCTATGTAATGATGCTTATTTAAGGATAGACAATCAACTAAAAGTAGTACAAGAAAATGCATACCAACCTAATTTTTTAAGTGATTTTGTATTGCTTGGATCCTCAGCCATGTAAAAATTATCAATTTTTCAATAAGTGACATACTATAATATTTCACAAGCAAGCATCCTTAATGTGCCATTTTGCACAACTGGCAATCCAACTGTATATGTCAGCAGATCAGTAGGGTCTACTGGCTAGCTACCAGTTATCACGATTGTCAGCACATGTTCATTTTGCATGCAAATTTTTCACACGAGTGTCCATTACAAGAAGACAGTCAGTGGTCACACCTTTACAGTGGGTAT
Source organism: Margaritifera margaritifera (assembly GCA_029931535.1). NCBI lineage: Eukaryota > Metazoa > Mollusca > Bivalvia > Unionida > Margaritiferidae > Margaritifera > Margaritifera margaritifera. Next base: position 103,853 of record JAQPZY010001422.1, on the reverse strand, counting down.
TACTTAAGTGTATGCAGCTATAATATAAAATCTCACAAACTCGCCTTAAAAGTGTTAATTAACACCTAAGTCACACCTGGGGGTAGCGGACTCCGCCTGGGAAAATGTTGCAATTTCACCTGTAAAGTCACTGTCTGCTGTATGTAAACCTCCTTATTTGATAATGGATGTGATATAATCTCTAACCTCAAATTGAAATTCTAATCAAGGAAACTAAAACTCAAGTAGCAGACTGACTACTAATCCATAAAGTTTTGTCATGCTTTAATCAAGCAAAGTACCCATTTTAAGCTACAAACATGTGATTGAAACTGCTGGTTGATGTAAGGACATGTCTGGTCGATAGTAATCCTGTATGTATGTATTAGGGTTTAACATGTGATTGGAACTGCTGGTTGATGTATGGACATGTCTGGTCGATAGTAATCCTGTATGTATGTATTAGGGTTTAACAGCACATCAGCACAATATATGGTGCCAATTAAAAGAAAAGTTCTTAAAATGTAAATATAAAGAATTGCCAATAACATTTAGGAAGATAACCCTACCAAATAAATATAAATATGAAGTACTACATGATAAAAGATAAAAGTTAAAGCTGTTAAAATTATGCACAAGGTATATAAAATAAAAGATAAAGGTAGAAAGTATAATTTAAGTTTATTTTCATATATAAATGACATTTTACTGTGCTGTGTTCATATGCCAAAAATGTGAGGTCTGAGTTTGATATATTTTTTTTTTTAAATCTTCTGTTCTATTCTGTAATTTATGTTTATTTTGTCATGATTTTCATGCTGCTAATTTAAATAAAAATTGTTTTCCAATATAGTTAACAAATATGATAATCATAAGTATCTTCTTTCAAATCTGAGTTAACTTTGAATCATGGAATGTACAGTGACTTCATTTCTGGTACAGAAAAGTAGGTAAATCTCAGAGACTATCTATTTACTAGGCTTCAACAAGGAAACAAACGAAGAAAAAACTCAACAAACAGGGTTTAAACCAAGCCTTCCTTCACAAACTCAGATCCGCCAGCACATTATAAAGCTATGGGTCTACACAGAATGGGATCTGTCAGCACATTATGAAGCTTTGGGTGTATACAGACTGTGGTCTGCTGGCACATTATGCAGCTCTGGGTCTACACAGGCTGTGATCTGCCAGCACATTATGCAGCTCTAGTTCTACACAGACTGTGATCTGCTGGCACATTTTGCAGCTCTGGGTCTACACAGACTGGTTTCTACCTGTACATTATGCAGATCTGGGCATACAGAGACTGTGATCTACCAGCACCTTATGTAGCTCTGGGTATAAACAGACTGTGATCTACTGGTTATCATGCAGTTCTGGTTCTACACAGACTGTGATCTGCTGGCATATTTTGCAACTCTGGGTCTATACAGATTGTGATTTACCAGCACATTATGCAGATCTGGGCATATGCAGACTGTGATCTATCAGCATCTTATGTAGCTCTAGGTCTACACAGACTGTGATCTACTATCATATTATGCAGCTCTGGGTCTACATAGACAGGGATCTGCAAGCACATAATGCAGCTCTGGGTCTACACAGACTGATCTGCTGGCACATTATGCAGCTCTGGGTCTACACAGACTGGGATATACTGGCATATGTTGCAGCTCTGGGTCTACATAGACTGTGACCTACCAGCACCTTATGTAGCTCTGGGTCTACAGAGACTATGATCTGGCAGCACCTTATGTAGTTCTGGGTCTACACAGACTGTGATATTGGCACATTATGCAGCTCTGGGTCTACACAGACTGTGATCTGCTTGCACACTGTGCAACTCTGCGTCTACGCTGTTCATAGTCAGGTAGTCAATACACATGCTATCAAATATTACAATGACACAGCCTAAGAGAATCCCTGTGTTACATACCTGCTTTGGACCTACTCCAAGGTGGCATTTCCACCAGTTGTACCAGAAGGATGGGGATATCCAGTGTGTTCAAGATGCGAGTCATTACACTAAGAGGAAGACTGAAAGAAAGATACATTAAAATAAGTAAATACAGTGGTCCTCCTATAAAGAGAGGCCACCCCTGATCAGAGGTTGCCTTACCAAAATAGTATATTTTTACCATATTGTCCCCGTGAAGAGGTTTACCCCTAAGGGACAGTTTTTCTTTATAAGACAGTGGCCATTGTACTGCATTTTCCTGGAAATGGAAATTAAAGTTATGACATTTACAAAGATTCACCATATGGAAATCTTAAAAATGTAAATATTTAGCAAAATTCAAAGTATTTAGAATACTGATGGATTGGAGGATTAGGATTATATGGCACATTAAACAGGATCAAATACATGAACACAAATTGTGAGATATTGCTAACCATGTTTCATTTTATGACCAAATGCAAAAATCAATATTCTCAAAAACATGTAATCTGAATTTTAAATGATTCAAGTCTTTTTCCTCTTTATCTCTTAACAGAGAACTGATAAAAAGTCATAAAACATTTTGGAAGAAAATATGTAAGCAATTACCTTTTATGAGCATTTTCTATTGAAATGATACTGTTTGAGGTACTAAACAGAAGCTGTCAAACTATTATTGAGGGAGGTAATCACTCTGAATCTAATCATTTCCTCTTGGAATTCAAATCTGAGTTAGGTGCATTTACATGAACAGACTAACTTTTCAGGTCCAAAAAGCATATGTATGTATGCATGTACGTACGTACGTACACACATATGTATGTCATGTCAGCATAATCCTGGCTATATAGAGCCAAATAAAAGTTTAGTTCTAAAAATATAAAGGTGCCTATTATTAGAAAGACAAACTATTCTTAGTAACAAAGATGAGAAAACAAGCCAAAGGCCTGAGAGGGATAAATCACTCTCAGCCAAAAGGTTATCACATCTTGATTTCCAACAGTTTAAAAGGAATTGCATGAGTTGAAGCACTAATGTAAACACTAACTGATGGTTTGGTTTGGTTTGGTTTTATGGGTTTAATGCCATTTTTCAGCACATAATAGGCTATACATGGCAGCCATTATATCTGGTGGAGGAAGAACACTGGGAAAATCCCGGGAAGAACCACCGACCCATGGGAAGGTACTGGCAAGCTTTCTCACATAACCACATTGGCAGAGCCCAAGACTCGAACCCATGCGGACAGAGATGAGATGGTAGTGATCGGTAAAGGCGAGCGCTTTAGACCACTCAGCCGCCCGGGGCCCCCACTAACTGATGCATACAGACACTGATGAGCAGTATCACAGAGTCCTTGTGTTTTTAATATTTTTTTAAAGAGGGGATAAAAACTGATGTACTATACAAAATCTTAATGACTCGTCCTCATAGCTTAAGTCTCAAAAATGGCAATTTTAATCATGGCATGTACGTCTGACATCAAACATGATACTGATGTATTGTCGATGCTGTATCAATACAAATATATGAGATATTTCATATACAGTATAACTCAAATGACTTCAACAGCCTTGGTGTAAATAATCTATCACTCAAATGGCTTATACAGCCTTGGCATAAATACTCTATCACTCAAATGACTTATACAGTATTGGTGTAAACACTTAGTATCACTGAAATGACTTACACTATGTGCATTACAAATTATGGATAGCCCACCCAATACCATGGGTATGGACACAGGGGACTGGGGATTAAGTGTCCACTATAAATGGTGGATGTCCACTACATCAGATGGATGTTCACTAAGCCTAGTGGATGTCTACTCAATCTCTGGTGGAACTCCACCATGGATTTTATTGCAGCTGTAGTAGGTTTGATACCACCCCTCCCTGATTTTATTGCATTCATTCATCCCATGAGTCGACACACTAGACAACAGGGGTGAAATGATTCACTGATATATCGATGTATTGATAATAATGCCATATCAATACACAGATCACTACAAGAGGTGAAGAATCAATACAAAACAATACGTACCTATATAAGTTATTTTAATCTTCAGCATTTATTAATAATTATTAGTCATTTGCCTTTTTATTCTTTAAATTGAGGATTCATCAGAGAAAGCCGTTGTGGGCACTGGCTCTCATTTGTCAGTAAAAACAAAAAAAACTATTGACAACATCCACTCCTATTGTACAAATTAATTCAAAGTGACTAATGTGCATTGTTCAAAATCTGCCCCCCTTTGGCGATTCCATGCTAATTTTTTTATCCTATCGGCATGCTCAGCCACTCATAACATATGACAACATTAAGGAGATATTCCGAACTTGTTTCCCTTGTACAATATAAGCACTTTACTGATCATTTAATAGACACTTTTACGCGAAGTTTCTCTGCTGCTTCATATCTTGTCTACTTGGATCAAATTTGGAGGCTGACACTTATGGTGTCTCACTGAGTGAAATATGCTACATTCAAATTTTGATTGGTGGTTATTGTTCATTCCAGTCTAGGGTAAACAATAACCACCAATCAGTACTGAATGTAGCTTACTCACTGTGTGTCATACCAGAAGTATAAGCATCCAAACTTGATCCAAGCAGATACAAAGCAACAGTGAAACTTCGCATAAAAGTGGCTATTAAATGATTTGCATAGTCCTTAAATCATACATGGGGAACAAGTTTGGAATGTCTCTTTTAGGTTGATATATGTTATCAATGACTGAACGTGCCAACGGGATAAAAAAATGAGCATGGAATCGATGAGAGAGTAGATTTCAACCACACAAGTTAGTCACTTTGTGGTCATTTGTAGAAGGGGAGTGGGTGTTGCCAATAGTTTTCCTTTTTCACTGACAAAAACTAGTGCCTGTGGTCATGGCAGTTCTTTTACATCTGCAGAAAGTATAGCGCTTAGAAAATAGAATTATCAAACAGTATGACAATTTTTTTAAATGAGCAGATATGTGTACACTGTATTAACAGCTATGCTCTATAAATGACCATTCATGTTGTTAACAAAGTGATTTTCCTGAAACAGGTGACTTTTTTGTCACTTTCTTCATGATTTTATCACCAGGCACCAGCTAAGGAGTGACATTCTTACTTTCAAGTCATCTGCTATACCTGTTAAAGTAGCTACCTGCCTTGAGTCAACAACAGTCAGTCAGGAAGTATGAGTACATTTACTCAAAGTTCCTAACAGCCACTGGTCAATGCTGTACTTCAATGTTTCAAAATAAACATAAACTTCTTATTTTTGTATTATTTCTAGTTTGGTTCTCTGCTCCAACTTGGTCGTGATTAAGATAAACAAACTAAATCTTCAAATTTGAATAGACTGAAAATCAAAATGAGCTAATATTGCTACAATAATCAAACTGCACACACTGACTATTTTTGCGACGACCCTAGATTTAATACCATAGGTTCACAATAAACAGGAAATAATTGGTCTTTACGACCTCTGAAGCCAAAACCTCTCCCACCTCCAGCTCAGAGTAGATAATGAAGTTCACCTAGGGATATCTGTTTAAAGCCATTAAAAAATACAAAGCCACATATTAAGAGCAAACAATGTAAGTACGATTAGAGAGTGATTTGATACTAACATTAGGCTTAGTAAGTATGGATGATATACAAGGCATTATTGATAGATGTGATGTGTACAGCCTATGTGAAATAAAGTACAAGTTTAAAAAAAAAACAAAATACAACTATTACAAAGATATTCAGTTTTTAAGCTCAATCTAAAATAATGTACAAAAACTAGATACCATTTATATCCATTGCAGAAACTCATTTCACAATTAAGTTTGCAAAATAGCTGGCCTTTCAGTTCAATTTCAGTAGATGATGATGATGATGTATGTCCCAGAAAAATTAACCACTAAGTCACCTTTTATTCTGTCATTATTTCAAAACTGCTTTTTTGTTTATCCAGCAGTTGGAATGGGGGGAAAAAAGAAAAAAAATTCATTTTCAGGGGCAGGCTGGGATTTTTTTCAAGTCAGGATATTTTTCTTTTGCTTAAAGATTTTTTTTTCAACTAATATAATGGGTATAAAATAGGATCTTTTTTTCTATAAATCAGGAAGAATATTTATTTCAAGCTATAGGATGACTGGATTTTTTATTACAAAAAATCGCAGGCCACCCCCAACCCCATCCCCCAAAAATGAAATCATCAGTCCCTTACTAACTGACTACTATCCTTTTTATCTGTACTTTGTACATGTATACCTTTTGGAATTTAACCTTGGATTATTGTTGCTTTAATTATACTTCTTCATAGTTTCTTCAAGTGACTTTAAAGTTAGTTTTGGTTCCCAAAGATTTAACACTGTTTGGGTGATTATAGACTCTGTTTCAATAATTTCATATTGTTAGCTTAACTGCTAAACCCTATCTAAATACATTTATTTGTACATGTTCTTTGGCAACAAAATGTTTTATCTGTATTCGTGCCAACATCTTGAAAAGGATAACTGGGTCAAAATAAACCAACTAGTAACTTAACTGATAATAAAACACTATTAGCTTGAACTTTATGAACAGTTTTGCAGTATGTTTCATGTAGAGTGGAAGAATGTACACTACTGAATGATGTTGTATTGGCATCAACTTAAAAAAAAGCATAATAGTTTAACTCCTCCTGAAAATATTTAAATGATTATCATTTTTCATAACTTTTACATTAAATTTGCTAATGTTAAACTTATCAGATGACCAAACCAGCAATTATATTTTTTTTAAGCTTCTAGCAAAATAATACAGCAGCGTATGCTTCAAATAGTCCTCTTAAAAACAATAGGTCTATGGTAAATCTAAACATGTGACTATCTAGCTCCTCTGTTCTTGGGAAAATATGTCACATATACATGTATACTTCATGCTGAAGTGCTATGCAGTGGCTGGACTAGAGAATGTATGGGACCGACCATTTAATTTTCTAGGGAAAGGCAGGTTATTAGATTTTCTTTCAAACCAGAATATAGTTTTTTTCATTTACACTTAAGCTAATTAATTTTTGTTCAGCTAATATAATGGATATAAGTTTGTTTGTTCTTCTAAAAATCAGAGCAATAATATTTTTGAAGCTATTTGGGGGCTGAAATATTTTTCCTAAAAATTCCCAGGTACCCCCCACCCCCCACCCCCACCCCCAAGAAAATTAAATGGTCAGTCCCTATCTTGGATATTGGTATGTGTATTTCACTGTGTGGGAACATTCAAAGCAAAAGATTGTAAAGTGGCTGGTGGAATCAAAGAAAAAGATTACAATGTTTCTCATGTTAATGCTACAGATTGCTTCAATGTCATCTTCCTTCTTGTATCAATACTTATGTGTGTGTTCTTTTTATATAAAAAAAATCTGAATGTTAATGAGTTTTAGTGGGTGAGTCTTTCAATACTAAAAAGCATTGTGTACAGCATTAGAAAAGCATTTTGCACTGTCTACTGTAGCTCAGCCAACAGGTAAGTTCCACGTGATGTAGTGGATGTCCACTATTACATAATTATACTGCTGCTACATTATAGTGGGGGCATCCATCTGCTACAAGCCACGACATGGACATCCACAACAACCACAATATCCAGTCTGTGATGAACAACAGCATGGACGGATTAATTATTTACTGCAAAAACGTGGAATTTCGCAAATCCACAATGCAAGTACTGTACACATTCTTCAAGTAAAGCATTCTCATCTCTGACCATGAAAAACTTGAAGAAAATTTGAAAAATTCTGATACTGGGTGATTATTCAGTGAATTGATGATAGCCAATAAGTGGTCACAATTCTGACACCAGCTAATTATTCAGTGATTGGATGCTAGCCAACCAGCGGTCAAATTGTAATGCTGGTTTATTGTTCAGTGATTTAATGCTAGCCAATCAGTAGTCACAATTCTGATGCTGACTTACTGTTCAGTGATTTGATGCTAGCCAATCAGAGGCAACATTTTCAGCTGAATCTGAGTTTGCTTGTGAGAATCTTTTTAGTAATCTTGAGGCCTATTTTCTATAAATCCAATGACTGTCAATATGTCCTTATATTTTCCTACTGATACATCAATCCTGATATTTCTGTTCAATGACAGGTCAATTCATATACAAGAGGTAAATCTACCTGTCTAGGTGATCTGTGATGTATCGGAGCAGGGTGAGAGCCCGGATACAGATCTCAAATGTCAGCTTCCTATCCTGTCTCTCCAGCTCCTGAAATTAGGAAAATGTTCAGACAAGAAGTCCAAAAGACATTATCTTGCCTGCAAATTTAAAATCTGCATATTTCTGTTATTTTCATTACTCAACTTTTCTCTACAGCCCAGCCTTACAGCCTCCCTACACCCATACAACTTTATCTTTCTCCACAGCCCAGCCTTACAGCCTCCCTACACCCATACAACTTTATCTTTCTCCACAGCCCAGCCTTTCAGCCTCCCTACACCCATACAACTTTATCTTTCTCCACAGCCCAGCCTTACAGCCTCCCTACACCCATACAACATTATCTTTCTCCACAGCCCAGCCTTTCAGCCTCCCTACACCCATACAATTTTATCTTTCTCTGCAGCCCAGCCTTACAGCCTCTCTACACCCATACAACTTTATCTTTCTCCACAGCCCAGCCTTTCAGCCTCCCTACACCCATACAACTTTATCTTTCTCCACAGCCCAGCCTTTCAGCCTCCCTACACCCATACAACTTTATCTTTCTCCACAGCCCAGCCTTACAGCCTCCCTACACCCATACAACTTTATCTTTATCCACAGCCCAGCCTTCCATATTATAATATCAAATTCTAAAGTATCAAACACATTTTTTACTATCTAGCTCAACCTGTCAGACAATATTAATGTATGCATCATGGACAGATGGGAATGATTACACAGTATTAGAGTCTTTAAAAAGGAAAAATCTTAGATACTGATGAAATTTAGGACATATATTGATGGAGAGGAATGTGTGTATTGAGTTGATATATATGCGAATTTGGTCAATAAATTAATGTATTGATTATATGGCATTTTGTTTCAATCATATTCTCCATTCTTTTCTTTTATAGAAACCTGTTGAAAGAGCAAACAGAGAAAACTGTTTCAACACTTTTTGAAACTTAGCATAATTCCACTTTATTTAAATAATTATATAATCTATGCAACTACTCTAGTTTGTAAAACAATTACGTTTATAAAAAACACAATCCTTAGGTTGCTAGAGGTTCCATGTAAACAGTTTCCATTTAATTTGATTTTTGGTCACATTAACCAAATGAATTTCCTGAAATGTCCAGAAAGTGTGGTGCATGAGTACCTCCAATGAGCTGTTTGATACTGCTGAAGCTATGTCATTCCCCTTCAACACCTCATCAGTGTTATCTTCCTCTTCTTCCATTCTGAAGATAATAACATAATGAAATTAAACTTATTTATGTTCCACTGATTCTATTACAGAGAGGATATTTGCTTGAAACTAGTGAATAACGGATATATTTCATCTCGTGGGTGAAAAACTCAGTATTTTCACCCACGAGATGAAATATATCTGTTATTCACTTGTTTCAAGCAAATATTCTTTTTAATTTATGCTCAAGTGTATTGTCTAGCAATTTGTATAGCACACTGAAGTAGCTGATTTCTTACTGCATCCCGCGTGATAACGTCAGCAGTTTACCGCTCATGTTCTGCTCTGTTGTGTATATTTTGACATAAAATATCAGTAGTTACATAATGCTACTTCCCAATTCAAGGTAAAACAGCGGATAAAAAGAAAATGGAAAAAAAGAAAAAAATATAGTGTCCCTTGCTGGCTTTCAACCTGGTTTGCCTGGATGAGAATCAGCTATCTTAACCTTTACACTACGCAAGCATATTACAAAAAGTTTGAAATTTCTTAGTTATAATGCTATCAATGTCTATTGACGGCCGGTGAAAAAATATGATATTTTTTCACTGCAGTGAAATATCACAATTATTTCACTCAGAAAATCCAGTAATTCACTGCCTAGCATAAAATAAAATTTCTTACTATTACCACCATATACTCTTGATGACTACTGGTAACTAGGTAAATGTCAATATAAGGTAAGAAATAAAGTGATATTTGAAGTGAAGGAAATTGAGCAGTTTTAAGGGAGAAATATACTCATTAACAGCCACATGTGCAGTGGGGGAAAGGAGGCAGCTTTTAAGGGAGAAATATACTCTTTAACAGCTACCTGTGAAGTGGAGGAAATCAGGCAGCTTTAAGGTAGAAGTATACTCCCCTCTAAAGTGGAGGAAATCTGGCAAAAGTTCTTTTAAATCTTTTTACATGAACAATGACTGGGAAACATCCTTACATGTGTATGAGTCTGAGCAACATGAGACAGGCTCCTGTTTAATTTGCATCCTCTCAGTCTTGGCCACATTGACGGCTGGGATGGAATGATGTCGCCGAATGTGGACAGTCAAGTTCATTGTCCCACCTGTGAATTTTACCTCCACATTACATTCCCAACAAATGGCAAAATTATCCATTTTTCTCAGAGAATTTCAGCCAAAAATGCTGCCAAATGAATGGTTTTGCCTTTTTATTTGGCACCAGCTAATGCAAGACTTCAGGTTTCATGTCCACCATTTTAGGTAGTTGCTATTCAATAGGCAGGCTCTAATGAGCAGTTCAACCATTTTCTCAGCGGACACATCTTTTATAAATCTTTTGGGGGGATTTTAGAACAGTAGTTTTTAAAAGAGACAAAACATTCAAGCAAAACAAATGAAGTCTGATGTAAATACATTTTTTTCATACTATTTATAGATATACTACTACCCCATAATCCTGGTACATGTGTTGGCAGTGTACCACAATATGCAATTATACCATTAAAACCGCACATCCTAGCCTTTGACTCTGAACCTGATGTCATGGATAGAAGATTACTTAACTCATCCCAGATACTGTATAGATATAGATACATGTTAAGTTTGGTTAAATTACATTCAGAGGCCATTATAGTAGTTCAAAAACCCAAATTATGACAACTGAGCTGGCATTATCCAAGGCTCTTCATATATATATCCACAAACTGGGTTCGATATAAACTTATATCTACTTGTTTTTGTTATGATGCTCACAGGTCATAACAGAGGCCCAAGTGGGCCTGATATCACTCAACTGGCTTACATAACATAACAGTTGACCATTTCACTAAGCAGGATATTGTAGTATTGTAATAACACAACCTAGGTAAACTCTCTTCCAAACTTTATATCATGTTGATTTTACCTATTTTACAATATCCTAATAAAAATCTGTTCCAAAGATAATGGCATAATTAGTATGCACAGTCTCTTGCTCATAATCGAAGTCATCCAAGATTTTGATGATATTAACCCATTTACCGAGTTTGAAAGAAATTCAGTGAAAAATATAGTCTCTAGATCTAGTGAGATAACAAGTTTAGCCAATCAGATGAAAGGTATCTCATTAATATGCACTGATCTTTCTTACAGAACCTGTCTATGACAATGAAAATATAAGCTTATGGTGGAGCAAAGTCCAACTGGAATTCAGTCTCTAGAGTGTTAACAAGCTCAGCAAATCAGAAACAAGATTACCTCACTAATAGGTGTAGATCTTGTTCCTAATCAAACTCGTCCAACATTTGATAACATAAAATTATTTAACAAGTTTGCTCAAATTGGATCAAAAATATAGTTGCAAGAATGGTGACAAGCTTAGCCAATCAGATGCAAGATCACACGATCACAACAAATAGTATGCAAGAATTTCACTGATAATCATACTCAACCAAGATCTTGATTACAAAGACCTGTTTACCAAGTTTTATCAAAATCCTATCAAAATTACAGTCTCTAGAGTGGTAAAAAATATCCCCATATCAGATGCAAGACCACCTCATAAATATATGCACCAGTCTCAGTCATAATAAAAACCATCCAAGATCTTGAAGATATTAGCCTATTTACCAAGTCTGATTAATTAAACTCGGGTCATAAATGCAGTATCTCAAGTGGTAAGAAGCTCAGTCAATCATATGCACGATATTGGGGTAATAATATGTGTAGAGCTTGCTCATAATGGAAAGCACTATACATATTGATGATATAAGCCAACATCGGATCAGAATTAAGGCTTCCAGAGTGGTAATAAGCTTAACCAATCTGATGCAAGATCACCTCATTAATATGCATGTATCTTGCTCATTACTGAATCTGTCCAAGTTTGATCGAATTCAGATCAGAAATATGACTTTCAGAGTGGCTACAAGTTCGGACAATCAGATGCAAGATTACCATATTAATATGTGTCCATCTCACTCATAATCAAACTTCTCCAAGATCCTGATGATATAAGCATATATTCCAGGTTTGATCAAAATCGGATCGGAAATATGACTTTCAGAGTGGCTACAAGTTCAGCCAATCAGATGCAAGATTACCATATTAATATGCACCCATCTCACTTATTATCAAACTTCTCCAAGATCCTGATGACATAAGCATATATTCCAGGTTTGATCAAAATCAGATCAGGAATTTGGTTTCCAGAGGGGTAAAAAGCTTGGGTCAATCGGATGCAAAATCACCTAATTAGAATGTGTGGATCTTGCTCGTTATCAATCTCTTCTGAGATCTTAATGATATAAGCATACATTCCAAATTTGATCAAAATCTATCAGAAATGCAACCTCCAGAGTGATAACAAGCTCAGCCAAGCAGATGAAAGTTCACCTCATTAGTATGCATGGATGTTCCTCATTATTGAACTCATCCAAGATCTTAATGATATATGTTCCAAGTTTGATCAAAATCAGAGGAGAAATATGAACTCCAAAGTGGTAACAAGGTTAACTAATAAGATGCAAGATCACCTCATTAATATGCATGGATCTTGATATTATTGAACTCATCTAAGATTTTGATGATATAAACCCATATTCCAAATTTGATTGATATCGGATCAAAAAGTATGGACTCAAGGGTCACAACAAGCAATTGTTGATAGACACACAATGCACAACATGCATCTTTTGACACATGCAGAGCCATACCATAAGCTAACAACCTGAGTCTAGACCTTTGACTCTGAAATCCATGTCAGAGTACTGGCTCTAAACTTGTTTTTACTGAAATGAACTAAATACACAGTCTGGTCAAAATTCATTTGTATATGTACAAGTTGCTATGTTCAATGAAGTACAAAAATGGAAGAGGTGACATTTGATTAGACCTCAGGGTCAAGGTCTCGTTTTCAAACTCTTTCACAACAGTGCTACCATGTTGATGGTCAGATCTGCACCATATTCATCTAGGATGAATTACATAATGCAAGAAGCATTTTACTGAAAACCCCATGTCAATGCGACCATTATTTCTTGAGGAGTAATGATAAAATGTATTATTTTGGCGGGTAAAACTAATTTTAATTATGTAATACTTACCTACTATTATTGCACTGATATATCTTTTCCTGGCGCTAGTCCCCAGTCCAAGGACATTATTCCTTCCTCCGATTTGTAATTGGAGGTCTTGAATAAAAAACCTGATTCCAGTCTGATACTTCAGTCCACATCTGACAATAAGAATATCATCCTTCTTCAACTTGCACCAAGACTGAAGTACATCAGAGTGGGGAGGGAGAAGGTAATTGTACAAAAATAGCAGGTAAATATTTTACATAATTAAAATTAGTTTTACCCCCCCCAAAAAAAATTACATTTTAAAAGCAGTACAGGAATACAAATACCAGCTATTACTGCATTGCTGAATTTGCCAGCCCAGTGGGAGGCTGATGGCCTAAGATGAGATGTTAAGTAAACTTACCACTGTTGTCGGTAGGATTTTCTACTGCTGACTGGAGGATGGCTTGACAACTTTTTGATCCCAAAAGCATAATACCCTAACTATGGTGCGCCACTGATCAAAGGTAAAATAACGAGAAGGTGAAGTGGGAACACTAGAAGGTGGCTTTTATGACATAATCCAAACCCTGTTTGTTGAGTTTTTTCTTCGTTTGTTTCCTTGTTGAAGCCTAGTAAATAGATAGTCTCTGAGATTTACCTAACGGTGGCATTTCTTATGACCCTTACTGAACAAAATCAACAACATTTTGGCTTCAAAAACTTGCATTCTTCAAATCAATATCTGTTTCTATTTTGAGACTCCCATAATATCTAAATGAGACATATGACTAGATACTCGTACATGTGACTTTCCTGCATGGGAGGGTTTTTCTCTCAAGATTAGGGATGTCTCCCATCCCTCCCGTCACTAACTGAAATCTCCCGCTATGCAAAATTATTATCGACATTTTGTAAAAAATTCAATTTTTTTTCACATTTTGGTTAAAGTGCAATATATTTACAGTAATATAATGTCTGTGATCACATGACTGAACTGGCTTAAGCAGGGCACGACAATGTAGTTGCTAATTTCACCCTTTGATCCTGTCGGCAGGGTTGGCTGGCTTCATTTTTTGAAGTTTGTTGTGGATTATACTATGTGTGAGAAGTAATTCCAAGGGTTAAAGATGTTAATTGATTATGGCTGGGTTACTAAAGAGATCAATCAGTGTAAAACAATAAACATTTACTTTGATTTTCTCCACAAGGTATGTTCTGCTTTGGTGCTTAAAGTTGTCAAGATGAATTAGAGTATATACTATGTATGATCAAAAGTAATTTGGACAGGATAAAAGATGTTCATTGATTATGGTTGGATTACTCAAGAGCTCAAGTGGCATAAAACTGGATCAGTTTGATTTCGGTGTTTAAAGTTTCTCGAGATGTCTAAGCGTGTGTTATCTCCAAATGCCAAAATACCAAAATCCAAGCAACTGAAATATCACACAAAATTCAATGACAGATGGAAACGGGAATTTCAGTGGTTGCAATCAAGTTCAAAGGGACATGAATATGTATTATGCTCTTCCTGTAAAGCTGATTTTAAAATCTGTTACAGTGGCAAGAATGACATCACGTGTGATGCAGAAACCCCATCTCATAAAAGCATATTAACCGCAACAACAAATATGCCATCAATGAAATGCACATTCGTGGAATCTGCATCAAATGTGGATAAAGTTACATGTGCCGAGACACTATTTGCCAACTTTATAGCCAAACCTAATCTCCCGTTTCTGGTAGCAGATCATTTTTCAGATCTAGTCAAAATAATCTTCCCAGACTCGGAAATTTCACAAAAGTTCTCATGCAAACAGGCAAAAGGTACTTACTTTGTGACTCAAGCTTTGGGTCCTCATTGGGATGAGAAAGTCACAGACATGCCACAATGAAAAATTTGTCATTCTCATTGACAAGTCAAATGATCAAGGGGATAATAAAATGCTGACAGTCTTAGTTCATGTTTTTGACAAGGATGTAAACAGGATATCCACAAGATTCCTTGGAATACAAACTTGTAACATTGGATACGCAGAACTTATCTTTGAATGCTTGGATAAAATATTCACGTAAGTACAGTATTACTAAAGTTTAACTATTTTATTGTTCATAAGAAATCATAAAATCACAATTGTATAATAATAATAATAATAATAATAATAATAATAATAAAATAATATGAATAATATGAATAATAATAATATGAATAATATGGATACAGTACAGGAATTAATCCATAATGCCTGGGATGAATGAAGTCTTCGTCTTTGTCAATAATACTAGTAAGTGATAATCGTTTTCCAGATTTAATTGTTATTGTTAAAGGATGGTGATAGTGATGATAATGATGACAACAAAAGCATCTGCAAATTAAGCTTAAAGTCACAAAGGGTGTGGTGGTATAATGTATACAACAGTGCTTCATGTGGACAATCTTATTGACATTAAAACAACATTTGATGCTTGGGAGTGTAATAAATACTCACTAATCAGATTAGGTAGGTTGTCTTATCTCCTATGATCAATATTGATAATTATCAGCTATTGATGGTGAACAATGAAACAATATTATAGGTCTGCACTGTTAATTGGAAATTAAAAGAAGTGATGGGTACCTTTAAAGGAAAAGTTTGCTCCAGTGGTTGGTTTTTAAAACTTTTTAAGTAAAATTCATAAGAATTATATCGATAGAAGAGTAATTTCTGGATTTAAAATTTATGAAACCACTGCAACAGATTCTATAATATTTCAAAGACAGAAATCTCACTTGGGCCAATTGCATCAACTCCAGCAGATGAGTTCAATGACCATTTGTTTTTTTCTGAAAATGGGAAATATGTTGTTCTAACAATATGAATGCATGGACATGTAATCTTTCTTGATATCTTAACTGCAGCATAAAAAAACAAAGTTTATTAGAAATAAACAGAGTTGCCTTATATTATAATATTTTAATTTACCTACTGTATATCCATTGCAAGTAAATTTCAAAGTTATAATGTTTTGCATTTTGTATTGCAGTGGTGAAGCTATCTGAGAGATTCATGACATTAACTCAGAGTGAGAGAACTGCACTGGAAGATGAAAATCAGGACTACATTCTGACTCCCAAAGAAGAACTTTCCAAATTCGACCCAGTACCAATCTTGAGCAGTTTGGCAGACAGTTAGCAATCTAAATCTACCCACAGGCAGGAAACAATTTAAACTTCTTGGTGGACTCGGCAGAGTTGTATTGATATTGCCACATTCCAATACACACACTGAAAGGACATTTTCCATTCTGAGGAAAATTTAGGCTGACTCCAGAGGAAACCTGGATCCAGTGACAGTACATCATGTTGTAAGTGTTAATATCAGCAATGATGAGGACTGCCACCAATATAATCCAGGCAATGATCTCATAAGAAAAGATAAAAATGTTTGTGGTACATATAAGGAGAGTGTGAATGGCAACAAGTTACTGTTAAAGGACTGATTTGCATATTTTAACATAAAAATATGGAAATTTGTTCAATAGTTGTACAAAAATTTCCATTTGAATGCAAAAAATCAGGTTGATGAAAATCCTCCCTCTTTTTGAGGTAAAAACTCCTGACCAAATTTTGCAAATCTCCTGCTCCATTCCAAGCTTACCTGTTTTATCTGTCACATGTATGGGTACTAAACAACAGGATGTATCAGTATAAACAAGTATAACAATTTAAATTCATATCAATTTACATGTAACTATTTTAAATTTACAGAATAAACATGTTAACTTCACTCTGCTTAAATGTGCATGTTGATATGAAAATTTTGACAAAAAGACCTTCAGAATTATGTACCTTTGTTTAAAAAGTTGGACTAATTTTGTTTTAAAATCCACTTACATTTGATTGGTGCTCTCATGTCTACTTTCAATGTAATCTGACTGGATTGTACATTTAATGCAATCATTGTCAAGTACACCCAGAGCGTGGGATTTTGCACTGAAAATTGACCCAGTGGTCAGTAGGTTTCAACAAATTTATTAAGACCTGATAGTAAAATTCATCGCAAAGTGAGGTGGGGATGGGAGTGGTGGCTACGGCTACTATTGATGATAATGTTTAACAATGTGTTTCCAGCATGAAACATCAAATAATTAACAAAGATTTATCACAATACATGTTTGTTAACTTTACATATAAAAAATTGAACTGGGGAAGATAAGCTTTATTATTTATTTTCTTAAACTTATCAAGATCACACATCACAGACAACCTATTGGCACAGCGTGACACTAAATTGGTCTTCATATGTTCTTCTTAAGAAAAAATACCAGTGGAACCTATACAATAAGTTATGGGGAAGCACCCAAATGATGTATACAGCAATTGTACCTCAACTGAGTGAAGAGTTCCACAACCAATGAATATTCCAGTAATAACTCAATAAATTTAACTCATGATCAGTTCAATTACGACTCAATTGTGTATTCTTTCTGCAAGCAAGTGGCAGCTGAAAATTCCCACTCTGTCTATGACTCTGATCAATAATTGCAAAATTAAAAAGTTTTGCCCAGTCGGGAACAAACCTATTCTTTCTCCCAACTTTCTCCTGATTTCCTGGTGGCATTGGAATGCATGAAGTGAGTGAGTAAGCATGACTACTCCTGGGTGGCATGATGTGATTGAGTAAGCATGACTACTGCTGGATGACATGAAGTGATTGAGTAAGCATGATTACTGCTGATTGGCATAAAATGATTTTGCATGATTACTGCTGGGTTGCATGAAGTGATTGAGAAAACATGACTGCTGCTAGGTGGCATGAGGTGACTGAGTAAGCATGACTACTCCTGGGTGATATGAAGTGACTGAGTAAGTATGTCTACCAGTGTTGCACATAGGATCCCAAGGGTAGGAGACATTGTGTGTCCCCCACCCTCCAAATCTGGGGGATATGCATTTTAGAGGGACAAAGGAAAATAATAGTACACAATGCACTAATAGTGCTATAAATATGAGATACCAGATAATCTTATTTGCTTTGACAGTTTTGCCACCTTAAGCTTATGGTCTGCACTGTACTATCATATTTTCCTTGGACACTTACATTATTGCAATAAAAGTTTTATCATGTGCTCAAATAACTCATGAAAACATTAACATCTTTGAATATCTGCTTAACCTGAAATGAGCAGCACCATGGAATTTTCCATTCCGGATCTTGCTCTAATTTAACTTTAGTGTATATTCATTATCTACCAGCATTTATTATAATAAATACCTATGTTTTCTGAATTACTTTTCTTTCCAAACTAACAAATCATGAATTAAATGACAAATTGTATATTTGCATAATTTAGTCTCTTTTGTCATTAATTCAACCTCAAAAATAAATTAAATCTTCCTCGCTGTAGGGGTAACTTTAACCTTGAAAATAGTTACACATTGCAACTTGGCCAACTACCACCACAAACCTTCAATGTTTTCATTGTCAGATATTAATTCCTATCTTACAGTTTGTATCACCTTTCATGACTTTGGCCATTGCTAGTGTCAACAGGGACACAGATGGTCATCCACTAATGAAAAGTTGTAGGTGTATTTTTAAAAAAAATTCTTAGAAAAAAGTGCATTGGGGGGGGGGGACAAGGTCAAAATTTGGGGGACATACGATGAAAAGTTGCTGGAAACCCACAAGCCCACGCTCAATGTGCAACACTGTGTCTAGCCATGGGTAGTATGAAGTGACTGAGTAAGCATGGCTAACTGCACCTGTGTAGTGAGTGGCATAAAGTGACTAAATAAGCATGACTACACCTGGTTGGTATGTTAGTCAATTGCATGTTAACCCCAAAGCAGATGCTGGTACCAATTTACAGCAGGGTCAGCTGGCACAAGTAAGGCAAGTAAGGTTAAGTGCCTTGTTTAAAGACACAATGTTTATGATTTAGGGTCATGGGAGGCAAGGTGGGGGGAGGTAGGGTTGGGTGAAGGGATACTCATACCCATCACCTTCTGATCCAAAGTCAGCAGTGCCTGCAACCTGACCACATTGTCTCTTTGAACAGAGCTATGACATCATATATTACTTTTAACACGTTTATTACAACATCTGAACATTGTTGATGATGATACCAATGCAGCTGTTACTGCAAGAAAAGTGATTCACACATCTCCCCATTTAATACTGCAGGAAAAACTAATAAATTTGCTGAGTTAAACACTAATGTGCATTACCTTCCCACCATCTCTGTTAGCTTTCTGTAGCAATAATCCAATAAATCCATTATACAGTCTTCAGCTGCCTCTGCCGTCTCCTTGTAGAAGAATGTTGTCTCTAAAAGGTTGATAACTGTGCCTTCATGGTAAAGCTAGGAAAGAAAAGTGGTTATACTTGAAAATATTGTTGATCATGGTGTTGGAGCCTCATTAAATTTTGACAGATTTAGGAAATTCAAGCATATTCCTGACAGAAACTTTTTGTGGATCAATAAATGACTAAATGTATATCAAATTCTTTACCATTAAAAATGTTTTTGCAAAATCAGTTTCCTCACAAAATTTTTAAAGTCATTTTATATTGAGATTTTGTATAGTAACTGGTATCCAGAGGTATGCTATCAGAAATGACAAAGTAGCTGCTGCTGAAAATGAAGGATACTGTGATAGACTCAGGGTTAACTAGCAGTGTACCATAATGGGGTGGGGCCGGATATTTTCTACTGCATAAGAAGTCTCTATGTATATGTGATAAGATATTGGAGTTAAATGTTTAGCTCCTTGACCTTGGGTAGCAAGAGATCATGTGATAGTGTTAAGTTAATTTCTCTCTGATTACAGAAGTTTTACCGCTGAATAGCTTCTCCCTATTTTCGACAGTCATATTCTAAAATTTCCTGTGGTCCATGGAGTCATATTATTCTGAACTACAAGTTGACTAATCCCATATTTATTATGTCTGTAAGAAATCTCTGTCAATGAGCTTTAGCTATTACCATATCGATCACTATATCACACTTTGCTTGTCAAAGTTTGACATTTTACATTCAGTACTGTTTCTTGGGCAAACTGCATGCTTACATTACTTTATTTAATCCCAAATGTGTTTTTCTCGATTCTGCGGTTGCTTCATAGAACCATCGTGATACAGATATTAAATACAGAGTTTGAGGTTGCTTGTGTTTCACGGTAAATCAATTATTATTGATCGTGTCAAGCTCTTATGGATGCCACTTTTTAGTTTGTGATCTATGACCCATGATATTGATGCTTAAATATTACAGGTATGTGATTCATATACATATACACTCAAATGAAGTCACAGTGAATTTATTGCCATAAATAATATGTAAAACATGCAGACTCTGTATAAAAGCTGCTATATTCATTGAGTAATACAATAGGACCGCACTATTTTGTGCCTAGTTGCAACCTCACTTGCAACCGCATCTCGTTTAGTACTGTTATACCCTGTCATTGGTCTGCCACAACTTATCCATTGTAGAACTGTTGTTCTGTTGCTGAAAACTATATACCGGTAGTCAAGTTACCATATGGAGTTCGAGTCTCACAGTGTTTGTACAGAGTATGAAATTGCACGTACAAATGTTTTATATACTGAAATATGCTGGACCTTATTCATGTACAGTCGCTAGCGTAAGAAAAGTGGCTGAAAGAAGTTTGCCAGTTTGCCACATCTGATTTATTGGTGGATTCAGTCTGCCAAATCTGATTGGTCCAGTACTGTCACGGGGTTAAAAACCGAACGTTATATATAGGGGTGACTGACAGTACTTGCCAGATAACTGCTGAGCACAGTCAAGTTCAAAACTTCAAACAAAATTTCTTCAAAAGCGTATTTCTGGCATACAATCATCATTAATGAATCTTTAAGTCCACCACCCTTTTAGGTAATGAAATTTCCAAGAATATTCAAGCAAATAAATAGGAATTCCTCCTTTAAATAATAATAATAATAATAATAATAATAATAATAATGATAATGATAACAGAGATTATTAGACAGGCAATGTGATTATATTACTTATAATTGTTTGGACATTTATACCTTACTTATGTGAAAAGTTAGTAAAAGAAGCAATATTTGGATAATTTGAACATCAGTATTTTTAATTGTGAAGATGCAGACATTTTGGTACATGTAATTATATAGCTTCTAACTATAAGAAAATACTCAAGTAAATAAATTTGTCTTCCAAATTTTCTTGCAGTTATCTCCCACCACATTGGTGACCTGGGTTAAAACAAATATAAAGCAAATCTTCAACTTTTGTCTGTTAGGGTAACTGTATGATTTTCAACCATTATTTTATTTTTTCAAACATTGAAAAGACTTTTGTACTGAAATATTTTATTGAAATGATTTCATCACAAGCCATCAAAAACTAACATGTCTCTTTTTCTTACTGTATAAGAGTACAAGCAAAGAGTGTCTCCTTGCTAGAGTCATATGTGTATGTTTGAACCAAATGAATATTTTGTACTGATGACATCTTTCCATCTTCTTCCTTGTGTTACTTTCATTAAACATTTATGTTGATTTTATTCTTGACTGGAACTTCTTCAATGAACTCTTCTTTGCAGACAGGAAGTAAAGGTCACTTACAATACCATCAAGTGTCAAAATTAAAAACTGTCTCACTAAGAGAAAATACATGGAACTTGCAAACACTCACTATATGTACAAAGTAACTTGATTTAGGAATTTGTATAATTTTTCCAAGAAACTAAAAGTTACTGACATACCATTAGCCTTGATGCCAGAATCCCCCTCTGTGTATATAACTTGCATTTAACTGAAACAGTTATGCACCACAATAGTTATTACAATCCATCTTCACAACCATTAGTTGGTTTTACCAATTAAAGACATTATGGTATATCTTCTGATATTGTCCAGAAGATTCCAAGAGAAGATGAAATTCAGAGAAAGCATTGATATATGTACTTACAACCATGTAAATTGGGAATGTTGATTTGGGTTCAAAATCCATCTCTATCAATTCTGAGAAGATCTTTTGTTTCCATACTTCTGTCAACAGCAGGTCATGTACAAGGACACGTATCTATATTTTTCAAAATAGAGATCATTATAAGAAGGTCCTAACTACTGACAAACAATAAAAGATCTGTTAAAAAGAAAACTAATACTGCATGAACGCAAATGGATTTTCTTTGTATTGCTCTAGATCAATGGTACAGTGGAAAAACATCATACCCTCAGCTCTGGATAAGTTAAAAAGTTATAGGGTTTTATAGGGTTTCAGAAGACCTTACAAAAAGATTTTGATTTGTGCACAATTTATTTAACAATTTTGGGCAAGTAAAAACTCCTAGATAATTTCCAGCCATTTAAAAAAACTTCTCATATTAGGTATTCTGATCATGGTAAGTCGTATTAAGATGCACTTGGACCCATATCCATAATATGTCTAAACCTTATATATATATATGACCCTTCATCTTACCAAGTAAAGTTAAATCCAATATATCTCTATATTTTGTCTTTTATTCAGGTTTCTGTGTACTTGTACACATATATCTACGTCATTACGAATATGCTTAAAATCTGGCACAGTCCTTTAATTTTGTTAAAATGTGCTTAGAAATGCTGATGTCAGTTGCATGTCACTCAGATGTACATGGGCATCTGACATTGTACAGCTATGATTGGCTACATGTAGTGTAGGTCATCAATAACTTTAGAACAGAACCATCTTAAGCCATAGTGGTACCACATTTTGTGGTTACAATCAAACTTGCCACTCCTGTTTTGGCTGTTCATTAATACAAACCCAGCATCCATAACTATCAGCATCCATTATAATTTGAACAAGGACTATTTTACTCTTTCTTCCCATTGTCTTTTTGAAAACATCTTTTTAAATATAATCCTAATTGTTTCTTGGGGATCACTCACACTCATGAAATCGAATGGTTTACATCCAGATTTGGTTAAGGCAGGAAACTGGGTAAACGTAGGTTAAATTGTAACCTTTTACTAAAGCTCCAATACAATTTTACACCTGTTGTAATGTACATCTTACATATAAGATAAAGTCAATACCCATGTATGAGTTTGAAGTCAGAATATGAGTTTCTTAGCAAAAAATCCCAGTGTCCAATTTGGGCATTTTATAGTTTATCAAAATATGAGTTCTACTGGACATGTCCAGCATATATGACAGATCCCAGAGATTATATATATATATATATATATATATATATATATATATATATATATATATATATATATATATATATATATATATATATATATATATATATATATATATATATATATATAGATATATATATATATATATATATATATATATATATATATATATATATATATATATATATATTCAGTCGAGTCCCTCGAGATGCTACCGATTGATTCTAACCTGGGTGGACCAATACAGAATGCACACATTAGGAACAATACTGGATACTTCAACTGAAACTCATGGGGAATTCTGTCTCAATGAAAAAGTCTAACCTTCCTATTGCAATCTTATCAAAACTACAGCCAGGCATCAGTTTATCAGATGTACACATTTTTTGCAATAATATTTACCAAAGTAAATATTCCGTAACTCTTTACATGTATTATTGGTATTCTTCTTCTTATTATTATTATTATTATTTTTATTGCTATTATTATCATTTTTATTATTATTTTTATTATTATTATTGTTATTATTATTATTATTTGAACTCTTGTCCATTATCCTGCTATACCATGCTCTTAATATACTTCTTTAGTACCTCCAAGAAAATATAAAGTTATTATTTGTATTAATATATCTGAAAAACATTTTGAAACTTTTCATAAATCAGGCCAGTATGCCCAACTTTTAACACTATCAAACAGTAATGCATATAAATTTAGCCATGGTTTTTATTGATTTCTCATGCAAATTGTGCTTTCTTCGCAATGTTTTTACCCAAAATAAATTTGTGTGAAGAGTTATTGATGAGTAATATAATAGTATAACAAACTTTACTGTTATCATTGAATTTTTATCTTTTGAGTAAAATCTCGGACCAGTACACCAACTTGTTTTCATTTTAAGCTTTGAAACATTTGAAAATATTTCATTTAAAGCACATATTAAATCCATTAAATATTGATTTCTGAATAGATATTTAATTATATTAATACATATATAATATAATAACACTTCCATGAAACCAAAGATCACAAAGTTATTTCAAGTCAGCATTTAATTATAGCGGCATTGATCAAACGGGTTTTGCCAGTTCATGGTCAGATGATCCCATTATTAGTGTTTGCAATTAAATTAATTATGGATGCACTGATCAAACAAAGTATTAAACAAAGGTGATAATATCATGTTTAATTATAGCGGCATTAATCAAACAGGTTTTGCATACTGATGGTCAGATGCTCTCACTATTATTGTTTGCAATAAAACTAATTTACATAATAATATGCTGCATTTTATCTTTGCTCTTGTACAGTATACACTTTCAATAATAATGTGCATACAATTAAATAATAAATTCAGCTAATGAAAATAACTTATGGTGCTCAATGTTGCAGTGTATATGGTTTATTTAGTATACAGATAAATTCGACATAAATTTATTTTTAAAACAAAGGCATTAACATACTCAGACCAATATACTCAGACGAAAAAGATATAACTAAAACATTAGTATACTGAGATCAATATATATAGACGAAAAGAAATTAACTGCATGGCCAATGTTTTCTCTATTTTTTCAGTGTTAGTAATTTGCTGAACATTAAATGATACAATATGAATTTATAGAATAAAAATTAACATAACTTTAAGCAAAGATTATTAAAATTTATTTCATTTACGAGGTCCACAAAATTAGGAGAATATAGACATTTGATATTGATGTATGATATTGTATGGAACTAAATCATAAATTTTACAGGACCCCACTTTAATTTTTAAGTATATAAGTTTAATTTAGTACTATTAGTATGTAGTACAATACACAGAATAAAAATAAATTCTACATAAATCAAAGGCATTAACATACCCAGACCAGTATGCATAGACAAAAATAATACAATAACACAAAAGATTATATATATATATATATATATATATATATATATATATATATATATATATATATATATATATATATATATATATATATATATATATATATATATATATATATATATATATATATATATATATATGTATGTTACTGCATGGGACATGTTTTCACGATTTTTGTGCAATTAGTAATTTGCATGAAATTAAATGATTCATTTTGAATTCACTGAAAACAAATAACATATAGTGCTTTAAACAAAGATTTGTAAAATACATTTCATCTTTCAACAGAGATAACACCACCATTTTTGTTATGTTATCATTTTCTTTATTTTAATTATTACGAGGTCCACAAGATTAGCAGAATATAGACATATAATATTGATGTATGATATTGTATTGAATTAAATCATAAATTTGACAGGACCCCAGTTTAATTTTTAGTATATATGACATTATAGTACAATGTAGAGGATAAAGATAAATTCTAAATAAATCTAACAGAAGCATTAACATACTCAGACCAGTATATATAGATGAAAACATTTTACTGCGTGAGCCCTGTTTTCAAGATTTTTTTCAGTGTTAGTAATTTTATTATTTTTCAATAAAATAAAGCAAACTATTTCAACTTTGCACAAAGATGAATGAGCTGCTTTGAAAATATTTCACTATTAAAATGCCAATTCAAGATAAACAGTCTTACATTATTTCATTTCATTATATATAACATATAACAACACCATTATCTCGCTTAAAATCAGGGTTTTGTTTCCTTAAATGCAGATTTGAACTGCTCAATGTACGTGGGAAAGACTCAGTGAGATTCAAAAGGGCTTAGGCCAGTTTGAAAACTAGTTTTGCACTGTTTATTGTCAGTTAATTGCATTTATCTTAATCAATCCCTGACACACATGAT
Source organism: Margaritifera margaritifera (assembly GCA_029931535.1). Taxonomy (NCBI): domain Eukaryota; kingdom Metazoa; phylum Mollusca; class Bivalvia; order Unionida; family Margaritiferidae; genus Margaritifera; species Margaritifera margaritifera. The sequence goes on along the minus strand of JAQPZY010001422.1, from coordinate 77,525 downwards.
GCCTTGCTGGATCCAGTGCACTTGAAAGGACTGTTATTCGCCGTATGATTATATTGACCCAAATTTATGAATATTGTGAATACAGTATAAATTTGTTACTGAAACGTAATAAATTATGCATCGTGTTTAGAATAATAGATCTTTCTTCACAGAGACCTGGAGAAAAACTTTCAGAGACTTAAAGGAAAATTCTGGGTTAAGGTATAATATGGACACAATCAACAGAGTTTACTACACCTGTAAAATTTCAGTACAAATAGCCAACAAGTTTAGGTGAAATCAGCTTTTAATTGCTAATATTTTCAGATAGAGGAGGTTTGCCATTTTCCCTTTGAGAATGCTGCATTTGTACCGTGTTACTGTGTTGACACTGTCAGGTCTATTGAACTCTGCCTGATAATCATGTGTGTGTTTGAGTGAGAGAAAGCACATGTATACAAGTATTGCAAGTAAGAACAATTATCCTCGCTGCATTTTCAGTCACAAATTATCGGATATGTAGTTTCATAAAATAACAAACATGATGTAAAGAATGGACAACTATTATCAACAGATTTCATCTAATTCATGATACCTATGATCATTTAAAATAAAGACTGTAATAAACAGTGAAGGATGTATGATGAGACAAGTTAATCATGTCAAATAAAGCATTCTATCCTTGATCAATCTATTGACTGGATTTGAGAAACATCAAAATCTTAGATCATGAGCCTACCCATGTTAAGCAATACAACCAATGAAAGAGTCATAGCATTATTAGTATCTTTATATTTTGTCTTTATAAATGATATCTATTTCTAAATTTCTTTTTTTTAATCAGTTGCTAACATTGAACAAGACTTTGATTGAGAAAAGTGGATCTTGTATGGATTTTGAATCAATTATATTTGTGAAGAACTAATTTATCCATTTGTAGAATTCTTTGCATACATGTTTGTTTTAATTATTATACTTTTTAATAAATATAGTGTTATGACTCTAGGTCTTAAAAATATGTAACATAAAGAAAGTGAAACCAACAATGTAAGTAAAATCAACAATTTATTTCCAGACAATTAAAGTGAAAATTCAAAAGACACTTACAGTTTGTGAGTTAAATTCCAAATAATCCTTATTGTCCTAATCACAGGTCCAAAATAATAGAGTGTTCCAAATGGATTCCAATAGCTTTGAATGTCCTGATGTACCACAAAGATGTAATCCAGAATGTATTTCAATGAGTTCACATAAATCCCAAAATCATGTAATAATCCAAAAGTTGATGAGCACTTTAGTATTTCTAATGAATGTTGTAAATAAATACTTCCTCTCAAATTATATCTGATTTCAACAACACAACTAAAATAGATTCCTTACAGACTGATCTTTTAGAACCGGGATTCTAGAACAGGAATGAATTTGTTTACCAAAATCTGTATATAAATATACATGCCTACATGACCTATGTCACAAAACAATATGAGTATTTCTAATGGAAAAATACTGGCCTACCTGACATATGTCACAAAAGTCTACTTGCGAAATGCCTATGAAAATACCATCTAAACAACTGGATAAAAGTTAAGTACGTATTTTCAAATAACCATACAACTTACAATCATAGACAAAAGTGAAGTATATAAACATCATATATAACACTTCCCCTCATAAAAAAAAGAAAGATTTCTGCAATAAACTCTCATTTTAAATATGCATCTGATACTGTATTAATCAAAATTACATAGGAAAATGTCTTATGAATGACACTCAGCTGAATTACACAAAATATACACAAAATAAAGCAATATGGTACTTCTATACACAGGATAGTGCATCTGCAATAAAATTATCTTTTCCCCTGATTTGTCTAATGTCAATGTCATATTCTCGCAGCATTAAACTCCATCTCAACAATCTGCGATATTTATCTTTCATTTTGTTAATGAAAGTATGGGGACTGTGATCGTGGAATACAAAAACCGAAAAGAGAGCTGAGGTAACATACACTTCAAAATGCTGCAAAGCCCATATCAAAGCCAAACATTCCTTCTCAATTGTGGAATAATTTTTCTGGTGCTTGTTTAGTTGTTTAGAAACATAGCACACAGGATGATCCACATCATTTTTGTCTTCTTGAATCAATACTACACCAACCCCTACATCACTTGCATCAACAGTCATTTTAAATAATTGGCTGAAATTTAGTGCAGAAAGAACTGGTGCATTCTTAAGCATGGCCTTTAATTTATCAAAGGATTCCTGACACTGGTCAGACCAATGAAACTTGGATTTCTTACTCAACAAATTTTTCAAAGGTTCAGCAATTATGGAAAAATTTGAACAAAATTTCCGATAATATCCAGCCATACCTAAAAATCGCATCAGTTGCTTGTTACAAACAGGCAAAAGGAATTTAGAGATAGCATTGACCATAGCTTCTACAGGTTCAACTTGACATTTTCCCACAATATGTCGTAAAAATGTGACACAAGCATGGCAAAACTCACTTTTGCTTAAATCAATCATCGGATTTGCATCAAAGAGTCGACTGAAGAATTTCTGAATGGTTTCCAAGTGATTTTCCCAAGTGTCACTGTAGATGATGATGTCATCAATGTATGCATTACAGTTATCTAGACCAGATGTTATCATGTTCATAAGATGCTTGAATGTTGCTGGAGAATTTTTCATACCAAAAGGCATCACTTTATATTATTAAAGCCCATCTGCAGTTACAAATGCTGAAATTTCTTTTGCTCTTTCAATGAGTGGAATTTGCCAGAATTCTTTCAAAAGGTCAAACTCGGTGTCATATTTTGCATTTCTGCAGTTACAAATGCTGAAATTTCTTTTGCTCTTTCAATGAGTGGAATTTGCCAGAATTCTTTCAAAAGGTCAAACTCGGTGTCATATTTTGCATTTCCAATTTTATCAATGCAATCATCCATTCTTGGCATTTAAAATGAATCCGTTTTGGTGACACTGTTGACTTTTCTATAGTCAGTACACATGCGGAAGGTATTATCTGGATTAGGCACAAGAATACATTGTTAACTCCAGTTACTTTTACTTGGTTCTATAAAATCATTCTCCAGTAAATATTGAATTTCTTTTTTTAAATATTCCTGTTTGTGAGGATTCATCCTGAAAGGATGCTGTTTCACAGGTGTAAATACAAAATGTAAACATCATGATAGATTTTATTTGTTCATATAGGAACATCAGGAAACAAGTGCTCATACTCATGTAATAGCTGTTTTAGTTCACTCTTTTCCTTTTGTTGTAGATGTGATAATTTTTGGTCCAGATTGTTTAATATTTCTGAATTCCGAAGTTTGGATAAACCAGAGTCACTAGAGTCAGATTGTATTCCATTATTAACATCCTCACTGTGTGGGACAGGTACAACTAAATTGATTGAATAATTAACTGGGCTATCTCTGTCAAAATACTCTTTTAACATATTTATGTGACAAAGTTGTTTCCGTTTCCACCTCCAAGGAGTGTTAATGATATAATTTAAGTCATTTACTTCCTTTTCAACTGTATAAGGACCATACAATTTAGCCAAAAGGGGATTTTGAGGTATGGGAAAGAGTGCCTGAACTTTATCACCAGGTTGAAAACTCCTTTCCTGTGTATTTCTGTCATACTTTAATTTCATTTATGACTGAGTAGTGTGGAGATTAGTTCTTGCTACCTCACAAACCTTTGACAACTTTATATAAGACATAGTCAAAAAAATTAATCTTTGGATCTTCATTTGAAAGAAGTTTCTCTTTTAATAACTTCAATGATACACAGACAGTATGTCCAAAAACCAGTTCCAAAGGACTGAAACCCAATGACTCTTGAACTGATTCCCTAACAGCAAACAACAACAAATGAACACCCTCATCCCAATCCTTTCCTGTATCAAAGCAATATGACCGAATCATATTATTCAAAGTTTGATGAAATCTTTCCAAAGCCCTTTGACTTTCAGGGTGATAAGCAGAAGATTTAAACTGTTGGATGCCTAATTCATGCATAACTTGCTGGAAAATTCCAGACATAAACTTTGACCCTTGATCAGACTGGACAGATTTGGGAAGGCCAACAAGTGTAAAAAAACTTTACCAAAGCTTTTATAATGGTTTTAGTTTTAATATTTCTCAAAGGAATTGACTCTGGAAATCTTGTGGATGCACACAATATGATCAACAAGTATTGGTTGCCTGACTTGGTCTTAGGTAAGGGACTAACACAGTCTACCATTATTCTACTGAATGGTTCATCAAAAGCAGGAATAGGTTGCAGATGAGCCTTAGATATCTTCTGCTTGGGTTTTCCTACAATTTGACAAGTGTGACAAAATCTACAGAATTTAGAAACATCACTTTTAAGTTTCAGCCAATAAAAATGATTCCAGATCTTGTGATAAGTCTTACTGACTCCTAAATAACCAGCCAAGTGAGTTTCATGGGCTAGACTAAGAATTTCCTGTCAAAATGACCTCAGAATGACAATTTTATAGCTCACTGACCACTTATCACCAGCAGGTACCTCAGGTGGTCTCTATTTTCTCATAAGGACCTCATTTTTCACAAAGTAACAATCTGGGACTTCTGTGGCTTCAGTTTCACTAATAGACCTCTGAAACAAACAGAAGATCTCAGGATCTTGTTCCTATTCGACAACGAGTGATTATCTTTTTTCACCCTGATTAGAATAGAGAGAACGAGTTGTAAAAAGAGGATCACTGGGATCAATACCTTCTGACTGATCAATATCAGGAGAGAAAGTGACCTCATCAAATGACTGACCAATAAATGTGTCAGCTAAAGGAATAATTTCCTGATCAACATCATTCTCAAGAGCTCTTTTTGCTATAGCTCTGGTAACTGCACAAGCAGGATACAAATCATGGATTTCAATCTCAATACAACTTTTTGATCCAAACAAGGGTTTTCAGTTACAAGTGGATTAACAATGACCCTATCTCCAGCTAGGTCACTGCCTAGTAACAAATGGATACCTTTTATAGGTAAAAAAAGTCACTGTCCCAACAGTGACAGGTCCAGAAACTAAGTCTGATACCAAATTGACTCTATGGAGAGGAACATTTACAAAGCTGCACTCTACTCCCTGAATAAGTACACTTTCACTAGAAAACTTCTCAGACAAAGGCAAAGTACCTGATAACAAAAGACTCTGAGAAGCTCCTGTGTCCCTTAATATTTTAATAGGGATAGGTTTGGCAGAATCACCAATAAGTGATATAGAACCTTCTGACATGAATGGTTCATAAGTCTCCAAAATAAAATCACACTGGGGTTTATTTGACCCAACAATTGTATTGCTTTCAATACAAGACCATGACCTTGACCTCTTTGAAATAAGAGCATTTGGAATAGCTCTATCTTTATTCTGTTGCATATTTTTCAACCTGAAGCTATCAGAAATAATGTGCCTTTTCTTTTTACAATAAGTGCAAGCAGGAAGAGATAAGGATTCTGATCAGTCTTATCATATGTTTGATTTCTAACAGTTGTGCTGTTTAAAAATTTAGAAGTACCCATTTAAGACTGAGATGATATTTCCCAGAAAACTGCTGAGAGAGAGACTTCTTGACAAATTAAATTTTGTGAGTCAAGGAATAGTCATCAGCCATGCGAGAATCATTTTCCAAAGTTTCTACTCTTTGCTCGTCAAGATAGGTCTTGACATCACTATGGATGCACCTCTCGAACTCTTCAATTAATACGAGATGAGGTTATCGTTTTGATCAACCTTCCTGGCTGAGCACCACCTATCAAATAGTTGTTCTTTTTCCCTTGCAAATTTGACATGAGTTTGTCCAGTTTCTTTTCTACAATTCCTAAACCTTGTTGATATGCCTCAGGTACCAACTCATAGCCCTTTAAGATGTACTCCTTAACCACATCATAATCAGTACTTTGTTGTACAGACAGTGAAGTGTAGACCTCATGTGGTTTGCCAATAAGTACACTTTGTAGTAACAAAGTCCAATGCTCTCTGGGCCATTTCAAGTTTTCAACAATTTTCTCAAAGTAAAGAAAGTATTTAACTACTTCTTTTTCCTGAAAATGGGGTACTAACCTAATATATCTGGTAACATCAAAACCTGAACTTGTGTGTAAAGGAGGGGAGAGTGCTCTGCTTGCCAGTTCTAATTCTTTTAATCTATGTTGCATTTCCCTTTCTTCTCTTTGCATCTGCCTCTCCTCTTTTTCTCTCTCTAACAGCATCTGCATTTCCCTTTCCTCTCTCTCTCCATCTGCATTTCCCTTTCCTCTCTCTCTCTCTCTCCATCTGCATTTCCATTTCCTTCATTTCCCTCTCTCTCTCTCACTCTGCCTCTCCTCTCTCTCTCTCTCTGCCTCTCCTCTTTCTCTCTCTATCTCTGCCTCACCTTTTTTTCTCTCTCTCCCTGCATCTGCATTTCTATTTCCCTTTCCTCTTTCTGAAGCCGAAGCTTAATTAATTCTAATTCCATCTGGTTTTTGTAGCTGTATTTCCAATAAAAACCAAATACAGACTTATCAATTAAACCCAAAGCACAATTATCCAAAATTATCTTTCCCACCAAATATGGAATTAAAATATTCTTTATCTCTTGCTTTGTCAAAGACGCCTTTGCCTCAGAAAGATTATAATGTCTGCCAAGCTCAAGCAACTCATCATTTTTCATAGACTCTAACCCTACCTGGGTAGGACTTGAAACAAAGTTCTCAACCTTAGATGATATTGTGAATGCTTGCTGGTTTCACTAAAGATTTCTCAAATGGGTGAAAAATAAAAATCTTTAATAGGGGCAGTGAAAATTTCTAAACAAAGTCAATTTAAATTGTAATTTAAAGAAATTCACATCCTGGAATGGCCCCCAATTTCTGCTGTGACTCTAGGTCTTAAAAATATGTAACATAAAGAAAGCAAAACCAACAAAGTAAGTAAAATCAACAAGCAATTTATTTCCAGACTATTAAAGTGAAAATTCAAAAGACACTTACAATTTGTGAGTTAAATTCCAAATAATCCTAAATGTCCTAATCACAAGTCCAAAATAATAAAATGTTCCGAATGAATTCCAACAGCCTTGAATGTCCTGATTTACCACAAAGGGGGGGGGGGTGTTCTACAGATAATACGTGCTTCTGAGAGAGTGACAGGTGTAAGATGAAGTTGTTTGCATTTGCAACATGCACAATGGAGAGAATGTTGCCATACCTCTATGCTACTTTCATGTACTGTGGCTTAAATTTCTTTACATATTGTACTTGTGGAAATTGGACATGATCTAAGCACACAGCAGACAGAAATGGCTGCTCCAAAGTACTCGAAAAATCAGTCTGAATTAGTCAAAAGTACACTATTTTCAGCAGTTATTAAAAAAGGGAAACAAATTTTGCCAGAGTAGGCAAAACCAGCCTCTGAAAGTACAATGAATGAATTACAAAATATATAAAAAGTAAAAAAAGTTATCGGCTCTTTTTTTTATTTATTTACCTTTGAAGTCCAGGAAGTGAAAGTGACCAAGTGGAGCTAGCAGTTTTTTGAGAGGTGCACTTCTTAAGTAAAACCAAGCTGTATACTCTATTACCCAAATTGCACCCATCAATCATACACCAAAATAAAGGGAATTCAAAGTTTTTTTAACAATACCTAAGATATACTGAGGAGCGCCACCAAAGATGTAATCCAGAATGTATTTCAGTGAGTTCACATAAATCCCAAAATCATGTGTTAATCCAAAAGTTGATGAGCACTTTAGTATTTCCAATGAATATTGTAAATAAATACTTCCTCTCAAATTATATCTGATTTCAACAACACATCTAAAATAGATTCCTTACAGACTGATCGTTTAGAACTGGAATTCTAGAATAGGAATGAATTTGTTTACAAAACTCTGTATATAAATACACATGCCTACATGACCCATGTCACATCACAATATGAGTATTTCTATTGGAAAAATACTGGCCTACCTGACATATGTCACAAAAGTCTAATTGTGAAATGCCTATGAAAATACTATATAAACAACTGGACGAAAGTTAAGTATGTATTTTCAAATAACCATACAACTTACAATCATAGACAAAAGATAAGCACATAAACATCATGCATAACAATAGTGTGCACCAATTTAGTAAATACGAAAATGGAAAAGCAATCTCAGGAATGCAGACTTGAATAAAAATGTGTACATCCCAACCATCATGATCACTAGCAATATGTGCTGGTGTGATATCACCGGAAGAAAAAGGGAGTTAATTCAATATGTCTGTGAGTACCTAGATAGAACCAACTTGGTGTGACCCTGCATTTCTTTGCTGCAAAGTAACTTAACTGCAATAATTTTTTCAGAAAAAAGTACAATGGAACTTGTGTAATTTACTCATGCAGAGAACCAACAATTTAGACCTTGTTAAGTTAGAAATGCCTGGACTCCCATTTAAACATAGATGTTGATCCCTACCGGCTTTAGAGTATGTAATTGGTGTATCCAATAAAGTTCTCTATCTTTCAGATTAATGTTGCTTCTAACTTAATTTATTACATTTCCTCAAACTCAGGTGTTCAGGCCCCAACATCTTTTGCTGGAAGTAAACCAACTCTTTTGAGGAAACACTTTCCTCCAATTACCACCCTTGCGTTTGAATGATTACGTCATATACCGTGACGTGATCTTTCTGCATCACGACCGCTATACATAAAATATGAAGCATCAATGTGTCATATGTGAAGCAACGTATAAACGTAGCCAATCTCTAGAGTGACCCATAAATATTATACATATAGGTTTAAAAGTGTCTTGCCAACACTGTCAGAAAACATACATCTGGAAGGAAGATCTCAGAAACATGAGAATAAACATCACAGTTTAATGGACGCCTCTTCTATTGGACCCCAAAATTGAATTGTTGGGGATAAGGATACAATTTGTGATCCAGTCCATTTATATCCGACTGTATCTGATATTTCAGACACTATGGAAATCCACTTTGATAAAGAATACTCTTCTGAGGACATAATGAGTCCTACAATGTATTAGAACCTAACACCAGGCGAAACAATTTTACCCAATTTGGCCTGTGTCTCCTAAAAACAACTTCAGAAAACAGACACTCCATTCAAGGATCCATTCGATGATGTTACAGGATTGGTATTACATAAACAATATGATACCCCGGAGAACACAAAAACAACCACAAATATATAATACCACAGCTGTTTTATGTTTTACAATTCAAACATTAACTATGTTTATTCACACAATATAGGATGAAAAGCCCTTGTAATTACAAAATAAATATTACAAGAGAGTTTTCTAGCCACATCATCTTTTACCCCAAATGTTATGTAACAACTTATTTTGGTTTTTGTGTTCTACAGCTACTAAAGTCAATCCCAGCTGCACGAAACAATAATGTCATTCGAAACCTGGCTGCATTAAACTTTAATGCAATCCGAGGAATAGTACACTGGCATCAATAATAGGTTGTGATAATACAACCCTCCTAAAATGGGAGACAGCAAATGTCCCATGATCCAAAAACCAGCTGCACCGGCTGCACTGGCGGCTAGAGGTATAAAAACTTTGCACCGACAAGATGAACCAACAAGACCAATTCCCTCTGATGAGTTACAAAGATAACGAAACCGGTCAGGGACCGGGGGTGACTGGACCACCCCAGCAGATGGGAAGGAATGCCTCCACATCCTTCAGGAAGTACCTTCCAACAATTTAGACCTGACTGGGCAGTTAGATGGAATATTCAGTGTCAACTTCCTAGTTTGGGGTGAAAACAAAGTAAATTTGTATGGCTACAAATGGTAGGGATTTGGAATATTCATGGCCTAGATTACACAGATTCCACTATAACATATATATTTACTTAATATCCCACAATTGTACATGCAAACCTTGTCATATGTAATGAGAAAATCTTTCACAAATTCATCCTCTTGAGCGGAGGCATTCACCACAGCTTGCATGTTTAGCTTCTCCAGCAATTCATGCTGTCTTGCCCATCTGAAGAGAATTAAAATCATAATGTAAATCATAACAATTTCACATAATACATTTTCCCAAATTTGTTCAATGCTGCATATTCATTACATAAAATCTTTACAATATAATGAATGTCTATATGTACATTATCTTACCTCATTCTCTCCCATGAACAATATAAATTATATTTTTGTGAATTCAGGTTCTCACTAAATTTGGAAAATTTTATATTTATAAAAATGTTTCAATAAATATTAATAACTGATTCAAATTAATATTAATGATAATTTACAGAGGAAATATTGGGAAACCATGCTATAACACAATGGCCAGGGTCCACAGAGTACCATTGTCTTATGTAACATATTCTGCAATACTAAGACAAGTCAGTTAACTTAAAAAAATGTGTATCCTTTTGGCTATACAAGACTGGGGTGGGGTGAGCATAAACTATGGGCTTCAATGATGCAGTTACTAACTTAAATTGATACATATTAAATGAGAATTAGTGAAAACACATGTTTAATATTAACATTCATAAAATAAGCATGAATCACTAATCAGTCTCCACCAGTGAAGTATGATGTAACCAAAGGGTTCTAGGTACAGCCAGGGAAAATGCACACATTCTTTCAAGAAGTTAAAAAGAAGGGCCTTGGTATATACATTTAAATTAAAGAATCTTAGAACAAAAAGATTCTTGAAATGTATTTTAATAATAAGAGTCTAGGAATTCAAGATAAGACCATTTCTTCCTTTTAAATGCCGAGTGTTTAAACCATCTCTGATATTCTTCAGTGATAAAAAAAATTTCAAATTAGCTGCTGTGGTGGACATACTGGATGTCAGATGGGCACCATTTTCCTTTCGGACCAAGGCAACATCATTTGAAGCCTTTTGGTGAATATCCCATATCAATATGATCACCCAATCAGAGGGAGTAGCAACAGCAAACTTTTCACGACAGCCGTCATGGCAGACATATTGGATGTTCAATTGGCACCATTTTCATTTAGGACCAACTATGCATCAGAAGAAGTCTATTGGTGAAAACACCATGTTGATACAGCCATCCATTAGGAAGGAGTAGAGATAACAATATTTTCAAGATGGCCACCATGGTGGCCATATTGAGGGTCAATGTGCTTCATTTTCATTTAGGACCAACTAGACACCATAAGAACTCTTCTGATGAAAACCCCATATCAAAATCACTTTCCATTTAACAGTAGCAATAACAGGATTTTCAAGATACTGGATCTCAGATCAGCGCCATTTTAATCTAGGACCAACAAGACATTATAAGAAGTCTTCTGGTGAAAATCCCATGTTGATATGACTTTCTATTTTTGAGAAATAACAATAAGAAGATTTTCAAGATGGCTGCCATGGTGGCTATATTGGATATCAGATGTGCACCATTTCCATTTAGGACCAACTAGGCATTATAAGCAGTCTTTTGGTGAAAGCACAATGTTGATATGACCAGCCATCTAAGAGAAGTAGTGATAACAAGATTTTATAATAAAAAAGTTTAAATTCAGTAAAATCTATTTCTTTGTAAGAACAATGCAATTTAAAATTATTTCTTTAATACATGCCTGTTAAATGAGTAAAATCAACAATATCCATCATAAATTTACAACAAATTTTTAAAATATGCCACATATCTATCCTTTTTCTTTCTAAATCTTTTTGTTTATTGGTCTAACATGAAACATGTAAAAACTTTCACTAAATTCTCAAGACTTGCTGTAGTTTGGCATGTATATATATATTAAAAGTATTGTTGGGGTTACATTCACTGGTTACAGCGAAAGATGAACTATTTGCTTTTGTAAGATAACCAGTTATGTGATACACGATGAGAATTAAATTTTGTATATCTACTTAAAAATTATGAAAATTAAAAGCTGTTCTTTTAAACAAATTTAACACATTTTAAATGAGTAAAATCAATAATTAATATGCCAAACAAAGTTTTCTAAGTCATTTTTATTTACTGACCTAACTTTAAATATGCCAATGCCTTTTTTAAAAATGTTCTTGGCCATCTATGACTTGTGGCAGTTTGTCAAAAATACATTTTAAAGGAGTAAATGTGGGGAAACTTCCAAATGTAAGGTGGACACATGTCAATACATGATAAAAACAGTTAAAATTTGGATATATATTATATATATATATAAATATATATATATATATATATATATATATATATATATATATATATGACAATTTATTTTTTACTGAATATTTTTTAAAAAATCTAAATAAATAAAATAATCATTATTTATCACAAATTTACCCTCAAAGTAGTGCATGCAACCAATCTATCCGTTTGCTCCTTAAATATTATTTTAAAGTTTATCAAACAACAGCCATGCCAAAGCCTTTTACAAAATTCATTTGGTAATCTATAATTTTCTGCGACTGGGTTTTGAAATATTTTAAAAACATATTAGTTCATAAAATTAATAAATTATTAGCAAAAAGTAAATTACATCCATGGGAAACAGTGATCTCCACAGAAATTTTCGATAGCATCGGGGTAAGCGCGTTAGGGTCATAAATTGTTTTAAAAGCGCACGTTAACGTCATAAAAGTGAAACAAATTAATATCAGTGAAATAAAAAAAGAAGTGAATATATTTACATAGTATTCTTTATTTACCTAGGTTATAACAAGGTTTAATGTCTATCTCATTTGTTTCTTAATTTAAATAAATGATATACGTCTTTTCTTCTTTTCGCCATGTATAATGACTGCCATATCTAAATTAAAGTCTTTTAAGGATTGTCCTTCAGTCTTCAGTACTGATTGTCATCAGGTAGTTCAGTATCCTCTGTGTCAACATGTTCCTTAAAACACTCTTAATTCTATTCATTGAGGAGAATGACCTTTCACAATCTGAAGAAGACAAAAATGAAACATAAAATGTATTAATGAATATACAAAAAAGAGACAAAACTACCTAAATCCTAATTCTTCAAGAGTCAAGACAGTGATGTGTTTTCAAATAATCATCACAGAATAAGATAATACATATCCTTTCCATTAAGAACAATATATCAAAGTGTTTGTTATTGTTTAATTTCTTCACCGAATCAATGTCAGAGAGCTTAAATATTGTTCAAAAGTTTAAATTAAATTAAAAATGACTTTACTGAATAATTAGTAAGCATATGGATGAAACTATTTAAGTTATATTTATGAAGGAATACTTTTTATTTATATCTTTTCAAAAGAGGTAAAACTGGAAGATAAAGATTGTTCTGTTTATGACTTGGATAGACAGGAAAGAGAAATGAGAAATTAACAGGGCAGCACCCACTTAAGTTAAGGTTTACTGACTAAGCTATATTTCTCTTTCTCAGAGTAAACTATGTAAACATAATAACAACTCATGAATAAAATGCAACTTTCATTCCTCGTCACAATTTAATAAGAACAACAACAATTGCAACTACAACTACCGGTTACTACTATACAAAAAATATACCCCCCCCCCCCCCAGTAGATCTGAACCAAAATTATGCAATATGGAAAACTTACCATCCGATCCAGCAATTTCCACTCACGGGTATGACGTCTTCCATTCATTGTTAAAGGATAGTGGGAAACATTAAAGCGTAGCGGTACAAGAGCATAGCGTAGCGGCAGGTTCTAAAGCATTGGCGGTTATCGGGGTTTGAAACGATAGCGTAGTGGGCCCGCTATGGTATATAAAGCCCTGGGGAGAACACTGGGAAATATGTTTGATGTTTGTAGGTAATTATCTATATCAAATTTGTAATTAATAAAGTTAAAAATCTGAGTATTTAATTTGATTAAAACAAAATTCAATTTTTTTAAAACTTTATTTTAAAGAACTTTCTACTAAGTAAAATCATTATTATTTGTCAAAATAATGTCAAACAAACTGTCACAAACCACATATCTACATCTTTTCTTTTAATTATTTTTCTGTTAATTTTACAGTGAGTCTCAGATATTTTTGTGGCATTCATCGACAGAAACTAAAGTCTTGCTCTTCACAGGATGCTCTGAGTCACCTATATAATTCCTTTGATGTTTGCGACGATTTCCATTCCCTGTACTATATACTTCCCTAACAAGATGCTAAATAATAAATGTGCCTTCTGGAGGACATGCTGTATGGCTTGTCTAGTATCTAAATTAATTACTTAAACTTCTTCAAATCTAATCATAATTGCAAATAAAATTATTAGGTTCTATTTTTTAAATTTAATTATTTTCTTTTTCTAAACCACTTCACCAATCACAGGTGTCACCGTCCTGAGAACTGTAATATATTATTCGATAAGTGAGGGTTCTTTTTTGTCTAGTCCACCTTCACAAAAAGAGCCAACATTAAAATAAACAATGCAGTCATGTATTTCACACTGTATATACAGAGTATATTTCAATTTGGCTGTTATCAGTGATAGATTCGATTATTCTGTCTGTTGGAGTTACAGGCACAGTGCATTCAAAATGAAAATATTAGCATAACTGTTGTACTCTGTCTACAAACAGCCAACATTTCAATGTTGAGAACTAGCCCTTTTCTACATGATATTCTGATAGGCTACTTGTTTGTAAGAATCCAATCAGACACTTTTAAAATGTCAGACTAAATCTTTACTGAAGCATCACCCCATAAAATGTCCAAACTTTGCAATAACAATTAGCAACTATGCAAAAATACAATCGATCCCAAAAAGATATGTATCCCAAATGTATGTATCCCAAAAAAATATGCACACTCAGTACATGTAGTTTTGGCAGAAAACTGTGTATTTGGACCAAAATTATACATAAATTATGCTGATACACATGGTATCTGGAGATCTGTTTACACTGTCTGTAGGAGTTATAGGCACAGTGCATTCAAAATGAAATCTCAGCATGGCTGATGTACTCTGTCTCTAAACTGCCGTTTCCACCTCTATCTGATGTTCACTTGTAGATGGGTGTCATTCGTGACTCTTGACTTAAAATAGTCAGTTAAATAGTGAAAAAAAGATAGGAGAGTCAAATTACCAACCTTTATTTACATCTCAGACTACCAAATACTGCTTAAAGTGTCTGCATCAATTGAGAGAATGGATTTGATTTACATTTTGGGAAATATGAATCATTTATATGCTAATTTTAAGTACTGTGTTTCTAACATTTCCTTAGATCAATCATTGTTAACCAAGTTATGTGGTTATGGGGGGAGGGGGGACTATTGCCTAAGATTTTTCTGACATCTCCCACCCTATGACAAATATTGATAATCTTCATATTGATATTTTTGCATATTTTACATTTTCAAATGATAAAATGTTAAAATTCAGAAATAATCCTCCTAATTATATGAGTTAACTTAGTGTCTGATCTTGATCTGTTGTTATGTTAAAGGTTGTTCTGCACATTTTAATTTTCTGACATTATTGTCTTCCATGGCCATTACAGCAAAAAGTAGTTCTCTCTCACTTTTTATTATTTTCTGACACTACTGGCTGTGGCAGATTAAACTGTACAGCAGAAAACTCAATGGTGGACAGTATGCCCCATAAATTTCTTGATTTTAGATGGCTTGTAACTAATGAATTCAGCATAATTATGTGGTCTAATCCTCTTCTATCAATCCAGTGCACTGAATCGTTCCAAACACTAATTATTTATTAGCAATCCCTCTCTGAATCAACTGCCTATCAGTCAAATGGCTGTTGAACTCCGATGAAAACTAGCTTGTTGGTCTACCAAGGCCACTAATGCCATATATATATATATATGGCATTAGTGGCCTTGGTAGACCAACAAGTTGTTCCCTGCCATTGTTTTATTTTGTTTACGTTACTAGCCATGGCATCACCAGACAACCTTTCATCTACACATCTTTCAACTATAAAGCTACAATTTAATGGTGGATAGCCTGCATGCATGCAATATCAGCTAGTTATATATATTTTAAGTGACAAAGAAAAGTTGTTAGTCTTGATGTTTATCATTATGGATAGTGATATTATCAACCATCTCAACATCGGGCCCGATGTTGGAAGATCCTAGCTAGACTGATTTCTTATATGGAAGTTTAGCCTAAATTTCCATAGAAACACATATAAAATCTGTAAGCGGTGAGTGTTTAAGGGCATCAACATTTTATAATTGTCATGGTTACCAAAGTAAAGTTGCCAACTTACTGCGGATTTCCAACATCCTTTAAAGTGAAACAATGTAGAGATTCCGCACATGCATCTGCTTCAACTGGGAGCAAAACCTGAGTCCCTTCCTGTATCATGATGGTAAAGAAATTTGGGTATGTACACGCAAAATATGTACTAGATTAAGTATGCTCGTTTCTCCTACTAAAATAGTTTGCGTTGGTATTCTATTTCTCAACGGAAAGAATGGAAGCCATCCGTTTAAAATCTAGATCTTTGAGAGGTTTAAATACAGCTTATCGTCAGGTGTAATATTACCAAACAAACAGCTAAGTGATTAAGACGCCGATTGACTGGCCAACAAAATGGCAATAGGAATATTCTCTGATATTTCTGCGGGACAAATATGCCTTGCATATATGTTGGCGCAGTAAAATCATACATTTTGTTCGCCGAAAATTTTTCCGCCAGAAAAGAAACCGCAATCTATTTTAACAACCTGGCGGCTATTACTACTATTGGATCACAGGGGCTCGTATTGTTGCTGACAACTTATCTATCAGTCATACATGTACTATATAATACTAGTATTACGAGCCCCTGTGTATTGGATTAAGTGCAAGATTGACCGAGAAGTTATGAATGAAAAAATAGTCCGATACATTCACAACTTTTTGGACAATTCTGGTTTCATAAATGGCCGAGGCTATTCGCAAGGCTGCCGTGTACCTTAACTGGGAAAGACTATTCGCACAGCCGCCGTGTACCTCATCTGGAAAGACTATTAGCACGCCCGCCGTGAATATAATTTACATAAAGCTACTCGTACGGCTGCCTTGTACCTGATCTGCGAAATACACTCATTTTTGCAACATTACCTTTAAATACATATTTGCAAGTCATTGTTATTAAAACTTTACAATGCTAGAAATAGAAATTTTCGAATAAATATTTAGTGAATCTCGTGGGTGAAAAGCTCTAGTATTGTCACTCACTCAATCGATGAACTTTTTCCGTTATTCACTCAGAACGAAAAATTTTCTTTTTATTTTATGCTCAAACGAGTTGGCTAGCTAAAGTGTATTAAGAGTTTGAAAGTATCAGATTTCTTAGGTAATGTCAGCTGTTTACCGTTTATGTTCTACGGTGTATTATGTACATTCGCAGCGTAAATCTGAGTAACGTAATCCTATCTTAATTTAAGATAACAAAGAATACACTTTTAAAAAAAAAGAAAAAAAGCGTGGATCTTATGCGTAATAGATCGACATATTTCCACTCGACTACAGTGACTGACACCCTGGAAATTAATATTCTTTGCTTATGTTATCGCTATCTATTTTTTAAAAATGGACTGTTAGAGTAAAATTTAATTATCAGACTTTTTTCTCTTGGGAAAACAACCAATTCACGGACTAGCCTCTAATTGTTTGCACACCATATCATAATTATTATAATCTAAACTGTGAGGCAGACACCGGTCGCCGTGCGAATAGTCTTAGTGATATTGGGTACACGGCAGCGTGCGAATAGTCTTTGTAAAATTTAGTACTCGGCCGCCGTAAGAATATACACTTCCTTCCTAAATAGCCGAGGTGGTCCGAATGCAACTAGCGGCATATATTCGAGGTATGATCCGTAGGATTGACCTCGAATTTGCGAATGACAAAATGTATGAATTTTCTGGAAATTACTGCGCCGTGTTACATCCGAGGGATATATTCTCTCGCAGAAATAGTCGAGGTTGATCCGAATGTTAAGAGACGCCATGTTGGCACCGGCTAAGCTAAACTTGGAACATGGCACTGGTCTAGTCAAATAACTAACCATTTTAATCTCAATCCCTTCCTTCTTCACACTACGTTACAAAGTTCCTTAGCAACGTAGTGAAATAGACAGGGTACATGACTGTAACCAGATTTTTTTTTTTTATTTTTTTAATCTCTATCATAGGGCGGACTTTTTGGTTCAGAGTGGAACTAGATTGCATTATTGATGTTGTGTGGGGCACCTCATATACTTGTGAATTACGGCCACTGCCAGTTTTGAATCCAAAGTCGCATAGTCGTAACTAAGTCACATTTAATCTTCAAATAAAGTAATTTTTTCGTTAGTAGTTAAATAGTGGCTCTTCGGAAACACTTCCCTTACTACTGCAGATTAGAGGTTCGACTTTAGTTTCCTATTATCATCTTCTACATCTCTCCCCCACGAGGCCACTTTATAGACTACTGTGTGAGAAAGAAAACAAACAGTACTGAAACACTTCCCTTACTACTGCATAACCCCCCCCCCCCAAAAAAAAAAAAAAAAAAAAAAATTAGAAACACTTCCCTTACTACTGCATATCAAAATAACCCACTGAAATACTTCCCTTACTACTGTTACAAAACACCTGATATGGCTTAGCTAAACCACCATAGATTCCACTTTTATTAAGGTGACGAGGTTGGCGCACCATAGTATTTTTGTAAGTGTACTCTTTTCCTTGCGAGCGCGTGACGCCTACATTGCTTGCGTGGCATGTGCGTAATACATGTTACCTCGCGCGACTACAAATTACTTAGGCATCTTTACTTGGACAGCCATCAGAGGGAAGCTCTTTGTATGTTTAGCTGTCGGGGCGGGATTGCCATTGTGTTTTGCCTAGTTCGAGCCAATAAGTTGGGTGAGTTGCATTTTCTTTAGTTCAAATTAATGTTCAGTTTCGCAAAACACGTTCAATGTGATAATATAGGCTTGCATTGTTTTTATTATACTTTTAGTTTAATTCACCAAGAGTGTACTGTTGGCTTATATAATTTGGTTGCGAGAGATGGTACGGTTCAGATTATTAACAGGGATATGGGCATATATGCAGTATGCCTGTTTGTAGTTTATTTTTGTTGTTATTATAACTAATATTGAAGATGTTTGTGCATGTATATATGTATATTAGAATTTTGGCATATCATATTTTTAGCCAATCAATGGTACGTCATTCGTACATTACAGAAAGTCGTACGTAAGGAAATATTTCAATTATGTTGATAGTGGTTCGATTGAAACGCTCAGATGTCATTAATCTGGATGATAGTCAGAAAGCAGATTATTTGGAAAGTTGTTTTCTTGTATTCAGCTAATTAGGTGTGGGCTAACTAGATGCAGCTAGAGGCCGTTGTAGTAAGGAGAGATGAAAGACCGCCAGGAGAAGTGCCAATGTGTGTGTGCATGGAAGGCCTGAGTGGTTAAAGTGACCAAGCCGGGAAAGCGGGTCAAGAGCATCATATGAAGTGTCAACATTGATCATATGTATGAGAAATGTCATTATAGTGTTTAACAATAAAGAGAAATGTCATTATAGTGTTTGACTATAAAGAGAAATGTCATTATAGTGATCGACCATAAAGAGAAATATCAGTATAGTGTTTGACTATAAAGAGAAATGTCAGTATAGTGGTTGACTATAGAGACAAGAGTCACGATAGTGTTTGACTATCTAAGACAATATCACAGTGGTATTGAATATTCCAAATATTTATTTATTTGTTCTTTTTCATTTTTTTGACATTGGGTTCATATTATGTTCTCTTGTAATTATTTCAGTGTCCTGTTTCTTTATTTTACAATCATTGGTACGAGAGGATAATACATTTTTTCATTGTCACTCACATACGTGTTTGTTATTTCTTAAACCCCATTCAGTCTCAATGGGTGATAGCTCGATTGCGTTACAACTACTGCATATCAAAATAATCCACTGAAACATTTCCATTACTACTAAAACACACCGTTACAACTGCATAAAAAAACCCACCCCAATGTTCCTAGATCTTTCTACTGAAGCATACCCTTAATACGGCGTGCCCCACCACTACGACTACCATGTTCCTAGACTTAACTACTGAAAAGCATCCTTACTACTACATAAAAAAAGCAAAACATCCCTATGTATTACTACCGAGCTAATTGCTATAATTGTGATACCGGAGAAGCACAAAAAGGTAAAGGAAGATAAATATTACTGAATAAACATCAGATTTCTATGTATGACTGAAAAGAATGTTTAAACAGGAGATTAATGATTTGGTTAAACACAAGAGCACCACAACATCATTTTTACTCATTTTGACACAGAGTCTGAGAAATTTCTAACATTAATATAAATGCTGTCTTAATTCACCAGGAGCGAAGAGAATTCAGCAGTTTGTAGAAAACTAGCATATGTGTGATTTATCTGGTTAATTGGAATCGTGACAAAGTGGACCGCATTACTCACTGCTGTTGTTTCCAAGCGGAGTAGCCACCATGGACATCAATAGGAACATCCTCGGCTGTTTCTGCCAGTCACAAATATGCCTCAGATGTATGTATGCGCAGTAATTTACAGAAAAATCTGACCACCTTGGCTATTTTTTTACGATTGAATTGACTGTAGGATTGACCGAGAAGCTGCAAATTAAAAAATAGTTGATGCTTTCGCAAATCCTGTCAACCCTTGTTTTGTAAATAGCCGAGATGGTCCGAATGGCAGCTTTCGACATACAATCAAAGAATGATCCGTAGGATTGACCTCGAAATTGCGAATGCATGGACATATGCATGAATTCACGACTTTTTGGAGCCATAAGAGGCTATCAAGAGTTCCGCAGAGCTACCTATGTCTCGCAAGTGAAAACAGCGCTACATGAAAGAAAATCACAATATTTTAACCACGACGCTATCGCCGTAAGCAGTGGAAATATATGATTCTTTTATCTATATAGATGGGTGGCACGATTTACCCAAATACAGCCAAATATACCCAAATACACCCAAATATACCCAAATACACCCAAATACTGCCCAAATACTCCCAAACACTACCCAAATACTCCCAAATACTGTCCAGAGACAAGCACGTGATACATTTACTACTAAATACATTTTTAAATTCATTGCCAAGTTAAGTTCTGGGTCAAAATGAAATACGTTAAATTAATAAAGCAACTAGAAATTCGTTGTACGAAACGTAACGAACATCTCCAATTACCATTTGCTCGGAAATTATCGACAGAGTCCGGGACGACATATATATGTCCCTAATTTGCATACTTAATTGCAGATATCTATATTCTAGAAGATTGTTAATTTTTATTTGTGGACACACCTTCGACATTTAGATATAATTAGCTATTGGCCTCGAGTGTGTCCCTCCCCTCCCCTCCCCCCCCCCGGCTCTTTGTTCGAAACATTCAAAGACTTTTATGTGTTCATGTTCCCACCCTCTGATATTTATGTGTTGTTTTTTCCGTAAAAAATCAAAAAGAATTTTGAAAAGAAAATGTATTTATATGATCGTTTTTGTTGCGGTGGTTTCTCTTAATTTGCTACTTTCTTGGATGAATCGTTCTCTGATGTTCCTGTATATACGCATTTAGTTTTCTAGTACTTACCCTATGTACATATAAAATATATACTCACAAGAAACTTTCTGCTGATGTTTTAAATGACATAAAAAACTGTACAAATGATGATATTCAATTGTTTTGACAAACTGCTTTATTGAATATTTAAAATAATTCATTACAATGTTCGGTGCAAATAGGTATTTACAGCAAACAACGAAGACACTGTTGTCATTTTAAATTGTCTGTGCCGGCTTTACCTGTCTATGCGCGTTATTTGCATATTACCAATGCCTTAACAAACTCAAAATCTGCATTAATTCCAGTATGAATCGACTATTTTAATGCGGTTTTCTTTTCTCTCTAGGCGGCTGCATCAAAGAACATAGAGAAACTAAAAGAGGCTGTTCAGCGAGAGCTAATGTTCAAAGTGAAATTACAAATTCCAGAAGAGCCAACGTCTTATTTGCCAGACGTTGATCCAGTCGCTGCTGAGGTGATGGACAATTACGTCGACCACATAAATGGAATCCCCCTGACGACAAGCGGTGATGGAGACTGCCTCTTCAATGCCGTCTCTATCTTGCTTTGTGGTAACGAAACCATGTCAGTGAAACTAAGGTACCACACGTGTATAAAACTTGTTACAAGCTGGGAACAATACATGCTGCATCCACAGAGATCTCAAATACAACTGCTTTCTAGCAGTTACGCACAGTCTTGTCTGGACTCTGCCGTCATCGGAAAATTCTCCAATGCGTGGACAATTATAGCTTTGGCAGATGCGGTTAACATGAAAATAAGAGTGATATACCCATACGCAAATGGGACAAACGATATCGCCTACAAAACTTTGAACACCGAATTCCAACCATCTGGAGATTTTGAGAACAGACGGCAGCTAGCAATCCTTTGGTACAAGAGTGGAGACGTACCAACACCAGGACCGGGAAAGTGGTACGCCGTCAACCACTTCGCAGCTGTTATTCATGTGGTACATATGTTAGCGTATCCATCAACGGACGACAATACTGTTGAATATGGTGTTAGCCACAAACGCAGACTTTCATCTTTCACTTCAGTGGCATCTACAGGGAGTTTACCCCCTAAAAGGTGTTGCTCTAATGTATCATTAATATCACTGGAAAGTGACTTGTCGTCATCGAACAACTTCGATAATCTTCAAGATTTAACTGATGCGGACAGTGATAATGAAGCAGATATCTCTTTTACCAAAGAAAAAGACCAGTCCCTTGCCATTGTATCCCTGAGTATCGAGCGCCAACAAGTTAAGGAAAATCCAGGAAACAGGTTCTTGGAAAATGACGAACTATTTAAAACGCTTTTAAGTGAAGATGCGCCAGCAGAAAGAGTACCTTTGGGACACAAAAGCAATGTTCATGTTGTAGTGAGGCATCAACAGAGTGAAGGTGGAAAACGCAACGACTTTCCCGACGACTGTGGGCCATGGGACTCTAACTCGGGCACCACTGTAAACCAGGTATTCATTGTAACTAAGGAAAACAAATTTTAAAATATTTTCAAGAAAAATGGTCATTTTTGCCTGAAAAAGATCGTGGAAAAAAAGGTAACATATGTTTCAATTGATCCTCAACCCACAGATATATTAACTCATCATCGCTACTACACTAAGCTAAAAGACGACGAGAGCTACAGGAAGAGAGTTACTACTGTAACTGAAGCACCCGAATGGCTTAGCCATTTAAAAACCCTCGCAGTGATTGAGTATTTAGGTGTAAAGAAATCAAATTCAAATCATCCGCATGGAAACTCGAAAAGTGGTGAATCATACACAAGAACGGATCCACGTATCCTCCAAATGGCATACGAAAATGTAGGGAGGAAGAAGGCGACGGAAGTGGTAAGCAAGATGGCTGATGATGACAGTTTCATGGCCCCTAAATCAGGTCGCCAACTCCAGGATAAAATCCACAGAGAAAACAAAAAGAAAATACCTCAGAGGGTGCCTGGAAACAATATTGACAATAATCGGAGAGCTACATGACAACCCTTTCGTCCAGGGTGTTACAATGACGAAAGGCAAACAACCAATTATAATTTTGTACACTGACGATCAAATATTAGACTTAAAAAAAAGCTGTTTGGGGGAGGAAGGCAGTGTGATCGGCATCGACAGAACGTTTAATCTTGGTAAAGTGTTTCTAACAACAATGTGTTATAAGAACAGAAGCATGGTTAGCAGAAAATCTCACCAATATCCAATTTTTCTAGGACCTCTTTGTCTTCACTGGGATGGTGAGCAGCATACTTATCACCATTTCTTTTCCCATGTTAGAGAAAAACTAGACTCACAAAATTTGACATTTGGAACCGATGATGAGAAAGCAATAAGAAATTCTTTAACAAACAATTTCCCCAAAGCAAATTATCTGCCGTGTACAAAACATCTGAAAGATAACATTAGGCATTTTCTTCAAAAAACTGGTTCTGATGATAAAGAGAGGGAGAAGATTATAAATATAATCTTCAGCGAAGACAAATACGGATTAGTTTTTAGTAAAGACAACCTCGAGTTTTCAAAGCGAGAAGACAACCTCTCTGTCTATTTCGATAAATATCCGAGATTTAAAACTTATTATGAAACACATTTCAAAGATAAAATTTAAAAACATGTTTACCAACCATTAAAAGCAAATATCATTTCTAAGTTATGGACCAATAACAATGCAGAGTCCCTGAACAATCGCTTAAAACAAGCCACTGAGTGGAAACAGCTAAAGCTCCCAGAACTTGTAGACAGATTGTCTTCTGTTACAAAAACGCAGATCATAGACCTACGTCGAGCTTTGAATGGTGCTGGCAACTACAGGCTTTTTGGTCAGTCTCTTTCTTTTCTTTTGGACAAACAAGCCTGGCACTCAAAGAGTGTAACGGAGAAGGAAAAAATTTACAAGAAATTTCTTGCTGCTCCGATCGCCACAGTAGCGGAGTCCAGCTATGTCCATTCATCAGATGGAACATACAAGTGCAAGCGACCGAAACAAACTGCCGGACGAAAACCGGGCCAACGGAAAAGACCAAGAGCTGAACGGACAACAGATATAAAGCACCGATAGTTAATAAACATTTTCTAACATGTACATGTACCTAATTAATTAATGCATTGTGAAATAAATTATATAAGGTTGTAACTGCTTTTATTGCTAGTTGTATGACAGATACATCTGTATTTGGGAAATAATTGCTATTTTAATGTATTTCGCCACTTTAATAAAAGATAAAACATAACAATATTTTAATTCTAATTTGACTTTGCATTTACACCTGTATATGAATGTAATCACCTTTACATCATCAAAAGTTACCAAAAAGGCGCAGTATTGTGCCTTTCACAATACAATTGCTTATCCGTTGCGACAGGGAACTCGAAAGAACCAAGGATGATGTCATTAATTCAGCCCATGACTGTCAATTATCAGATAATGACTTCACATGACGATTTGAATAACGGAAAGATTTGATAATTCCACCCTTGAGCAATCAAGTTAACAAGTTTATTTTAGGTATTAGAAATGGCCAACATTAACAAGTAACACGCAATAATTAGGACGAATTAAAGTTATTTAAATTGTCGGAGATTGCATAAAATGGAACGAAACAAACTGCCGAACAAACTCAGGAGCGGAAAATACAACTTGAATTGACGCAAATAAAGAAATAATTATCAGGCCTATGAAAATAAAGACTGAAGTTGTAGATACGATAGAAACATTCGAGTATATTTGGGTATATTTAAATATATTTTAGAGCATTTGGATAGTATCGGCATGTTTTAGTAGCATTTAAATATACTTTTTGGGAGGTCGTCGGAAGTATTTGGGTATATTTGGCAGTATTTTTATATACATATGCATGCATCCAAGGATTGAAGCCAAAGGTAACGATGTATGCACACACACACACACACACACACACACACACACACACACATATATATATATATATATATATATATATATATATATATATATATATATATATATATATATATTAATCATTAGAGTATATATCTTTTCTAGGAGAAATAAACACCAATTTACCAAAAGAATAAATTTGGCCACATAAAGGCCAGTGCAGACACAGAAACTATATAGCAGACAAAACATTATAGCATATACATAGCAAACATGGACAGTAGGAAGATCGTTGGCCACGATCCCTGGAACTAGGGATTATCTTATGTAATTATCCACAGACAAATGTGTCAGTGGGTGATAGTACAAAACGTATAACAAGTTATTAATTTTATATAATAAAGCTATCGAGTATTGGGAGAGGAGGAAATAAGGGGCCTGTATATACAGGAACCTCACAGAACGATTCATCCAAGAAAGTAGCAAATTAAGAGAAGCCACCGCAACAAAAACGATCATATAAATACATTTACTTTTCAAACTTTTTTTTTATTCTTTACGGAAAAAACAACACATAAACATCAGAGGGTGGGAACACGAACACATAAAAGCCTTTGAATGTTTTGGACAAAGAGCCATGGAGGGATAGGGGGACACACTCGAGGCCAATAGCTAATTATATCTAAATGTCGAAGATGTGCCCACAATAAAAAATTAACAATCTTCTAGAATATAGATATCTGCAATTAAGTATGCAAATCAGGAACATATATGTCGTCCCGGACTCTGTCGATAATTTCCGAGCAAATGGTAATTGGAGATGTTCGTTACGTTTCGTACAACGAATTTCTAATTGCTTTATTAATTTAACCTATTTCATTTTGACCCAGAACTTAACTTGGCAATGAATTTAAAAATTTATTTAGTAGTAAATGTATCACGTGCTTATCTCTGGACAGTATTTGGGAGTGTTTGGGAGTATTTGGGTATATTTGGGCAGTATTTGGGTATATTTGGGTGTATTTGGGTAAATCGTGCCGCCGCTATATAGATGGCTACTAAAGTACCCGAGACAACTTCTGTCTCGCAACCTGCTAAAGTAGTTGAGACAACGTAGGTCTCGCTGCCTGCTAAAATAGTTGTGATAACTTCTGTGTCGCCGCCTGCTAAAGTAGTGTATACAACTTTTGTATCGCTGCCTGCTAAAGTAGTCCAAACAACTTCTGTCTCACTACCTACTTAAGTACTCGAGACAACTTCTGTTTCGCTCCCTGCTATAATAGTCGAGACAACACATGTATTTATCCCCTCTGTATCACCAAATTTGCCCTCATTTGTTGAACACGAGTAATATGGACTTTTGCAGAGAGCTTGTACTCGGTAAATGTTTGAGGTTTCAGTTATAAGGATGTTTAAGTTGTCGAAGATCGGTGAACTATAAAAAAAAATAAAAAAATAAAAAAATGGGGAAATAAAGAAACGATTAGAAAAAATAATTATAGTACAGGAATGTAATATATCCTTTGATTAAACCATATACATAAAACGATCTCTCTCTCTCTCTCTCTCTCTCTCTCTCTCTCTCTCTCTCTCTATATATATATATATATATATATATATATATATATATATATATATATATATATATATATATATATATATATATATACTTCTGTCTCTCTCCATTAGTATAGCAGAAGTGAGATTCGGGGGGGGGGGGGGGCTTTATGCCTGATGGTTTCAAGTATAATACACAAAGATGTTTCACAATAATTTAAATATAACTGAATACATGTTGGAAAATAAACTAGAAACACGCCCTTTCATCTTATGCTTCGTAACTCCTGTAAATTAAATAATAATAATAATACCATTTTCCCTTAACAAGTGCTATACACGCACTTTCTAGTCGACAAGATGATCACAGGTAAAAACATAGGTACAAAGTATAATTGTTACAAGCGATTTCCTTTGTAGTAGAAAAAACATATATAAAAGAAATCGTGATTTGCTGGATCATTGAAACATTGTATTGTACATAGCAAGGAGTGTTTCACGTGTAAAATACGTGTAGTTTGGGTTTTATACATTTGCTGTCTCTTGTATCGTTCGCAGATCAAAATACCTTGAACAGACCGAGTATAAACTTGACCCCAAAACAAGCTCAACAAGTAGACCATACACAATATAAAACGAGCATACTTCAGTAATTATTGATATGCTGTTTCTAATGTGTTTCACAGACACGTCATGTATATGTTGGTGGGGAGCCGCGCTGGCTCTGTGATTAGCGTGGTGGAATTGCGACCAGAAGGGTGAGAGTTCGAACCCAACTCAGAACTGGCTGGGTCTGCCGCAAGACAATTTACTCCAATTTCATCGGCGATATCACCTTTTATGTTTTTATTTTCCTTTAACACCAATCCAAAACCAACACATCTTAATGTCAGTCCTGGCACAACAGGGCTTAGACTTTTACTGAAATAATAATCTTATAAACAATAGCAGCGACAAGAAAAGCAACCTTTTTTTTTTTTTTTTTTTTTTTTTGCTGTGCATTGAAGGTAAAATAGAAAAGTGAAATTGAAAAAATAAATGAATCTATTATTTGTGCATAAAACAAATGGTTCCAGGTGATTTTTGGCACGTGATTTTGTCCCTGAGCTGTTTTCCATCATCCAATAAAAAACTGAACATGCTAAGAATATTTAATGGTAACTTAATCCCCACCCCACTTTTCCTGGTGGTGGTGGCTGATAGATGAGGCACAATTAGATATTCGCATGATTAAATATGCCCACACTTTATCATACTGTCTGCTTGAAGAATATAGTTGAATGCGATGTCTATAAATTTTACAACAGATCCATTAAATACATCACCTTCGATAAAACGTGATATATAGATGTGCAATTCGTTTCTATGTTTGCTGATTTTGTGCCATTTCGAATCGTAGCAGCGACAAAGCGTCTATACGAAAAATTGCACCACAAAACAAGAAAGAGCCAGAGCGTGGGAGTGGTGCACCAAAGTGACAAAATGTGGGGGACGACGCGACAGAATCATTTTGTTGTTTTCTTGTCTTGTTTTGTCCCTTGGCTGCCCTAATTGTTTTCGCTTTGACGCTTTCTCGCGTTGGCGTTTTCTGGCTTGGTAGCGTTGGCACTTTAGAGCTTTATAACTCTGTTGCGTTGTCGCTTTCTTGTTGTCATTTTAACACGTTTTCACCTTCCTATTAACATGCATAATGCATGAAATGTATCCGCTCAATAAGCAATTTTGTTGTAACGCTTGTTACGACTCTAGGTCTTAAAAATATGTAACAGAAAGAAAGTGAAACCAACAATGTAACTAAAATCAACAAGCAATTTATTTCCAGATAATTAAAGTAAAAATTCAAAAGACACTTACAATTTGTGAGTTAAATTACAAGTAATCCTAAATGTCCTAATCACAAGTCCAAAATAATAGAATATTCCGAATGAATTCCAATGGTCTTGAATGTCCTAATGTACCACAAATATGCAATCCAGAATGCATCTGAATGAGTTCACATAAATCCTAAAATAATGTATTAATCCAAAAATGAGTGAGACTCGCGTATTTCCAGTGAATATTGTAAATAAATAATTCCTCTCAAATTATATCTGATTTCAACAACACAACTAAAATAAATTCATACTGGTCTTTTAGGACTGGAATTCTAGAACAGGAATGAGAATTTGTTTACCAAAATCTTTATATAAATGCACATGCCTACATAACCTATGTCACATAACAATATGAATAATCCTATTGGAAAAATACTTCCCTACCTGACATAAGTCACAAAAGTCTAATTCCGAAATGCCTATGAAAATACTATGTAAACAACTGGACAAAAGTTAAGTATGCACCCCAAATAACCACACAACGTACAATCATAGACAAAAGTTCAGTATATAAACATCATACATAACACTTCCCCTCATCAAGAAAAAGAATAAAAAAAGCTTTTCTTAAATATGGATCTGATACTATAATAATCAAATTACATAGGAAGATGTCTTATGAATGACACTCAGCTGAATTACACAAAATATACACAAAATAAAGCAATGTGGTACTTATATATAAAGGAATAGTGCATCTACAATCACATTATCTTTTCTCCTGATGTGTCTAATGTCAATGTTGTATTCTTGCAGCATTAAACTCCATATCAACAATCTCCGATTTAGGGGATTGTGATCACAGAATACAATAACCGGAGAAAGAGCCGAGGTAACATACACTTCAAAATGTTGCAAAGCCAGTATCAAAGCCAAACAGTTCTTCTCAATTGTGGAATACATTTTTTTTCTTCTGGTGCTTGTTTAGTTGTTTAGAAAAATAGCACACAGGATGATCCACATCATTTTTGTCTTCTTGAATCAATACTACACCAACCCCTACATCACTTGCATCAACAGTCATTTTAAATAATTGGCTGAAATTTAGTGCAGAAAGAACTGGTGCATTCTTAAGCATGGTCTTTAATTTATCAAAGGATTCCTGACACTGGTCAGACCAATGAAACTTGGATTTCTTACTCGACAAATATTTCAAAGGTTCGGCAATTATGGAAAAATTTGAACAAAATTTCCGATAATATCCAGCCATACCTAAAAATCGCATGACTTTGCTTGTTACAAACAGGCAAAGGGAATTTAGAGATAGCACTGACCTTAGCTTCTACAGGTTCAACTTGACCTTGTCCCACAATATGTCGTAAAAATGTGACACAAACATGGCAAAACTCACTTTTGCTTAAATCAATCGTCAGATTTGCATCACTGAGTCGACTGAAGAATTTCTGAATGGTTTCCAAGTGATTTTCCCAAGTGTCACTGTAGATGATAATGTCATCAATGTACGCATTACAGTTCTAAGACGCTGGAATGTTGCCGGAGAATTTTTCATACCAAAAGGCATCACTTTATATTATTAAAGCCCATCTGCAGTTACAAATGCTGAAATTTCTTTTGCTCTTTCAATGAGTGGAATTTTTCAGAATCCTTTCTAAAAGGTCAAAGTTGGTGATATATTTTGCATTTCCAATTTTATCAATGCAATCATCCTTTCTAGGCATTTAAAATGAATCCATTTTTGGTGACACTGTTGACTTTTCTATAGTCAGTACACATGCGGAAGGTATTATCTGGCTTAGGCACAAGAATGCATGGTGAAGTCCAGTTAATTTTACTTGGTTCTATAAAATCATTCTCCAGTAAATATTGAATTTCTTTTTTTAAATATTCCTGTTTGAGAGGATTCATCCTGAAAGGATGCTGTTTCACAGGTGTAAATACAAAATGTAAACATCATGATAGATTTTATTTGTTCATGTAGGAACATCGGGAAACAAGTACTCATACACATGCAATAGCTGTTTTAGTTCACACCTTTCCTTTTGTTGTAGATGTAAAAATTTCTTGTCCAGATTGTTTAATATTTCTGAATTCCGAAGTTTGGATAAACCAGAGTCACTACAGTCAGATTGTTGACATCCTCACTGTGTGGGGTAGGTACAACTAAATTGACTGAATAATTAACTGTTTCCTCCTCCCAGGAGTGTTAATGATATAATTTAAGTCATTTACTTTCTTTTCAACTGTATAAGGACCATACAATTTGGCCCGAAGAGGATTTTTCTGATATGGGAAAGAGAACCGGAACTTTTTCACCAGACTTAAAACTCCTTTCTTGTGTATTTCTGTCATACCTTAATTTCATTTTTGACTGAGTAGTGTGAAGATTAGTTCTTGCTACCTCACAAGCCTTTGACAACTTATATTTGAAATCAGAGACGTAGTCAAGAAGATTAATCTTTGAATCTTCATTTGAAAGAAGGTTCTTTCAAAAATATCAATGGCCCACGGACAGTATGTCCAAAAACCAGTTCAAAGGGACCAAAACCCAATGACTCTTGAACTGATTATCTAACAGCAAACAGCAACAAATGAACACCCTCATCCCAATTCTTGTCTGTATCAAAGCAATATGATCGAAACATATTCTTCAAAGTTTGATGAAATCTTTCCAAAGACCCTTGACTTTCAGGATGATATTAAACTGTCGGATGCCTAATTCATGCATAACTTGTTGGAAAACTCCAGACATAAAATTTGACCCTTCATCAGACTGGACAGATTTGGGAAGGCCAACAAGTGTTAAAAGCTTTACCAAAGCTTTTATAATGGTTTTAGTTTGTATATTTCTCAGAGGAATTGTATCTGGAAATCTTGTAGACGCACACATGATGGTCAACAAATATTGGTTGCCTGACTTGGTCTTACGTAAGGGACCAACACAGTCTGCCATTATTCTACTAAATGGTTCGTCAAAAGCAGGAATATGTATCTTCTGATTGGGTTTTCCTACCATTTGACAAGTGTGACAAGATCTACAGTATATAGAAACATCACTTTTAAGTTTCGGCCAAGAAAAATGATTCAAGATCATGTGATAAGTCTTATTGACTCTTAAATAACCAGCCAGGGGAGTTTCATGGGTTAGATTAAGAATTTCCTGTCAATATGACCTCGGAAAAACAATTTTATAGCTCACTGACCACTCATCACCAGCGGGTACCTCACGTGGTCTCCATTTTCTTATAAGGACCCCATTTTTCCACAAAGTAACATACTGGAACTTGTGTTGCTTCAGTTTCACTAATAGCCCTCTGAAACAAACAGGAGATCTCTGGATCTTGTTTCTGTACGATAATAAGTGATTGTCTTTTGTGACCCTGGTTAGAATAAAGAGAATGAGTTGTAAAAAGAGGATCACTGGGATCAATACCTTCTGATTGCCCAATAGCAGGAGAGAAAGTGACCTCATCAAAAGACTGACCAATAAATGTGTCAGCTAAAGGAATAATTTCATGATCAACAATCCTCAAGAGCTCTTCTTTTCACTGGTAACTGCACAAGCAGGATACAAATCAGGGATTTCAATGTCAATAGGATCAATTTTTTGATCCAAACAAGGCTTGTCAGTTACAAGTGGATTTACCACGACCTTATCTCCAGCTAGGTTATTGTAACAATGAATTTTGTAGATGTTATTGAAAAGTAAAGAAATTGAAACATTTGTATTCTCAGCGTTTTGGCGTATGTGATTTTGCACTGGATTAAATCCGTGGCATGTTTAAAAATGCTAGTACTTGAGTGCATCTGTTTGGGACTTGATTGGTTATTAATAAGTCTCGTTTTGTAACTATGTCAGCCGAAACTGGACGGGGGCTGACAATCGGATTTTGATTATCGAAATGGCCAAGGTTTGAAATGTTGCAGAAGCAGCGTTTGTACTTGTTGAAACATTTGTCATAAGTTGAAACTTTGCAGAGATATGTATATGGAGGGGAGCAGCGAATGTAGAATTTTCCAAACCCTGGAGGGGCGTGTGTTAATAAAGGCGGTTAGATAAACTTGAGATCTGATTGGGTTGTCAGTGGTTTGGGGTGTGTTTCCCAAGTGAAGTCTAGCGGAATCAGGCAGTCCAGTTTTTGCGCGAGGCGAAAAGGTCTTGACTCGGGGGGGGGGGGGGGGGGGGGGGGGGCGAGACCCTCGTAAAGTTTATCCAAGAGACGTGTTAGTTGTGTCTATGAGAGACACGTAACCAGGGTGTAAGGAGACGGTTCTGCAAATGGGAAAAGAGAGCAAACCTAAAAGCTAAAAGGTACTGTGTTTTAATTTCATACATAAATTTTCTTTGATATGAGTCTTAAGATAAGTGTTTGAATTGATTTGTCTTAAATAATATAGGAAATCATGTATGATAAGAATTGATTATTATTAGGTTTGTGTGATGCTTTTATGGTTAGCAATAGTGTAGTATAAACTAAGAAGTGAATTTTGTTTGATTTATTTGCTTAACTCATATCTGAATTCTTTTAACCTATGAATTGGTTGTATTAACATTTGAGCAGCAGTTGTGAGCTGTACGGTTATTTACTGCCCAGCCGTATGTGTGGATGTGTCCGAGATTTAGTTCAGGATAGTGATTAATAGTTCACACTGCAGGGGCTTAGTTGTCATTAAGTGAGAGTAGACTATGATCTCGATCAATTAGCAATGGCAACTAGTTCTATTGTGAGACATACATTAATTTTCCTACACTATGTTAATTGTCTTTGGAAAGAGAGAAGCTTGAGTGTATGTAGACCAGTACGACATTGTTTGTATTGGATTCAAGGTTATGACCTGAAGACAATTAGCAGTGGAGTGTCTGTTGTGAAATGTGATACAGGCTATTATGAGTGTACCGGAGAGTGGAATGTATGTTTTGTTCAGAAAGTAAGGAATGAACTAAGAATTAGGTAAAGAAGTCACTGCCCCAACAGTCACAGGTCCAGAAACTAAGTCTGATGCCAAATTAACACAATGGAGATCAACATTTACAAAGCCGCACTCTACTCACTGAATAAGTGCACTTTCACTAGAAGACTTCTCAGACAAAGGCAAAGTACCTGATAACAAAAGACTCTGAGAAGCTCCTGTGTCCCTTAATATTTTAATAGGGATAGGTTTGGCAGAATCACCAATAAGTGATATAGAACCTTCTGACATGAATGGTTCATAAATCTCCAAAATAAAATCAGACTGGGGTTTATTTGACCCAACAAATGTATTGCTTTTAATACAAGACCGTGACCTTGACCTCTTTGAAATAAGGGCATTTGGAATAGCTCTGTGTTTATTCTGCTGCTTATTTTTCAGTAAGTGGACGTAGGAAGAGACAAGGATTTCTGATCAATCTCATCAGATGTTTGATTCCTAACAGTTGTGCTGTTTTGAAATTTCGAAGTACTCGTTTGAGACCGACATGGTTTTTTTTTTTTTTTTTTTTTTTTTTTTTTACAAGAAAACTGCTGAGAGGAAGACTTATTGACAAATGAAAGTTTGTGAGTCAAGGAATAATCATCAGCCATACGAGCAGCATTTTCCAAAGTGTCCACTTTCTGTTCGGCAAGATATGTCTTGACATCCCCATGGATGCACCTCTTGAACTCTTCAATTAATACGAGCTGTCTGAGGTTATCGTAATCTTTATCGACCTTCTTGGCTGAACACCACCTATCACACAGATGTTCTTTTTCCCCTGCAATTTCGACATAAGTTTGTCCAGTTTCCTAAAATATTGTCGATATGCCTCAGGTGCCAACTCATAAGCCTTCAAGATGTACTCCTGAAATACGTCATAATCAGTACTTTGTTGTACCGAGAGTGAAATATATACATTACAAGCTTTGCTAATAAGTACACTTTGTAACAACAAAGTCCAATGTTCTCTTGGCCATTTAAAGTTTTCAGCAATTTTCTCAAAGTGAAGAAAATATTTATCTACTTTTTCCTGAAAATGGGGTACTAAGCTAATATATCTGGAAAAATCAAAACCTGAACTTGTGTGTAAAGGGGTGGGGGTCGGGTCCGCTTGCCAGTTC
Source organism: Margaritifera margaritifera (assembly GCA_029931535.1). Taxonomy (NCBI): domain Eukaryota; kingdom Metazoa; phylum Mollusca; class Bivalvia; order Unionida; family Margaritiferidae; genus Margaritifera; species Margaritifera margaritifera. The sequence goes on along the minus strand of JAQPZY010001422.1, from coordinate 42,639 downwards.
TAATTCTTTTAATCTGTATTGCAATTGTCTTTCTTCTCTCTGCACCTGTCTCTCCTTCTCCTCTCTCTGCATTTGCATTTCCCTTTCCAACATTTCCCCTCTCCTCTCCTCTCTTCTCTCTCTCTCTCTCTCTCTCTCTCTCTCTCTCTCTCTCTCTCTCTCTCTCTCTCTCTCTACATTTCTATTTCCCTTTCCTCTTTCTGAAGCCGAAGCTTTGCTAATTTCAATTCCATCTGGGTTTTTTTATAGCTGCAATTCCTTTAATTTCCAATCAAAACCAGATACAGACTTCCCAATAAAACCCAAAGCATTATTATCAAAAAGTTCATTTCCCACCAAATATGGAATTAAAATATTCTTTATCTCTTGCTTTGTCAAAGACGCGTTCGCTTTAGAAAGATTATAATGTCTGGCAAGCTCAAGCAACTCGTCTTTTTTCATAGACTCTAACCCTACCAGGGTGGACTTGAAACAAAGTTCTTAATCTTAGATGACACTGTGAATGCTTGCTGGTTTCACTAAAGATTTCTCAAATGGGTGAAATAAAAATCGTTATCAGGGACAGCGAAAGTTCCTAAACAAAGTCGATTTAAATTTTAATTTAAAGAGATTCAGATCCCAGATGAGCCCCCAATTTCTGTTACGGCTCTAGGTCTTAAAATAATGTAACAGAAAGAAAGTGAAACCAACAATGTAAGTAAAATCAACAAGCAATTTATTTCCAGACAATTAAAATAAAAATTCAAAAAGACACTTACAGTAACGTGAATTAAAATCCAATAATCCAATAATCGTAAGTGTCCTGACCACAAGTCCTAAATATAGAATGTTCCGAATGAATTTCAGTAGCCTTGAATGTCCTGATGTGCCAGTACTCTTTAATGTTCTGATGTGCATGAATGATGTAATCCAGAATATCTTTGAATGAATTCACATAAATCCCAAAGTCAAGTATTAATCCAAATAGAGAATGAGCACTTTTAGTAATCCAATGAATATTTAAAATAAATAATTCCTCTCTCTGAATTTGCACAACTGTAACATCTGATTGCTAAAATAAATTCCTTAATAGACTGATCTTAGTAATATTTGTTTTTTTATAGGAATGGAATCTTGTTTACCAAATGCTGTATAAATATAAGACAAGTCACATGACACAATATTCAAGAATATGAACTCTAACTGGAATTTTACTGGTGTACCTGACTTTTCTCATGTCAAGATATGGAAAATTCCAACCTAAGTACTAAATGCTAGGTAAACAAGCCTAACCTTGAACTAAAATGCAGTAAACATGTTGTTTACAAAGTGACTACAGTATAACTTACCTCATGGACACATATTATAAATTCAATATACTTGACAGTATGCAAACATTCTCTCCATTGTGCGTGTTTCAAATGCAAACAACTTCACCTTAAACCTGTCACTCTTTCAGAAGTACGTAATATCTTTTGAGCGCCCCATCATTTACGTCACCTCACTGACAGATGCGTCACACTTCCGATGCTCCTGAGACCGCAACAAGCAATTGCCGTCACGAAAGACGCACCTATTTTACATCCGAGGTTTTAATCTAGCGTGCTGCGGAAAAGGCCGAAGATATACCGAGTGTATCACAGTGGGTTACCTCCCTTATAATATGCTCTGAGAAGAGTGAGTGACGTATTTCATTTCCTCAAAGACGAAAGGATTGACTGACAAGGTAAACTTCATAGTGCTAGTTATTTAAACCTTTTGTAGATAATTTAAATTGTACCTGAGGAAGAAGTAAAGATTAAACAGTAGTCCATTTCAGATATTTTACTTTATTTTCATTGAAAATTAGTGTATAGGTCTACTTGTTGTTTTCAAGATGTTTCATTAGGTCATGTGCTGACGTAAAGCCATTGACGCAGGTAAGTCAGCACTAGACCGATAAATCTGTCCCCATAACGATATTTGTATTCTATTGATGGGGACAGATTTATCGATCTGAGTCAGTACGTACATAATCAATGGACTGGCATAAGAAAACAGCATGCTAAACTGTAACTGCCTCGGGCCTAATGTGAGCTAGAGAAATTGAAGTTGTATTTAGCAAGTTTAATGGCTGACATAGCATTATTGCTGAACATGTAATTATTCCAGACACAATACCAATGATAACATGGTTGCTTCCTTACTAGCCCAAAAAGCATCATGATAAATCTTAAGCATGGTTAATTAGCTATTAGGCCATTCTTCAAGCAAGTTTATTAGTATTCCATGTCAGAAGGTTTCTGTCATGATTATTTTTAAATAACTTCGACAAGTGACCAATTACTGTTACACCCACTGTACTACTGAGCTTATTATCTCATGCAATAACTTGTATTTATATATCACCTGTAGGGGTTGTGACAAGTACTGGTAAAGGGGAACCTCAGGTTTTAAGTCTGATATTAAATTTTGAATTGGCACTGTTACCCATAGTAAGGTTTAAAAAAAAAATGAAAATCTGTACTCTAGATGCAAGAAGTATCGGTTAAAATTGGGGTTAAGAAAGTAAGCGAGAGTAAACCATCATCTTTGCATGATAACATGGTGTGTAGTGCATACATGTGACAGAACCAGGATTTCAAACCAGTAGATTTACAAATTTTGATCAGTAGATTAGCTTCTAAACCAGTATATTTTTTATCAGCATAAATTTTAAGGGGACTGAGATCAAAGCAAGTGCATTTTTTTTAACCATAATATGTATTTCTCTTCATACTATAATAAAACAGCAAGTTTTGAACTTGAATCAGATTCTAATTCTGATGGAAAGTGTTGGAATAATAACAAAATATAATGAGTCAGTATATTGTCAGTTAATGAAAAAGGAAGAGTTGTTTATCTTATAGATTTTTAAAAAATAAAATTCAATAGCATTTTAAGTTTCCTACACAAGATCACTGTCTGGTGACCACTGATGACATTCATTGTGATTATTAAGCTTCACACTTAACAAGCTCTCAATAGTTCTCTGGTCCATATTTCCATTTTAATCACTTTGTATTTTTCGATGAATGGAGAATGTCCTCTCTGTATCAGCATTAGAATGTTGTAATGACAGGACAACCACACTCAGCCTGCAAAGAAGTTCTAACTTTAATTTTCCTGTTGCTGGGTTTGTAAGGTTGCTGACTGCTCTCCAATACTCCTCCAAGCTACGCTCATATCAAGGAGGAAGTTCCTGGCTGTGACATAACCCTTTCCTCCTCAGTCATTCAAGTTATTTTATGCCTGATTTCCTCAGGATTTTTGACTGAGGTACTAAAATTGACATTCTAATCGCTATGTTATATTTGGGAAAAGATATTTCACATATTTTATGTCCTAACTTGACCAAAATGACATATGACTTATGATGTAATAAGTTATATATTTTTGGCAACAATGGAGTGCAGCTATTGTTACTTGTTCATTGCCATGGCAACAAATATGGAAAATGAACTTGTAATAATATATTATTTAATAATATATAACTACAGACTTATCCTATCCCATTAAATAACAAATATAATATTTAAACATGCCAGCTTTCAATCATACTTTGACACCCAATGCAAAGTAAAAACAAGTTTGTCCCTATTCATATTTATTAAAATAAAATATCAGAAGTGTGTCAAATCTCACGTACTTTTAGTAAGAGTATAAACTCAATAATTGTATGTTTATATCTTGTAATACACTTGATAACTAATGTTTATACACTGCAATAATTTTAGATTCATTGAAACTAATTTAACTCAAAATGGCCTTCATTTCATATACTGCTTGTGGTTGCAATAAATGTGCATAACGTTCCTAGAGATTTACAAGTAATAAAGGAAAACAATACAACTTTAAATTTGAAGAATTTAATAGTGGCAAATGTTGTAAAACTAGTCATGATGGTAAATATAAAAAATTAAATTTCACTGGTAATGATTAACCCCAAACAATCTGAAAAGATGAATAAATACAACTATAGTCAAAAACTGTTATTCACAATACTCGTCCTGTACAACTAGCTGCTGGTGGTATGTATGAAAACATGCACTGGGACACATGTGTACATCACATTTATCACACCCATACACTCTCAGTTTTCTTATGTGATTTTTTAAGCACTGTTTGCATGTACTCTGCTTCTTGCCCAATCTGGCCACAGAGTGTTGACAATGTGCAGGCCTTGCAGCGGGAACAACTTTTCCTTGTTTGTGACTTGAAAAGTCCCCAGTTAGCATTCTGGCAACATCTGTGTGGAAGTCCAGAAGGGTGTACCTCTTCTTCTTTGTCTTATAAGTGCCCGTCTCTTACAATATAATGAATGCATTACTAAGGCAGAGATTAATGAGGGAGTGGAAAAAATACTTCCACCATTTTTTGCTGCGCCTTTCAACTGGATAGTTGGACCTAAGTTTATTGCTGCAGTCAACTCCACCCATATAGATCTTGGTAGTTGTGGATGACTGGTGGTTGTGAAATCTCGAGCCTCAATCCATCCTTCAGTCTATGTAACGCTGTCTCCTCTCTAGTTGCTGTCGAGTTGGTGGACAGAAAGTGTACCTGTAAATAAAAATGTAGACTTCAGACACAATAACTTGTATTTCAACCTGCCTTGCTTCCATGTATGAAATGTTGTCAGCAGTATTGCTTATAAGGAGACAAAAAATTTATCTGCACCCAAAATCTAATTATTGAGAGTAGCTTAACTACTAACCATGTTTACATTTTATACATCGTGCTGAATGTGTGGTCCTAAAATGACAATGTGTCCATGTCCTCATGTTTGTAAGCAATTCATTTATAAGACATAAACTGAATAAAGTATATCTAATATTTGTTCCTTGAAATAATTTATATGATTAGTCAGTTTGTATTATCAATTAGCAAGGATTGATTATTTTTTTCCTCTGTGAGTCAGTGTGATTGTGTGTATTTATGTACATCCAAAAAATCTGAAATTAAGTTCGGTTCAAAATAAGCCTACCTTGAAGAAAAGCCAAACTATTATTACTAGATTCTGCCCTGGGGAGTAAACTTCCCTAATATAATTCAGTATTAAATTTGTCTTGTTAACATGTAGAAAAACTGCTATCTTCAGAAAAGGAGCAAAAATATTCTGCTGATAAAAAAAAATGAGATAAAGAAAGAAGACATGAAATTAAACCAAAAAAACCTTACCAATTTAGAGTCCTTCCAAACTGTTTCGACTAAACTGCCATGCTGGCGAAAAAGATGCTGTCCTCTATTCAGTCTGCTGGGCCCCTTCAACTCCTGAGGGAAATCTATCAAGGTTGATTTCATAGTGCCACAAGCATATACATGTATTCCATTAGCCTCCAAGGTCCTGAACAGCTCAATGCTGGTGAAAAATCGGTCCATATAAATGTGGTGACATTTCCATTTGAGTCCCTTACAGAGTCGCTTAATTACTCTTGATGCCAGAGACTGCCCCTTGTCTTCAACAAACCGTCCAAGGTATATCTTATATTGGTGACAGAATCCACTTAGAGAGTAACAACGCATCCACACCTTCATTCCTCTCAATGGGCTTTGCTGGCATATGCTGCTTCATAGAATGTCGGCCTTTGTACTTGATCATCACCTCATCAATGGTCTGGTTTTGTTGTGGTCTGTACATGGATTTGAATGTTCTAGTAGTCATATCCAGAATTGGGCAGATCTTTCTAAGGTGGTCGTTATGGTCTGGATTTCCTGCAGCGTCTATATGGATATACTGGAAAAGTTTTTCCAATCTTCTTATTTTCTGCTTGAACCCAAGATTTCCAATGAAATGTTTTCCAGACCAATACATGCTATAGGGGGGCATATAGATTTAACTGATATATTTTAATATATTTGTAACTGATATATTTTATCTAGGGCTTGAACTTAATTTATGTGCATGAAAACTTCAAATAGTTTATGAAATACAAAAGGTGCATACCTTTGAAACACACAGTGCAAACCGAGGACCTTTGTTACACGCCTGCACACACTTAAACTCTCATATCCAAGCATTGTTGAACTTCTTGTAATATTTCTTAGCCGGTGGTTTATTAGCGTTGGGAGAAATCACACATTTTGGCATTTTGACAGAAATTGAACAAAAAATGTAAGAGCTGTCCGTAAATATTCCTCTTAAAACATCTTGAACAATACATTAACAATTAAATAAGACAAAAAATCAAAATACTTACTCCAGTGTGTCTGCTGAAATAATTTTTTTTATTGTCAGTTTCTCCATTTTATCTCATCTCCACCAAAGGTCGGTCAATTTTCATCAAAGGCTTAGAAGACATCATGGACCACCTTTGATGCCTTTATTACTTATAACACCTACAAAAAAATCCCACATTTGACCTTAAACTCCCAAAATTCCAATAATAAGGTAAGCAATTAACAGTTTGCTGTGTACACATGTCAGCTGTTCTTTAACAATTCTAATCCTATTGCTCTGCCATGCATCATCGCACCAGTCGTATGGGTGGAACATTTCCAGTCCCCAGTAGACTGGTTCTGGCTGCTTTCTCTAATGCATTGATAGAGCGTGTAAAAAATAGTGTTTGTGTTTTATTATTACATTTTTTGGTATATTTCTTTAATTTTCAAAAGCAGTAGATTTCAGCTATGTGCGGTAGACGGCCTTTAAAATGGTATTTCTGGAATCACATGTATGGTAGTACTTGTTGGAGAAATCTTCACTTGTGATGTGTGACTCCAGAAGTTCATTACTAGATGAGTAATTGAAATATTTGACATTACTTGAATAAAACATACAACTAAAAGCACACAAGGCCCTTTTTTGGAAACAACAAGTTTCATAAACTTTTCAGGGATCACTAATGATTGGGATTACATGTATGAACTCAAACAGTCAGGAAGGACTGAGACTGAGATAGATTAAAATGCAAATTGTTGACTGGCATATGGTCTAGTTTTTTTTTTTTTGAATATCTGTCATGTTTTAACTGAAACTGTTAAATATCTAATTATAGCATGCAAATTTTACAAAAATTGAACCTGTGTTACAAGGCCAGTTTTTCTGCATCCTGATGTGGCAGCTTCAAATAGGTTTTACTGCGTTGTGAAGATGCAATGAGCCAACACATTATATACATCAGGAGTCCCCAACCTTTTTGTGCCTACAGGCACATTTGTGAGTTTATGAGAGTGTGGCGGGCACCGACCAATTAACTTGACCCTTTTTAAAAATTTTTATTATTCATTATAACCTCTTCCGCGGGCACACACAAAACCTTGGCAGGTGCCATGGTGCCTGTGGGCACCGCGTTGGGGACCACTGATATACATTGTTACCCTCAATATATTATGTCACTGCTTGTGTACACTCTGTACAATGGGTGAAGTGTCCAAGCGCATGCATGAAGTCACAGCTTGTGCACTCTCTATACAGTAAGTGAAGTGTCTGATGTCACTGCTTGTGTACACTCTCTACAATAAGTGAAGTGTCCAAGTGCATGCATGATGTCACAACTTGTGCACTCTATACAGTAAGTGAAGTGTCTGATGTCACTGCTTGTGTACACTCTCTACAGTAAGTAAAGTGTCCAAGTGCATGCATGAAGTCACAGCTTGTGCACTCTCTATACAGTAAGTGATGTCTGATGTCACTGATTGTATACACTCTCTACAATAAGTGAAGTGTCCAAGTGCATGCATGATGTCACTGCTTGTGCACTCTATACAGTAAGTGAAGTGTCTGATGTCACTGCTTGTGTACACTCTCTACAATACTGTAAGTGAAGTGTCCAAGTTTATTGTATGATGTCACTGCTTTTGTGCTTATATACAATAAGTGAATATTTGGGAGTGAGATCCCAAACTGTACCAGCATATTATAAAATAGGTCCAACAAAACTTTTGAAAGCTAATTTTCTTTCACATTTTGTGGGTAAGATGTTAAATTGGATCTTAATAGGCCAAAAGTACAGTTTGCTTTGGTACATATTTCTTGAATGTAAAAGTTCCATTTCATATTGCTGGCAATTGTAACACCTAGTATTTTATTTGGTCGAGATTTTCTAAAGATGTTCCTTCTAAGGCATATGATATTCTAATTTTATGATATATTTTTCTTGTCATTTGCATTATATTGCATTTTGGGTTTGAAATCGCATAACCCATTTTCATGCCATTTTTAAAGTCGCACTTCGGTTATTAACATTAAAAAAGCAATTTATCTGTATAGTCAAGTAGTTTTCTAAATTTAAAATAATAATAATAACTACAATTAACACCGATAAAAAAATATCACAGTTCATTCTAACTCCCAAATGCCCGGTTTACCATATTGATTAATAAAAGTAACTGATAAAAATAACATTACCAGTAGGAATTTTCCAGTTTATATTTTCTTCACCCTCCAAAAAATGCAAGTAGTAAAAAAAGAGTACAATTTTAGCCCTGTGATCATGCATCTGATTGGTTGAGTGTGTTACCGCTCAGGTGGTCATATTTATGATCATGATTTGATCATATTTGGAATATTAGTGTCTCGTGGAGCACCTTGCTGCAGTGTATTCTCCAGCTTTCCAAGTAAAGGGGTTCTTAGAGCCCTCTGGATTGAATTTAGGGGGCCCTGCCCACTATTTCATCATCAATTATGAACATTTACATTAAATTCCTTGAAATTTCTGCAATAATCTAACTTATTCTCATTGAAACAAAATTGTTGTTTTAAATAACATAGTACCTACACATTACGCTATCATGGGTGTTTTGTTTTAAATTGCTGCACAGTTGTAACAAAATGATATCTTATGTTTTATTTCAGTCATTTTAAAGTCAGCCTCTTAATTTAGGATCCTTAGTAATGTGATTAGTCCATTTTCTTGTGCATATTTGTTACACTTGATCAGTTGAATTGTCACTCCCAGTACTGATATCTGAGGCTGAGGCAATAAACCCAATTGTTATCATCATTAGTTTCAATTTATTAATTTCCCACGACCGCTAAATACATAGTGCTCAAATCTGTATCAGAACATCTTTATCATCTTCACTTACATAGTGTTCAGCATGAAACGATCAGATTTTCTCTATTTCTTTTATGTTTCATTTCGGTCATTTTAAAGCCAACCTTTTTGTATGTGAAATTTATGTATGCTTAGCTACATTGTTTTGTTGAGCCGTGCATTGTGAATATGTGATTTCTGCTGTTGAACTTTTTTTATTTTGTTAAGTTCCTTATTAAATTCATGTTTTATAGTTGGTAGATAAAGCTCATAGGAGTTTTTCTTATATTTTGGTTTTAGAATTTACCAATTCTAAATAAAATTACTCCATTTATAGCTACAGTGAAACCCCGCTATAATGCGATATTTGGGGTCCATAAAATTCGATCGCGGAAAAAGCGGGGTCGCGTTATTGCGGGGTTTTACTATATATTACTTTATTCAGAGAACAGCGTATACACGTCTAATGTATAGCATGAATAGGGTATCAACACCGTTTACTATCTGATATCGATCCGTCTTTGTTTTCCCACATGACAACCCTTTGATTGAGCCACGAGTATGTTCAGTGTCAAGTAACAGAGAGTGGTTATTTGAACTCCCTGTGATCTTGCCGCCCAAGCTCAGTCCCTACATAAGCACCCACATATGACAATCTTTGATCTTGCCGCCCAAGCTCAGTCTCTACATAAGCACCCACATATGACAATCTTTGATCAACCACCGCATTGTCTGGCGCTTGGTTGTTACAGGATGAATTGAAGTCCAGCGCACGTGTTGGCGGCTTACGTTTTTTGATGTTTATTAAATCGTGAGAATCTTTTATCAACCACAACATTGTCTTATGCTCCGTTGTGTATGCAGTTAAAGAAGAAAAACATGTCGGCTATTGTTTGAGCAATGAGTGTATACAGAATGAATTGAAGACAAACACAAAGAAGACTTACCGACTTTACTCATGGATCAGTAATAAGTAACATTTCCGATAATGTTTATTTTGGCATAACACTTCAAGAAATTGGTGAAATTGTTAAATTTCAGAAGCCATGCCACGATTGAATTCATATGAGATCTCTTCCCCAAAATGATAATAAACTTTTTATACACTATTTCTCGTACTTATAAAAAAATTAAAAATTCCGTGTACGAGAAAAATACATGTACATGTATATAAACTTCAGGAACCACGCCACAAATGTATTATACTCGAATTCATACGCGATCTCTTCCCCAAAAGGATACTGTAACATACACATTTTATACACTATTTCTCGTACTTTGAAAAAAAAAAGTTTCATTTGCGAATGAATACACAAAATTTTGGGAGCCACACCACGATCGCGTTATATCCGAATTCGCGTTATAGCAGGGTTTCACTGTATATCAAAGCATAAGGTAATCCTGATAAATGAGAAACTTGCCACATGATCTGAGTTGATAAAAACAAGGTTCTTGATGACTCTGTAGACTTGCCTAATATTCTGGACACAGAGCACAAGCTTGCAAATGAGATAGATGGTTGTTTTTTGCATGTTTTATGAAGTGTTGATGTCTGAATTTTACTGTGCTAAAAGCTGCAAAAATGCATCCTGGAGAAAATACTGCCACAGGTACCTACTTTTACAGTCATACAAAACCCAAGTCTTTTTGTCTAATGTGACTAGTAATAGAAATACAGTAGTTGCTAGATCTTGGTAATCTGTAATCATAGTTACCTTTAAAATTTAACTTGCTAAGATTACCTTTTCAGTGGGACTATCAAAAATAAAGTGTAGTGTGTCATAAATTCAAGCTAATTTACAACATGTTGAAATGAAATTGAAATATAAAATGTATTTAATCAAAGAAAAAAAACTGACAAATTAATTTTGTAATGCCTTCCATCCTGAAGGTACTTAAACCCTGCATACTCTATCTTGGTACCCTCTTTTGCCCATGTACACAATCCAATGGAGTGATCTGGGAAAATTAATTGCCAAGTTGCTCATGGATCAGTGTACATGTACTTAGGTCTCTTATTTTCTTGAAATTCAGCCATGCTCCTGTTGCTATTCACCCTGACAAAAATAACTTTGTTTCAAAAAGTTGATCATGATTACCTAGAAACTTAGCCATTTGAAAGTTGGTCAATCAGGGTATATTTTTATTCTGCACATAGCCCTTAGATGACTCCAACAGGATTCACTATATGCATGCGATAATGACCAGTAAAAGCTTTAGTTACCAAGCTAGAAAGGATATCCCCTGTATTGCTGTAAGTGAATTGGTTGCGATGTTTACTTAATGTTGTTATAGGTTATAGAGAATGTAATAGTACTTATTATCTATTGGACATCAATTATGATGAACGTGACCTGGATGTGGAAATCCTTGTTTGATTTATTACCAGGTTTGCCTGCTGTTAATAGCAGTGAGGCTTGACAACCCATACATAAACTCCCCACATAGATACTGTATGTCTCAATCACATTGTAGGTACATTTGTAATACTTGTATAAAGGTTATGTAAGAGTCAGCCAAGTTATTACAGGTAAAAGGGACATTTCCTCCATAATTTTGTGTAAGAACATTAACACTGGTTAATTTTGTGGTGGAAAAAATTAAAATCACTTTTCACAGGTTAAACTTCAGAATAGTAAGAGGAGATATATAAAACAAGTAAGATCTGCCCATTTTAATGAGGTGATCTTGCATCTGGTTGGCTGGCCATGGTAGAGACCATATTTTTCATCTGATTTCGATACAACTTGGTAAATAGGTTTATATCATCAAGACCTTGAATGAGTTAACTTGCGAACTAGAGCTGTGCATATTAATTATGCCTTTATCTTTGGAAAGAAGATTTTAGACTTGTAAAATATACAAAATTGACATGATATAAATGTTCATACTATAAATGATATAAAGATGAGTGATATAAATAATATAAAGTCCATGATATAAATTATATAAAGGTCCATGATATAAATGATAAAAAGTGCATGATATTAATGATATAAGGTCCATGATATAAATTATATAAAGGTCCATGATATAAATGATATAAGATCCTTGATATCAATGATATAAGGTCCATGATATAAATGATTGAAAGGTCCATGATATAAATTATATAAAGGTCAGTGATATAAATAATATAAGGTCCATGATATAAATGATTTAAAGGTTCATGATATAAATGATATAAGGTCCATGATATAAATGATATAAGGTCCATGATATAAATGATTGAAAGGTCCATGATATAAATTATATAAAGGTCCATGATATCAATGATATTAAGATCCATGATATAAATGATTTAAAGGTCCATGATATAAATTATATAAAGGTCCATGATAATAAGGTGGGATGATAGTTTACATACGGTTATGTTCTTTTAGTACTATAGACCTTTCCAGTGGACAGTTCATCCATATTTACCTCCCCCTGTCCACTAGGTGTCACAACATGCATCCGCCATTAAGTTACTGATTACAGTTACTGATTCTACATATGCCTGACATGAGAAAGACTAAATAAAACAGGATATGCCACAAACACTTCCATATTCCTTAATACAAATTAATCAGACACTTGTTGACACGAAATGAAGGACCTTATATCTGACAAATTATCGCACACGAAACTTGAGCAATTACTGTCCATTTAATTTACATGGAACAAGAAATTTCATTTTAAAAAAAGAAGTCAAATTTTAACTTACAGAGAAAGTCTGAAATTTGACAAATTATTGTGTAAAAGAAAACGAGACAGAAATGCCCAAGTAATTGGAAAATCACCAATTTGATACATTTGATGGTTTCATTGTTTACCTCTTTTATACGTAAACTCACAGTAGAAGAACAAATATATATACCCATGGGCATTGTGATTACTTTTCTCCTTGTCTTGAAAATTGGAAGAGCAGTTACTTTAATAGAATATTTCTGCTAAAAAAAAAAAAAATTTTAAATCTTTGAAATGTCTGTATATTTCTTCACTTTTGTGACATAAGTAGTTTGTGGGAAGAAATAATATTTATCTTTCATACTGTTTTTATTAGTAAATAAGTAAAGAATCACCTCGATAATTACTAATTAAATACATGAATTTGATTAAAAAATGAGAGAAAGGATCGTAAAGATGTAACTAAAGTCTTTGATAGGCAGAATTGTTTATAGCTTTAAGTCTTCACTGCATTTACAAATTTGACATCAATCGATATAATGAATGGAATTGTAATTTTGAATCAATTCATTAATGTAATTATTTGCTGAAAGTAATAATTATTTAAATAATTTGTTTGTTTATTTGTTAGTATATATAATTCAGTTATATACCTACCTGTATGATATTCAAAACAACAACAACAAAAAAAAAGAAAATGAGAATTAGTGAATGAAAAAATAAGTGAACAAAAGAAAAGGTACCAAAATTATTGCCTATTTAAGCTGGCGTGATTGATAAGGGCAAAAAAAAAAGGAAATAAAATGTATTTTGGAGGCAATTTGATAAAATTTGTTAAATAATTCAAACTTTAGAACTATGAAATAAATAACTGATGAAAATAAGAATTATTCCATGAATTAGAGCCTTGGAATAAAAAATAAACTACACTGTAGCTATACAAAATTACATGAGTAAAGGTCTAAATTAAAACAACAATGAAACTTTAGGGTAATCAGTTCACCACATTTTGTTTTACAGCAATGCAGTATTTGTTAAGGAGGTTGTCATCAGTATTGATGTACTGGTAAGTTCATAGGTTGTGATGTTTGGTTAGTGTTGTAGGTAACAAAAAGAATGTACCAGTACTTGTGTTAAATATTGGACATCAGTTCTGTTGAATGGGATATGTGACATCTCTGTTTGATTTAGAACCAGTTTGTTTGCTTTAGAAGCATTGAGGCTTGACAACCCATACATAACTCTCCACGTAGATATGTCTCAATCAGATCCAGGAAGAGTCAGAGTCAAGTTTGTTACAGGTAAGATTGACATTTTCTCCAGAATTATGTGTAAGAACATTAACATCAGGTTAACTTTCCAGTGGAAAAATTTGTAATCACCTTTTACAGATTATTGAAACTTAAGCAAAATGTTACTAGGAAGAGATAAAGATTTTTACATTTATGTATAAAACCTGATTTTTTTTCTTCAAAAAATCATTTAAGACGAGGAAGGAAGTAAACCTTTAGATCCAAAACTGAAACTATATTACAGTTTTCTTGTGTAAATATTAACTTTGTTTTACATGAAATATTTTCATCAGAATGTTCTTATTGATTACTGGTTTTGGAGTTATTGAAATATATTGGACCAACTATTTAATGTAAGAGGGTGATTTTTTTTTAAAAAATTGGCTTTTTTATTTCAAAAGATATTTACTTCCTTTTCTGTCTGTACTGGTCTGTATCATTAAAGGGGAACAATCTTTAATATTATGCCTTAAAGAAAACTTCCCAGCTAACCTTTCCTGTCATTTAATGGTTCATCCCTAAGAGGTCTTTCTCAGCTTACTGAAGCTTAGGAACACAAAAAGGCCAGATTGAATTACTTGGAGATTAATATTAACAACAGTTGATCCAGATTTATTATAACTGCGCAAAATATTGGTCATGGCATCATAATCATCATATAGCATCATCACCACAACCATCATCATATGACATCATCATCATTGTCATCATCATAATATAGTACAGTCTGGTATTGTTTATCTAACTTTTGTTAACTAGTTTTTAATATGACCATGTGAATAGGTTGATTTATTACTAACTGCTGTTAATCTAAATCATAATATTTCAGTGTAATTAGTAATTAATTACATTTATCATGTTTATGAAACAAATGTTAACTATACATGTACACATACTGTAATTACTATGTTGAGATTTGTGAATGAAAATTATTTATTTCACAGCATGGTTAATTAATCTTGTTTTTGATTGGCATGGTTTTGTACCTAGAGGTATGTAGGTTTTTTGGATCAAGTGTACAATTACCGGTACTTAAGCATGTGACAGAACCAGCTGATTGTCAAAAAATGCTGTCTTTAGCCTGTCTTAAGAGCTTAAGGGATGGTCTGTTGTCTGTCTGTCCATCTGTTAGCACAAGTTTGTTATCACTACTCCTCCTAAACTACTTGGAGGATTGCCATGAAACTTTACACACACATTCATCCACTATGGCTGCCATAGTGGCCATCTTTAAAATCTTGTTATCACTACTCCTCCTGAATAGATGGTCATATCAATATGGGGTTTTCGCTGAAAGACTTCTTCTGATGTCTAGTTGGTCCTAAATGAAAATGGTGCTGTTCAGTCTTGAAAATCCTGTTATCGCTACTCCTTCTGAATGGATGGTCATATCAACATGGGGTTTTCTGTAAAAGACTTCTTCTGAGGTCTAGTTGGTCCTAAATGAAAATGGTGCCAATCTGATGTCTAATATGGTCATCAAGGTGGCCAGCTTGAAAATCTTGTTATCGCAAATCCTCCTGAATGGATGGTTATATCAAGATGTCTGGTTGGTCCTGAATGAAAATGATGCCAATCTGATGGCCAGTATGGCCACCACAGTAGCCATCTTGAAAATCTTGTTATTGCTACTCCTTCTGAATGAAAAGTAATATTGCCATGGGGTTTGCACCAGAAGACTTTTTATGATGTGTTATAACTCTTGTTATAACTATTTCTCTGAAATGAATGATCATGGATAACAGGATTATCAAGACTGAACAGCACCATTTTCATTTGGTCCTAAATGAAAATGGTGCCAATCTGATGTCCAATATGGTCACCACAGTGGCCATCTTGAAAATATTTGTTATCACTTCTCCTGAATGGATTATCATATCAACATGGGGTTTTTACTAAACTTCTTATGATGTCTAGTTAGTCTGGAATGAAAAATGGTGCTTCTCAGACATTCAATGTGCCTGCCACAGTGGCCAGCTTGAAAATCTTGTTATAACTATTTCTCCTAAATGAATGATCATGTCAGCACTGGTTTTTCACTGAAAGATTTCTTATGCTGTCTAGTCGGTCGTAAATAAAAATGGTGCTTGTCCAAAATCTAATATCGCTGCCACAATGGTCATCTTGAAAATCTTGTTATCACTACTTCTTCTAGATGGCTTGTCATATTGACACTGCTTTCTCCAAAGACTTCTTATGATGTCTAGTTGGTACTAAATAGAAATGGTGCCAATCTGATATGGAATATGGCCACCATGGCACCCATCTTGAAAATCTTGTTATCATTACTCCCCAAAAATGGAAAGTCATATCAACATGGGCAGAAGACTTCTTATGAGGCCTTGTTGGTCCTAAATGAAAATGGTGCCAATCTGACATCCAATATGTCCACCACCGCAGCAAATTTGAAAATCTTGTTATTGCTGAAAAATATCAGAGATGGTTTCAGCACTCAGCAGTTAAAAAGAAAGAAATAGTCTTATCTTGAATTCATGGCAGTTCCTTTCAGCCATTAGAGTGTCAGTACCTTCAAGGGACTCTTGTTTAAAAAATGTTGACCCACATCAAATCAGCTTTGATTATGTTTTGTTTGCAATTTTTCTCTGGCCCACATTAGTGGGAAGTGAGACATAGCAATAATTTTACTGGCTGCAGTGACAGTGCCATTGTCAAGAGGTTGCTATGGTTTTGGTCTCAGTTTTTCAGGCAGTTCTTTGATCATGGGCACAGTATGCTGGCCCTGGTTTCCGTATTTAAAATGCACAAAGCCCTTAAAACATAGTTAGCAATCAAAGTCCTTTTGAAAATGCTTCAGTTACTACTTGTACTAATATTTCTAATTAAGTATGCTTCCGAATTTATCGTTCTTCAAAAAGTTTCAGTATGAGGCAGTTAATACATACAAGTACACAGATTTGTCATTGTACATATATGTATTGCATTTATGATAGGTTGGAATAAATATATGGACTCAGCAGTTGTGGTTGGGTTAGTCTTGTCAGAGGGCAACACATCTTCAAAAGAAATAAGCTGAACTTTTCTAAACAAGTGAGATTGGGTTAAAAATAGGGATGGATGTATCATCAAGATTTGTGATAGTAGATGCCAAAGACCTCTTTTAGTTCTTGTTCCGGAATTTGTTGTCATCATTGTTGCAGGATAACAGTATACAGTGGAACTATGATAGCCCATCAAGTGACCAATAGATAATTGTATACAGTGGAACTTTGATAGCTCATCAAGGGACTTTGATAGCCCATCAAGGGACCGATTCAATCAGTTATATAGATTGCTTGTTTTGGTGTATAAGGTTTCATTTAATGAAAAACATTCTGCCAGGTCCTAAACAACAGTTCAGGCAAGCCAACCATGTTTAAAGCATTAAGATCCTGCTGTACATTCATATATATAAATTTACATATGACCTAGAGACCACTCTCCGATAGATCAAAACACTTGATCTACTTAAGTCTTGTGGCTTATTTTCTATGTTTTTCTCAGTATTTTAAGTATAAAGAGTCCCATCAAGGGTTCCAGTGCCCCAGTAGTAGACTTCTGATTTATATAATACTCTTGAAAAATGGTGGAGTTCCGACTGATTTTTACGCATTTCTGAGTCTGAGGACTATATAGCTCTCCCTGTGGTGTCAAGGAGAAACCTTGATTTTGTATTAAAATTCTCTTATGCCATCATTACAGAATATTTATATGAAAATTATAAAGATAAATTAATCACATGCTGTTTTAATTGCATTTTTTGAAAAACAAATGTAATACCAAAAGCTGTAATTGTTGAAGGAGTGTAAATGGTAAGCATTATTGATTCACTGCTTTAATTTTACAACTGATTTCAAATAGTGATGGTTTATGATTGATTACTGTCAGTATGACAATGAGGACATTACAGATTGACCATGAATGGTGAGACCAAGTCTGATCTGTTTGCAGATAATGTGTCTCCTGTTTGGATTTGTGTACTGTTTATGGCCATGACAGTCAATCCTGACTGGGGTCACATCAGTATTGTATATACTAGACAGGATGATGAATCATGTTTGAGAGATTGCCATACAATTCATCATTACCAGCAGGTTTAATCCTTTGATGACAGGAACCAGCCATCTTGTAATGCTCTGGGACATTATATAACAGTCATCTTTTTCCTTTTGATATGCAAATGAAGATCGCATTGGTACATGATCAGTATGATGAAAGGCACAACAGGGGTGATTTTACCTTCAGGCTAGAAAGCTATAATAGCTGTGCTTACCTAGATAACAGATTGAAGTTAGCTATATTTTTATGTTTGTGTTTATTTTTAAATACACTTTTAAGAAGTTTAACATCCTTACCTTTTAACTTGAATTATTTAGTACCTATATTTATGTTTGGAAGGCTTTATCTTTCCAGATTTTATTTTGCAAAATTCTTTCTTTTTAAATTTGTAGAACTTTACTTTTAATCAGCACCATATAGCCAGTTTTGTGCTTATGTGTCATTAAACTCTACCACTACCACTGCTATTGTAACAGAGTTCTGCTGGAAAGCAACTTGTATTATCTCTCCTATTTTATGCTGAGATTTAAATTTTACTTGTATCAGTACAGAAAGAAACACTAATTGTTCTCTTCTATTCTAATATATTTTTTTGTGATGTTATCATAGATACTGATGAAGATGTCCATGAAAAGATCTCATTTTGCTTGGTTTTCATTTTAAAGTACCAAAATGGGTAAATAAATGAGTTAAATTTAGTAGCAAGGTATGTTTAAATTTACTGAGATTATATGGCAAAGCAGCACAATCCTAGCTACACAGTTCTGAGTAAGTTCAAGTATAAAAAACTCACTCAAAACCAGGACTGTATAATACAGAGATTGCAAACTCTCAATCAATATCACTAGATTTCACTAAATGACTTGTGATGTCTACTTGACACTAAATGATAAAGGTGCCAATCAGAACTCCAACATGGCTGCCAAATCTTTTTATAACTACTTCTCCTAAATGGATGGCCATAATTACATGGAGTTTTAAGAAAAGACTTAATATAATGTGTAGTTGGTCCTAAATTAAAAGTTGCTGATCTGTCATACAATATGGCTGCTATAGTGGCCATCTTGAAAATCTTGTGATTGCTACTTCTCCAGAATGGATAGTCATAGTGACATGGAGCTCAGCTGTAGATACGAATTTCATAAACTCAGTATTTTTGAAACAAATTTTTTTTTTTTTTTTTAAATAAAAAATTAGTGGTTTAGTTTGTGAATGCCCAAAACCTGCAAGATGCAAACTTAGTTACCAGACTGAGTCTTGACATCATCGAGATGTTAATCCTGCCTGTTTGAATGTGTTAAATGGCTTAGTGGCTAAGACTAATTCAAGATATATATTCTCATAGTGAGCAAGTAGTCTATACATGGAATATCTGAAACTTGAACTGATAGCATATAGTTTATATTGATCGAACATGCCAGCATACAAAATGGACTGTGATTACAGCAGGAACAATACACTGATAACTTGGACTAAATGCTTAAAATTAAAATGTTTCGTATAGTTTTAACGCATTAAAAAGTTTCTTTATGAGTTTTAAGTCAATTTGTCTGTGTGAAATATGCAAATACGCTTCTTATCTAAAACGCTGCATAGGGTTTTCACTAAAAGACTTATGATATCTAGTTGGCTTTGTATGAAAATGGTGCTGATTAGAGCTCCAATATGGCTGCCATGGCAGCCATCTTGAAAATCTTGCTACAGCTTCTTCTGAACAAATGGTCATTGATTAATGGGGTTTTCACAAAAAGATTTCTTAGAATATCTACATGTAATGGGTCCTAAATAAAAATGGTGTTAATCAGACCTCCAACATGATGGTCATGGTGGCCATCTTGAAAAAAAAATTTCATTAGGGATGGTCACATTGACATGAAGTTTTCACTCACAATATGTGGTTGGCCCTTATTGAAAATGATGCCAATGTAACCTCAACAAATTTGAAAAATCTTGTAAAAGCTATTTTTCCAAAATGGATGGCCTTACCAAAAATTTAAGAAAAAAAACTTCAGTTCTCATGTGTGTGACAGAACCCAAATCCTGGATGCTCCTTATAAAAAGTGCTGAGGGAATGATTCATATGTTGGCTCAATCTTTCAGATATCATCTATACCCGCTTATAAGTTGAGTCCAACTGCAAACAACATAAACTCTGATCTTCTGTCTCATAATGTGCGGGCAGATCATGGTCTGTGTTGTTTGTTCTACTAATTACTCCTTACAAACTGCATAGACCCAGATCTACCATTGCATTATGTGATGGCAGATCTGGGTCTGTACAGTTTGCAGTTGGACTCGACTTATGAGGGAGTATATATGATATCTACTTGCCAGATTTTGTAAGCTATGAGATACAGTAAAACCTGTCTTGAGCAACCTCTGCTGTGAGTGACCACCTTTCATTTATGATCACAATCTTAATGCATGGATCGATTATATATATAAGCGCACTGTCCTGAGCGACCACATCCAGAAAGCGACCAGCAACCATGATTTTTTGGCAAAATATGTGTTTTGACACTGCTATGAAAACGACCTCATCGCAAAAACAGAGTTAAGCACAATTTAATCCTTTATAACCAAGGAGAGTCTGCAGGCAAAGTGCAGATTTTTCTAAATAACACTGCTATAAACAACCATATCACAAGAAGAGACAAACAGCACTGACTTTTGTAATATTTTGTAACCATGACCACTTAAAAAGTAAAGACTGTTCTAAACAAAACAAAAGAAATGAGGCTGGCTACCGGTTATCTAAATTGTGCAGGTCATACATGTAGTGTCATATTATAGACTGTAAAGCAGACTAAAGTACATGCAGATTGTTGTAAATAACACTGCTATGAACGACTGTATTGTGAGAATAGAAACAAATAGCACTGACCTTTATTTAATCCTTTGTAACCACGACAGCTTAAAAAGTGAGGACTGTTCTAAAAAAAAAAAAAATTAGGCTAGTTAACTCAGTGATCTCCCCAGAAATTTTCGATAGCATCGGGGTACGCATGTTTGGGTCATAAAATGTTTTACAAAGTGCGCGTTAACGTCATAAAAGTGAAACAAATTAATATCAATGAAATAAAAAGAAGTGCATATATTTACATAGTATTTTTATTTACCTAGGTTATAACAGTAACAACAATGCATATCTCATTTATTTCTTAATTTAAATAAATTATATTCGTCTTTTCTTCATTTCACCATATAAACTGACTGCAACATCACAATTAAAGTCTTTTATGGGTTGTTCTTCAGTACTGATTGTCATCAGGTAGTTCAGTACCCTCTGTGACAACCTGTTCCTTAAAAGACTCTTAATTCTATTCATTGAGGAGAATGACCTTTCACAATCTGAAAAAAATGGAACATAAAATGTATTAATGGATGTACAAAAAAGAGATAAATATACCTGAATCCTAATTAAGTTAATTACCATGGAAAAATTCTTCTGGCACAATTTACACAGCATACCTGCAAAATATATATGTAATTACATAGTCTTATTTTCAAGAATTTGATATAGACCAGGTGGAATAAACTTTTGAGGTCATGACTTCACTGAATAATAAGTAAGAATATGGATGAAATTATTTTAGTTATATTTATAAAGGAATACTTTTTATTTATATCTTTTCAAAAGAGGTAAAACTGGAGTGGAAGATAAGAATTGTTCCGTTTATTACTTGGATAGACAGAAAAGAGAAAATTAATAGGGCAGCAATATGGAAAACTTACCATCCGATCCAGCAATTTCCACCCAAGGGAATAACGTCTTCCATTCATTATTAAATCCCGTCCTTCGTTTCTTGATATCATTCTTTTTGGAAATCATGCTGGTGCTATCGGAATCAGAATCACTGCCACTATTCGTGACGCTAATTTCTGATTGTCGTAACCAGGCCAACATGGGGCTAACCGGGCACTGGGTAATTTTTCGTTTCTTGGAAGGTGTTGTGTTCATTCTTCACAATAATTTTTAATTTAATCGGTGTAACTGCTTTGGCTGTTAATGAAAACGACTGACATATATATAACACACTACCAGTAGACTCCATTGTTGCTGGCCAATCACGTGACTAGGTGCAGACGAAACCCTCACCAAAGGTCGCGCACTGGTGGTCATGATAGACAGGTTCAGTGGATAATGGTTAAGTGAGTGAGCAATTATCCTGGATTATCTTAATAAAATACCCCAGAAGAGGTAAGAACAGGTGTCATTTGAGTGGTGCTTTGAATTCGGTGACAGGATGTTTATTTAACAGATTAATTTTATAAGTGTAGTGGGAAACATGAAAGCGTAGCGGCACAAGAGCATAGCATAGCGGCAGGTTCTAAAGCGTCGGGGTTATCGGAGTTTGAAACGATAGCGTAGTGGGCCCGCTACGGTAAAAGGCCCTCGGGAGAACACTGAGTTAACTTACTGGTTTCCTATGTTTTACAGGTCATGCATGTTGTGTCATTTGTTATAGACTGTAAACCAGACTAAAGTACATGTCACTAACTGCCGCTGCTGTGTTGAAGTCAATGTAGCGGTTGAGTACATTGTTTACAGGGTTCTCAATAGACGCATAGCCTCGGGTTTTGACGCTTGGAATTTAAATTTGAACCATTTCTGAAGCATGGAAATTCTCAACCTGTGTGTTTTTATGATGCAGATTGATTTGGGCTGGAGCATCAGTTTTAATTACCCTTGGCATAATTTCTTACTGAGTGCGTGCTGTCCATAATAAATTGACTATGCACCAGTGTTCGACATTTGCTAGACTACTGTTTACACCTTGTTGGCCAATAATGTCACACCAATGCAAAATCAATATGAACTGGGCAGAGCTAACAGGTCACTGATGTCATGCTTAGGTGGGCATAACTGAATCAGTGTTAGATTGTTTTGAGATTATCTTTGATGTTTATGATAGTAAGAGGAAGAGAGAATCAATTATGACTTAATTGGATTATCTTCTGATCAAATATTGGCGTTTGTTTGATTGCCCATCAACATACACAAGATTCTACAGGTGGTAGGATAAAAATACAGTTTTAAAGGCCGTCTACCGCACATACATTTTTATAGTTGAAATCTACTGTACTGTTTTTTTAAATTAAAGATTATTATTATTATTATTTTAAGACCAATTTTTTTATTTATTTGTGCATTCTATCCCCAAATTACAGAAACCAGGGGGAACCAGTCTAATGGGGACCCAAAATCTTATACCGGTGCACTGATGTGTGGCTCAGTAATCAGATAATGAAGGGTAACATTTACACAACAACCTGTTAATTGATTACCTTTCTGTTGTAATCTGGAGGGTTTAAAGTCAAATGCGGTATGTTTTATGAGGGTGTTATAAGTAATAAAGGGATCAAAGGTGGTAATGACTTTCAAGTATTTTAATACAAATCGGCTGACCTTTTGCGGAGGTGAGATAAAAAGGAGAGATCGACCAAAAAAATGATTTTTTTATGTTGTTTAATTGTTATTGCATTGTTCAAGATGTTTTTTGAGGAAGGGCAGTTGATATATGTTTTAGTTCAATTCATGTCAAAATGCCAAAATATAAGTTTTCTCCCAATGCTAAAAAAACCACTGGCTAATAAATACGAAACTTGGGATTACATCTCATGTCCAACTCAGAAACTTTCTCCTCAGGATGAACTTAGATTGAAGGAATATTGGAGAGCAGTCAGCAACCTTAAAAACCCAGCCACAGTAAAACTGAAGTTTTAACTTTCTTGCAGGCTGAGCATGGTTGTTTGTCATTGCCACAATGATTTTTTATGTTGTTTAATTGTTATTGCATTGTTCAAGATGTTTTTAGAGGAAGGGCATTTGATATATGTTTTAGTTCAATTCATGTCAAAATGCCAAAATATAAGTTTTCTCCCAATGCTAAAAAAAACACTGGCTAATAAATACGAAACTTGGGATTACATCTCATGTCCAACTCAGAAACTTTCTCCTCAGGATGAACTTAGATTGAAGGAATATTGGAGAGCAGTCAGCAACCTTAAAAACCCAGCCACAGTAAAATTGAAGTTTTAACTTTCTTGCAGGCTGAGCATGGTTGTTTGTCATTGCCACATTCTAGCTTGTTAAGTGTGAAACTTAATAATCATGATTAATGTCATCAGTGGTCACTAGTCAGTGAGCTTGTGAAGGAAACTAAAAATGCTTGTGGATTTTATTTTAAAAAATCTTTGCAGTGAATTGCGAGATATACACCTCTTCCTTTTTCATCGAATTGTCATACACTGACTCATATTAATTAATTACAATGGCTCAAAGAAGAATATTTTCTTTTCTGTCTAA
The DNA here is from genome assembly GCA_029931535.1 of Margaritifera margaritifera. Classification (NCBI taxonomy): domain Eukaryota; kingdom Metazoa; phylum Mollusca; class Bivalvia; order Unionida; family Margaritiferidae; genus Margaritifera; species Margaritifera margaritifera. The sequence goes on along the minus strand of JAQPZY010001422.1, from coordinate 18,340 downwards.
GTCTCGGAAACAACCTGCCAGTGATGATCATTCTGACCCTCAGACTCCAAAGAAACAAAAGTTAGTAACAATTCTGAGGAGAAGGAGAATAAATCTCCATGAATGAGGAACAATCCCAGCTATGAGCTTATTACTCAAAAACAAATTACTCTTGAGATTTCAGTTTTGACACTCTAGATTTTCATTTTGACTCTTGAGATATTGGTGTCAAGGGTCAAATGACTCTTCAGTTTTTAATCTATTGAGAACCCTTATTTGTCTTTGAAGTTAATCCGTAATGCCTGGGGTGAATGAGGTCATTGTCTTTGCCTTTAATACTAGTAAGTGAGAATTGTTTTCCATATTCGATTGTCATTGTTAAAGGGTTGTGTTGTTTGTTGCTTTTTTTTTACGTTATGGTGATTATAGCTCACACACCAAGCCATCACCTGTTCACCTTTGTGCAGTCGGTTACACCCTTTGTTTATAGAGCTAATCCCTTTATGTCATTGGTGAATTAAGCCTTTGACTTTTGTCTCTAAATAAATTTATTCTGTTTTTGGATGAGTCAATTATGTCTTTTTATTTCATTCATTGGTAAATACACATTGTATATATATTCAATATTTCCCCAAAGCCTGAACAAAACCGCTACAGTTGATATTACAATTTATCACTGATAACGTTAACACCTTAATAACATGGCAGAACCTGCAACAAAAAGGAGAACAATTCTAACACTGGAGGAAAGAATTAATGAAATTGAAAGATGTGAAAAAGGGGAAACCATTTGCAAAATAGCAGCCAGTTTAAACATTGGTAAAACTAAAATTTACGGTGTTATAAAAGACAAGGAGTCTAGTAGAAATTAATTCATTTTCTAATACATGTACATTTGATCTTCGAATATAAAAGTGATTCATATTTAGTGATAGATGTATATCTTTATTGCTATATACAATTATTTTCAGATGAATGCATGCAATATTTTAACAAGAACTATGAATAAAGAATACAATGCATGTACAGTGATTGTGATTATTTGTCCTTCTTCAACAGTACTGAATTTAACCTTGGAAACTGGTCCTTTTGTACAAACCTGTTATGAGAGACCACCTACATGTATCTTGAGAGACCGCTTTTTGCTGGCAGAAGGGGTGATCTCTCAAGACAGGTTTTACTGTATTAAGATAAAATCACAATAAATTGTCAGTTAAAATATTCTTTTTTTTTTTTTGCAGAACTATACACAGGGTGAAGTGAACTAAAATCAGGGTGAGATAAAATGAAGGTCTTAAGCTGTCCATTTCTGACAAGAGTATCAGTGAGCTACCTGCAGAAGAATGCCCTCAGTATTCTGAAGACCAAGGCCAAGAAATGCCCCATCATGGGAAATGTGGTGCGATACTTGTCGATTCCAACTTTTGATGTCTCTGAACACCAGATGGCAGGAGAGCAGGCCAGTACTAATGGTTAGTGAGTCACTTTGTTAGAAAAAAGAATCATTTTTTCTTGCTTGCACAGTGTTTTCTCCAGACTGTGCTGTTGCACCTTTCAGCACAGTAAGATTCAAGAGGGCACACATAAACATCAGCCACGTGTTGTAAAAGGCATATAAGGAAAAAAAAATTCTAAATCATATGCAAAAGCGTGTGCTCTGTGTTCTATTGGGGCAACTCCACTAAGTCATCAAGACACTTCATTCATCATTTGGACAATGGGGCAAGCTTTATCATGAATGAAAGAATATGTGACTATTTTTCATGCTAAATATTTTAGTCAATGAAGTTGATAAAGTGTAACTACTGATACAAATGCAAGTACTACATATTTAGAGGCCATAGAAAATGATTGAATTGAAACTAATAAGATGATAATGGGAGCATTGCCGCTATTTCTCATACCAGTGCTGGGAGTGACAGTTCAGCTGATCGGGGCATTGCCGCTACATCTCATACCAGTGCTGGGAGTGACAGTTTAACTGATCAGGGTATTCCCACTGCATCTCATACCAGTGCTGCGAGTGACAGTTTGGTTGATTGGAACATTGCCACTGCATCTCATACCAGTACTGGGAGTGACAGTTCAGCTGATTGGGGCATTGCCGCTACATCTCATACCAGTGCTGGGAGTGACAGTTTAACTGATCAGGGTATTCCCACTGCATCTCATACCAGTGCTGCGAGTGACAGTTTGGTTGATTGGAACATTGCCGCTGCATCTCATACCAGTGCTGGGAGTGACAGTTCAGCTGATCAGGGCATTGCCACTGCATAACTGTCGGCTAATCAAACATAAAGAATGTGCAAGAAAATGGAATAATAATACTGTTAATGATCCCAAATAAAATGGCTGCCTTTAAAATTGCAAAATTGAAACTTAAGATTTTATACTTTCACAACTATACAGCAATTTAAAAGAAACCACCCATAATGGAGTTATGTGTATGCACTGTTATTGCCACTCTTATATGCAAAATTCATACATGTATATTGAATAAGAACAAAACATGAAAATAATTTAACAATCATTTAGTTTCAGCAAGAAATACTGCTATGAAATTATTGCAATAATTTAAGGGAATGTAATGTTAATGGTCATAATTTTGGTGATAATAATAAAATAATAGGTATGACTCCCAACTGAGAAGAGTTGGTTGGTTGGTTGGTGATTTGGTTGGTTGATTTGTAACGGTTCTGTCAGCAATTATTGGCCATATCATGCTGAGGAAATGGGAGATATGTGTCTTTCCCAAGGACACATTGAGGCAGCTATCCTGGGCTTGGCTGAGTGGTTATCAAACTCAGAACCATTGGATTATGAGTCTGACACTCAATCAGTTCAGCAGCTATTAAGTCCTGTTGGGTAACTTCATCCAGACTGACCTTGAATAATCTGAAATGCAGAGATAAAAATAATATCAATAAAATAACTTGTTTTGCTCTCACTCTTTGCCAGATCTTTAAGAGGTTACAGTGTAATTAAACTGTTAAGCTGCCTGAATTAATCTGATTGCAGCCCAAGTATGTAAACTCTATCTTGAAGCACACCATGCTCACTAAGTTCAACAGCTCAAGTGTGCTAACTGAGCAACAGTCATGCAGGCTTTCCATTCAGAGCATTCATTCTCAGAGTGTAGTAAGAAAGCTGACTGGACAATCTGTATTTTATTGACTTGACCCAATTGCAAGTGTAGAGTTTTAGGTACATTTAAGATGCTTGAAAATATTGTTATCTCTACTCCTCTCCAAATGGATGGCTATATCAACATGGGGTTTTCACCAATAGACTCCATCTGAATGGGTGGTCATATCAACAGGGGGTTTTCACTAAAAGACTTCTTATGATGTCTAGTTGGTCCTAAATGAAAATGCTGCCGATGTGAGGTTTAATATGGCCACCATGGCAGCCATCTTGAAAATCTTGTTATCACTACTTGTGAATGGATGGTCATATCAATGTGGGGTTTTCACTAAAAGACTTCTTATGTCTAGTTGGTCGTAAATAAAAATGGTGCCAGTGTGAGGTCCAATATGGCCACCACAGTGGCCATCTTGAAAATCTTGTTACCTCTACTCCTCATACATGGATGGTCATATCAACATTAGGTTTTAACTAAAAGACTTCTTATGATGTCTAGTTGGTTCTAAAAGAAAACGACATCAATCTGAAGTCCAATATGGCTGCCACAGCAGCCATCTTGAAAGTCTTGTCGCTACTTCACCTGTATGGTTGGTCATTTCAGAATGGGGTTTTCACTAAAAGACTTCTTATGATGTCTAGTTGATTCAAAATTAAAATGATACCAATCGGACATTCAATATGGCCAGCACAGCAACCATCTTCAAACTCTTGTTATTGCTACTTCTCCTACATGGATGGTCATATCAGCATGGGGTTTTCACTAAAATACTTCTTATGATGTCTGACTGTTCCAAAATAAAAATGGTATAGATCTGACATCCAATATGGCCACCATGGCAGCCATCTTACAAAATCTTGATATCACATCTCTACTTGAACAGAAAGTCATATTGACATGGGGTTTTCACCAGAAGACTTCTTATGATGTCCAGTTGGTCTTAAATGAAAATGGTGCTGATCTGACGTCCAATATGGCCACTCATCAGCCATCTTTAAAATCTGGTTATTGCTACTCCTTCTGAATGGAAAGTCATATCTTGAAAATATTGTTATCTCTACTCCTCTCCAAATGGATGGCTATATCAACATGGGGTTTTCACCAATAGACTTCTTATGATACTTAGTTGGTCATAAATGAAGATGGTGCCAGTAATACATCCAATATGGCTTCCACAATGACTGCCATAAAAATCTTCTTGTCACTACTCCCACTGAATGGATGATCATTATGACATGGGGGTTTCACCAAAAGACTTCTAATGATGTTTAATTTGTCCTAAATGAAAATGGTGCCAAGCTGACATCCAATATGTCCACCACAGCACCTAATTTGAAACTCTTGTTATCATTGAAGAATATCAGGGATGGTTTCAACACTTGACAGTGAAAAGGAAGAAATAGTTAAATATCTTGAATTCCTGGAAATTCTTTTTGCCCAATCGAGTGTCAGTTCCTTCAAGGGACTCTTGTTTGCACCCTGTGTTCATACTTTTATACCTGCAGTCATGAAACTTGGTGAGGATGCATCTTGATGAGTACTGCTCTCTCATCATAGAAGTAGGTCACTGTGACACATTTCAAATGTTACTGGCTTATGTTCAGTTTTTGCATTAGCTCATAACCACATGGGTTTTTTGCATGCTATGTACACACTATTCTATCTGGAATCATGAAACTTGGTGAGGGTATGTATCATGATGGGCTATACCCTCATTACAAATATTGGTCATTATGCCCCATATTTTATGCTTCACTGACTTGGATTACATTTTGTGTTTGATGTTTCTCAGACACTGTGACCTATATTTCACCATTTACTGGCCATGTTTGGTTTTTGCCATGAGCTCATGACTACAAGTTTTTTGGCATGCCATATGTATACTGAAACTACGTAGATCAGGCATATGCAACCTACAGTCCATGACCTGGTTTTATCTGCTTATTTACATCATAGTGTGTGGCTTTAAAAATCGCTTATCCAGCCCGTGCCCTGGAGGAAATTGCACATGCCTGACCTAGATTCATGAAACTTGGTGAGGTGAAGCATCCAGATAAGTACAGTACTACACTCTTGTCTCTATGATCTTTATTTTATGCTGGAGTGACTTTGTGAAAATGTTAAAGTTCATTTCTTAGGTACTGTTCATGTTATAATCATGAAACTTGATAATTGGATGCAGCTTTGTTAGTACTATACCCTTACAACCAAAGAAGGTCACTGTGACATACATTTTATGCTTTACTAACATTGGTATTGTGTTAAGCTCATGACCACATAGATATTTGCATGCTGTATACATCACAGCCTACACAGAATGCCCTTTCTGACCAATGCAGTTGAAAATAGGAATAAATATCTTTATTCAGTGGTAAACTCTTCATAATAATGATTATACATTGTATATTGTAATAGGTTACTCTCAACAGGTTAACTGTGTGTTGTACATGTGAATGAGTAGGTATTAGAAGAGTTGACTGCATGCATTTCATGTGTGGCCTAACCTGTAGTAGTAGCTACTCAAGGTATTTACTGATGCTTACAACCCAGCTCATCTGTTTGAAGTAGGGGTTTCTAAACAAAGGTTGTTTGAAATGGTTTCATCTATCCTATAATTGAGTCATTCCATATTTTAACTGTTATGCAGACTAACAAATTGAAATGGTCACACACATGCTGTTCATTTTAACAAAAAAAGGGGAGGTTAAATCTGACCAATGTAGCATCAAAGGAGGGTGGCAAGGACTTAATTATCTTGAGCTGGCATTTTTATTGTTGTTGTTGTTGTTGTGGTTGTTATTATTATTATTATTATTATTATTATTATTATTATTATCCATACTTTGGGCTGTGACATAGTTACACACCTTGTTGCACACAGTGTCAAAAACATACCCGTTATGGCCTTTGGCTGCATTTTCTTTCCTAGACACCCCTGCAGCTCGGTGTGTAACTATTACATGAACTTTGTTTGTAATAGTGGTCCTACCAGCTGTCACTCCAAGGTTACTCAAAAAGCCAGTGACTTTCGAACCAGAAAAATCTAGCTTCTAGTGTTAGACAAAAATTAAAGCTTCTTATGCAGATTTTATGAACAATGGTTTGAAGAAGAAAAAAAGATCTCTGGTTTTTATCCACTCATAGTACCTCTGCTATGGTATCATTGAAAATAATGTTCTTTTTTTATTGTTGAATGTCTTCTGTACCCTGTCACTGGTCAACATATCATAGGTCAAGATCACTTATTTTTCTGAATGATAATACAAATTATGAATGGATTTAATTTAGAGGACAATAGTCTTGTATTTGAGAATTTGAGGATGTTAAAGGTTATTTTACTGTTGCAAATTTATTGACAGTGTGTCAGTGTTGCTGGTAAAATGGATATTTGTGATAGTAAAATTGCCATGAATGCCCTTAAATCCTCAAATACAACAGTGTTATCCCCATTCTAACATATTATTGAAACTTTTGTCAAAAACAGCAAAATATGTAGTTCTCAGTGGTACCACATCAGAGGGAGAATTGTGACAGTTCTCCATGGCACCACATCACGATGAAAGTCACGACCAGTCTCTGTGGCACCGTGTCACAAGAATAGTTCTAACAGTTCTTCCTGGCACCATGTCAGAAGGAGTCATAACAGCTCTACCCAGCACCACATTACAAGGAGAGTCAGGACCAATTCTTTGTGCTACCACATCACAAGGAGAGTTGTGACAGTTCTGTATGGCACCACATCACAAGGAGGGTCATACAGTTCGCGATGCCACTCTGTCATGAGGAGAGTCATGACATAGAAAGAACTTCTGGAACCATGTTATGACAATTCTTAGGGCACCACATCAAAAGGAGAGTCATGATGTCAGAAAGGCATCAAAATTTCTGACAGTATGTCATGAATTTTACTACTGCAAATTTGGTTGTTTGACCAAATCAGAAAGCACATTGCATTTATTGGTTTGTTAGTCATTATTGAAGATGTAGATTAAAGTGATCAGGGAAAAGCTAACAAGAAGATTAAACCAGGTACATAAACTTGTTGATTTAGAAACATACTGTCAGAAGAATCAGCAGATATTGTCACTGCAGCAAAAAAGAGAAAAAGAACGGCAATTTGTATGTACTTGAACAAATGAGAAATTATAACTGACTTGACCAGAAATTTTCATCTTCCTACTGGATACAAAACATGTTTGTATAAATGGGAGTTTGGAGATTTAATGAATTAGGTTTATCCTAAATTTGCATGTTCAAACCATACAAATCACTTCCTTGTTGCAGTAGTTCTACTGTATTGTCCCAGTTCAGTACAGTAATAGGCATTATTATCTCAATAATAGGATTAATAACTTGTTTTTAGGCATTAGGCATTATAAACTCTGTAATATTCTTTTTAACTCAATAATAGGCATTATAAACTCTGTAATATTCATTATTAACTCAATAATAGGATTAATAACTTGTTTTTAGGCATTAGGCATTATTAACTCTGTAATATTCATTATTAACTCAATAATAGGCATTATAAACTCTGTAATATTCATTATTAACTCAGCAAAGAATTTTTGTTTTGAATGAGATAGTTATGTTTGGAGTTTTATGGCACAGCAACACAAGTAAGTTATTTAGTGCCAAGGCAATTGGAGTAAAGTACCTTGCCCAAAGACACATCACGGTAGCCAATCCAGGTTGTTCTGATGGTAGGATTCATACTCGTACTCATTCAGTTGCAAGTCCAGCACGCTAACACCGAGCCAGTACAGCTCCTGAATGAGATGTTGGTAGAATTGTACTTGTCAGCTGCATCGTAATACAATTATGTACTGTACATATTCACAGGGGCAATTGCAAAGGGCCGATGTCCTTTCCTGGCTAGTCAGAATGCCAGCATCAAGCCAGCCAGCACAGCTGTTCAGGAGGATATCATCCATGTTCCAGCTCAAGGTATGTGCAGTTACTAACTTCATCTGTTTCATAAATACTATGAACTTAAAGGATCTGGATGGTGCAGTAGAAACACACTAGCTTTCTAGCTTAGTGGCCCAGGTTCATATTCAGGTTCCAGCTTGTGCAAGGGTATGTTGCCAGCAATCCAAGATAATCATATATGTTTTTTTTCTGAGTTAACAAGTTTACTCCACCCTCAAAACCACCGTATATCAACATTCAAGCCATTGAGAGTACTTAATATCAATTGTAGGAACTGCCCATGGACAAGCAGCCTAAACATAAGATTTACATTGTAATTTGACTTCATGTGTAGATCTAGATTCTGCTTGTAAAAACCTAAAACTATTGGACAGAATTTTAATAACATTTGGAAAATATGATTATTAAATTGCATGAGCGCTTTTCAGTCCAGTACAATAAGGTAATCTCTGTCACAGAGGTACAAAAAGGAAATGTTTGGTGACATTGGAGACTTGTTTCAACTTTCCATTACATTTAATGAAAGACAGACACAAATTTTCCAGACTTTGAGACAGTAAAGAATAATATTTGTTATCCATTGCTGCCGTGCATGCATACTGAAATGTACAAACCACTGTATATGGACCCTTGATCCTATAATGCCAAATCTTCACATCATATATTTTACTTTAGTTAAGTTGTAGACCTTAGATGTCTGACTCTATGAGGCAGTTAGGTGTGCAGAATATGATTCAAACGCTTGTAAATTTTTTCTCAAAATGTCTTAATTAAATATAGCATGCACAATTCACAATTCAGTACAAATGTGTTTAAATTAAGCTTCAGGAGGTATATAAATTGACACTTTGTGCTTACCATTCATTGTATCTGCATTGATATTAATCCTGCTTTACTGTAATTCTGAAATTTTTATGGCATGATAGTTTAGAAAAGGATTTCGAATGGCACTGATAGTTTAGAAAAGGATTTCGAATGGCATGATAGTTTAGAAAGGGATTTCGAAGATTTCTTTTTAGCAAAAGTTTTCATCTCTATGTCTGTCGGTCTGACATCCTAAAACAATCACACAAATTACAAGGATAAGTGGAATTGAGAACAGCTGAATTAATTTCTGGAGATAATGTTGCCATCTTTTCTGGAGAATACCATTTTTTTTTATGAATATACTAAGCCTTGATTACTTATAAACATGTACAAAACAACACAGAAGCACATGTCAGTCAGTTATAATAACTTTTATGACTGTTGGCATGGTTAAGTTATGTGAAAGACTCAAATTTTCATGTACTGTAAATTCCTGTTACAGCAGGTGCCCTGAGCAAATGGTATCTGCTTCCCTTGTGATGATGACAAGAGTGATGCAGTACTGAAAACCAGTCTTGGCTAAAAAGTCAGGGTGATCGTGAAGTCAAGGCAGTGTTGAGATGCCCACCAAAGGAGTCCAGCATGGCTCCAGAGCTTTCCCCAGGGACTCAGGGCAGAGGAAACCAAGGATGTGGCCAGAAAGGTCACAAAGGGACCAACAGGTTTGAATATGCACGATGAATATGTACTGTGAATGACAAGAGCACTAATGAAATCATATTTACTAATTAGTTATCAAGACTATTTTTTAAAAAATGACAAGTTGTATTGTTTCTTAGCACTTCAGAAAGATACAACCCTCCTCTTCAGCCATGTTAATTCTAGATAGAGTTTATTACCTAATCTCTAGATGTTTTCTTCACCATTCCCACTCAGTCACTAATGTAAATCCATTCCATTCTGTCAAAAATATTCAATACCAGATGAACAATAGCAAGAAAATAATATACTTCACTATCAGCACAATAGGTGGCTTTATATTAGAAGTTGCTAAGATATCTAACTCTTTAAAGGGGGACACCGAAAAGGAATTTCTTCTTCAAAATACAAGGTAACCCAATCATAAAATATCAGTAGTACATCCACTACCTCCCAAATCCAGCCTTCCCAAGCTTGTTTTAAGCAACTAAAGTGCTAAAGTCATATGCCCCACCTAGGTGGCAGTCAGACAAAAGTGATCTTCCCTTGGATAGAATGATTGGTACCAAATCCCATCCAACACTTCAGTACTACTTCTGCATTCGCTTGAAGCACACTTATTTGGGAGATCTTGCAAAACTGATTTCCACTTGCATTGGGGTGCAATTTGGGTCATATTTGTGACATGTGTACATGTTGATCAGAAACTGTATGGGCAACCATCATGGCCAAACAAAATTAATCGGGCTTGTGATAGAGTGAGGGAAAACTCACCAACAAGATATGGACTCCATCATTATCGCTGCTGCTGCCCTTAGTTAATAGCTTCCTATTAGCAGAGAACATCAAGCTCATTAGTCAGAAGAAAATTGAGCAGGCACATCATGGGCTTCACATACATTGTGAGTCCCCGTCTTAATCTCCACAACCAGAACAGGTCTTCTTGACAGTACTCAGGGCCATTATCAATCCTGGTACAACCAGCTCCATCTGGACAGTGAATGGACATGCCAACATGATCCCAGTACGGTTTATGGTCGATCTGTCTCCAGAGATAGCCAGTACCAGGACTTTGTCACTCTGATCTTTAATTGGCTCTATGGACAATCATCTGTCTTTGACACAGCCTCAACCTATACCTGAGGTTTCTAGGATATTGTGGGTGTGGTATACTTAGACTGCCAACTCATTACGCTTTTGGTCATAATCATTTCACTTTTTTCACCTAGTTACATTTCTATGCTGGCCTGTATTAATGGATTATGCTTTTTTCGATACATTTTAAAAAAATAAAAATAAAGCGGTATACAAAGTTGTGTTTGTCATTTCTTTAATTTCATCTCTTTAATACCCACACATCATATAAATCTCGAGAATATTCTAGAAAAAGATGATTTGCTGCATAAGAATAGTGTATGTGGTACATTTGTCATAGACCTCCATCTGTCCTTTCCTTATTTTCTATTTATAGCAGCTGTATATGACACATTTCAAGAAAACAGGACGGGTTTTCTTTCAAATTTGGAAAAACTTGTCTCACAGCTTCATTATATTAATTTACACAGAATTTGTTAGCGGAACGAGTCTATACTTGAAAACAAAATGGAGGCAGCTGTTAAGTGAAACAGGCTTTATTGATGTGACTCTCGGGATGTTATATTGCATGAAAAATGTTAGAGAAAGAGGGATCTTTTTAAACTTCTAAAAACATGTCAGATCTCAGAAGGAAAGACCAATCCCATATAGTGCTTTACAAATTTAGAAAGAAGAACATTTGAGGGGTAATTACAGCACTCAGGTTGAGCACATGGTACATTGCAGAATTTGCGGAGTTGACTTTATGAATCACTCGACCGAAACGTTAGTCATGTAGACTAGTTAATGGTGAGTGTGTGCTATATATAAATTTATCAGTATGTTTTTTTAGTGGTTTGTATTCCGTTGGTATTAATTCACATCGTTGATTTTGCCCATATGTGATCCAGGTTGAGTAGCAAAACTAAATGTAAATTTTTCTCATACAGTTTATTATAATTATGGCATGTAATATACTATGCATTACACTTTTTATGCTCAGAGTACACTTACAATTTTTTTGTACCTCTTAGGTTATGAATGTTATACCTCTGTAGTGGTCGGCTGGGATGGGTTTTAGTGAGTTCTTAGCTCTAACTGGTCAAATACCAGAAGAGCGTATTGGGATGGTATATTGTGTTGTACCATTTAATTTGAGCACAAGTTTGGTATCGACTACTCCACTTAAACTACTGTGCAGGATTGCCATGAAACTACTACACACATTTATCCCATGGTCTAGTTGGTCAAAAATGTAAATATTGGTTTGCTTTTTTCTGCAGTTGCCAAATTTTCCTTTTGACAATTATCTTTTTTTGTGTTGCCTTTGTTGTATTTTTGGGTTTTTTTTGTTTGTGTTTTTGTTGTATGGCCGTGCTTTTTGTTTTTTTTTTTTGTTTTGTTGTGTATGCTTGTTGTTTGTGCCATGCCTTTGTTTTGTGTCCTGTACGTTGTCTGCTTCTTTTTTGTATTTTTGTATATTTTTGTTTTGTTAATATATCCTTTTGTTGGCCACTCAAACATCAAATATGGCCACCACAGCAGTCATCTTGAAAAAACCTTGTTATTACTACTACTTCTACAGAATGGCATGGTACATTTCAACATTGGGGTCTTCATAAAAAACACTTCTTATGATGCATCTCTAGTTGGTCCTAAATGAACAATTGTGCCCGATATGATCTCCAAATATGGTCACCATGGCAGCCATCTTGTAAATCTTGTTAATGCTACTCCTTGATGAACGGAAAGTCATTGATATTGGGTTTTCACAAGGAAGACTTCCTAGGATGTCTGTTAGTTTTGTCCTAAACTGATAAGGGTGCCACTTGCACAGTCCAACCTTATTGGTCGTCACAGTGGCCATCTTGAAAAAATCTTGTTATCGCTACTTCTTCTGGACAGGATGGTCATATCAGCATGGGGTTTTACTAAAAAGGACTTCATATGATGTCTAGTTCCAGTATGGCCAACACAGGGGCCATCTTGTAAATTCTTGTTATCACTATTCAAAGAATTGTCATATCAGCTGTGGGGGGGGGTTTCACTGAAAGAACATCTTAAATGTCTAGGTGGTCATAAATGAAAATAGTACTGATCTGACATACAATAAGACTGCTACAATGGCCATCTTGAAAATATTTTTATAGCTACATCTAGATGGTTGGTCATATCGATTATTGTGCTTTCACAAAAAAACTTCTTATAAATATCTGGTTGGTCCCAAATGGAAATTGTGCCAAAATTTTCCCTGAGGTCCAATATGGCTACCATGGCCTGCGCTATTTTTGAAAATCTTGTTATTGTGACATCTCGAAAACAGAACGTCATGAAGTGAACATTCGGGTTTGCACTAAGAAGATCTTCTTATGATGTCTTGTTGGTCCTAAATGGTCCAAAGACACGAATGGCCTTCTAATCTCAGTACTGGACTCCCAGAAGTATTGCAAACCAGACAACACCATAGGACCAGCTCTAGTATCGGCAATGGTTCTGTCATGTCCGGGCACCAATCTAACAGTTGATGCTCCCATAGTCCCAGATGTTTGGTTCACCATATCTTTGGTCCCATTGACATTTTGCTACAATGACTGCCTCGAGATTACAGTGGTCACAATATGGCCATGCTCCTAGTGGTAGTTCACCCATCCTTCTTGGTTGACTCTTTTACAGACTTCATTACAGGCATTCTTCTTTGTTTGCAGAACAGCGCTTACATGCACTGTCCTTCGATACTCAGATCCGATAATGTCCAGAGAGGACTTAGCCTTCTGTGCATTGAGCGAAGAAGCTTTTCTGGCTTCTACTGCCTGATTATTTGCCTGGCCTACTCTCGTGCCTATGGTTGGCAATTTACAAGGTTCCCACATTCTATCGATCTGTTGGCCGAGAAAAGAATAGCCAACAGTCAAGCAGCTTCACAATCTGGTTTGAGTCGCTGATTTATTTCATTGTTTAATGAGCCACGTCAAGATCCAAGTTTCAACAGACATTTCTTTATGCAATATGGGCTGTTTTTCAGACTGAGGTACCCAGCCCATTGAGAGAGATGATGGCAGCTCGTCTGGGAATGTGAAATCCTGCTTCTGTTCACTTTTGGACCAGAAGTTATTTCACAATATCACAACAGCTGGTTCAGCTTAGTGTTGCAATAGGGTATGTGCTCGTCGCTTTGGTATATCCATGGCAAATATTTCAGCAATATGAACACAGCCTAGCTTTGGTTTATCGAGCTGGTCATTGTTGGGAGTCAGTCTTGTGGATGGGCACATGTTCTGGGCAGAGCAGCACAACAGACACTTGCCAGCTAGATTTTAGTGTCTGTAAACTTACAGCTTGTGGAAAGAGATTTTTCCCCATGTCCAAACTTCTTTATGGGGCACCATAAAGCCACACTTAGATCACAGCAACATGTTTTTCCATGGGTCATGTAGAGGGCAGTTAAGAACTAGGCCATCATAGATGAAAACCTCTCACAGGCCCCAATGTCATAGGAGAGGTCAGTTCCTAGTTCTCACGAGTAGAAGTTCCAAGAGAAAAAGGAGGCCCCCCACCGAGGGGCTATGACCAAATTGGAAAATAGTCTGTCAAGCCCTTTTTCTCAGACAAAAAACAGTTTCCTAGAGCCACTCGTGACAAAAAGATGGGAGAATAAGGATGGCTTCCATCCCAGTTTCTCTCCTCATCAGTCTCCATCCTGCAGAAAATGTCGTCATGCTAAGGCCCACCCTTTTAATATATCCTGGTTGGGAGAAGACTCGAAAACTTTGCCACAGGATGGGAAACACTTTGCCCTGATTATCTGTGGGTCTTAATAGTCATCTTGAAAGGGGCCTTCAGTTCATGAACAGTACCCCCTCTGCTTTTCAAGGGTTCCTTTTGCTACATTACATACCATGAGGACACATTCAGAGCCAACGTTCTGCAGAAAGAGATAGACAATCTCACAAGAGGGGTGATAGTATATTGTTCAGAATGTGAACTCTATCATCAAGAGATTACTTAAGACTATTCTTGGTGACCAAAGGCCAACGGCACACTTCTACTGGGTTATAGATCTAATCTCTCATACCATTTGATTCAGGTACCATGGTTCAGAATTTAGGACACGGGTGACTGAGTTCTGAATGCCATTCCAGGAGAGAGATTTTGCAATCAGTTTCGATCTTCCAAGATGTGCACTCCCATATTCCAATCGCATCAAGTCTTCCAGTAAATCCTGAGGTTCGCATTCAAACATATGGTTATACAACTTTCAGGGCACTCACTTTATATCTGAACATCAGTTCCAGTGTCTTTACGAGAATGGACGGTCTGTTGTTTGCACTTCAGAGTCACCTCACACATCTATGACTGCAAAATTGCAAATAAGGGAAGAATTACCATAAAAACTGTGCTCCCCTTGAGGATTGCTCAAATCAAGTGAATACATTCTGATCTCATCCCTCACAGCAAGTGTTGACATCTAACAGTATTAAGATGTCAAAAATGATTTTTAGGATATTATGCAAATCATATGATCTTAAAAAAAAACCATTCCCTGAATAATTTGAATTTTACTTTTGTTTACTTTGAAGGTGTGAATATTGACATGCTTTGTTTTTCATTATCAAATTTCATTTACATTATTCAGATTACACAGCCTCTGTCTTGGGCTCCAAAATTAGAAGTGCATTTATTTTTGTTTCACTTTGGGTTATTTTTCCATAGACCCTGGTTTGGCTTTCCATAGCATTGTTATGAAAGCCAAAACAGGCTGGGTGGACGAAGGATAGTGAGGATTTGTTGTTTAAGGGAGATAACCATGTTGAAAGCTTTTTACTGTACCTATTCTTTATATTCAGATTTACTTCTATCTTCAGAATTCTGTACTTTAAGTTCATTTTTATTTTGCCCATTAGGTTTTCATAATTTCTAACAATGTATTGTACAATATTTTGTAGATATGAATGATGACACATTATTACAAACTTCAGGATTTCAACCAGTATCACCACTTTAAACTATGAGAATTTTTTTGCTGGCTCAAATTGACAAGAAGAAGGTAGAAGAGGGACCACTCATACCGATGTCTTCACGAAGGTTCTGAGGAAGGCAAAATAATTTTCCTTTGGACAGAGGAGTACAGTCTCCCTACAAAGAAGGACATCTCGGTTTGTGTGTAGTAATGACTACCTGGGATTGAGCTGGCATCCAAGAGTCAAGCTGGCTGTTAGTTACAGCTTCTATGAAAATATACCCAAATTTGTGTTAGGTTTCCACTGTTTCTGTGCAATTCACTGTTATGTTGATGTTTTCTGGGAAAGGAGAAATAGTGTTTAAAACAGTCGGTAACTTCAACTATGACTAGTCCTAGGTCAGTTTCTTATCCCATGTAATACTGTTTTGGCCAAAAAACTTCTAGTGTGTCCACAATTACTCATTTGTGATTCATGTTTATGGTTTGTTGATTTTTTAGCTTTACTGGTCATATACCAGATGAGCTAATGGTTTTGTCTGTCGTCCGTTGTCCAATGTCCATCCATTTGTTAGTATACAAGTTTATTATCAACTACTTCTCCTAAACTACTTGGAGGATTCCTATGAAACTTTACACACACATTCATATCAAGGTTTAGTTGGTCCTAAATGAAAATGGTGCTGCTCAGCCATTAAATATGGCCACCCACAGCAGCCAGCTTGAAAATCTTGGTTATCGCTACTCCTCCTGACAAAATGGTAGTGGACATATCAACAAGGGGGTGGTTTTCACTAAATGACTTTCTTAAGATCTCTAATTGGTCCTCAAATGAAAATGATGCTGATCTGATATCTACTTTGGCTGCTATGGCAGCCATCTTGAAATTCTTGTTATTGCTTGGTCTCCTAAATGGAACGTCATATCATCATGGGGGTTTCACTAAAATACTTTCTTATGGTGTCTAGTTGGTCATCTAAATGAAAATTAGCGACGATCTGTTGTTATATAATGATCCTTCAAGAAAACCATCGTGAAAATTTTGGGATCGCTTCTCCTCCTGAACACAAAGTCATATTGACATTGGGTTTTCACCAGAGGACTTATTACGATGTCTAGTTGGTCCTAAATGAAAATGGTTTTGCGCTCTGTCATCCAGTTTGGCCACTGTAGTCGGCCATCTTGAAAATCTTGTTATTGCTACTCCTCCTGAATGGTATGGTTCATATCAAACATGAGGTTTTCACTAAAGAACTTTTTATGATATCTAGTTGGTCCTAAATAAAAAATAGTGCTGATCTAACATCCAATGATGGCTGAACAGCAGCCATCTTGAAAATCTTAGGTATTATTATTCTTCTGAACAGAAAGTCATATTGACATGGGGGTTTCACCAGAAAACTTCTTTTGATGTCTAGTTGTTGTTAAATAAAATTGTGCTGATATTGATATCCAATATGGCACACCACAGCAGCCATCTTGAAAATCTTATCACTACCTCCTAGATGGAAAGTCAAATCAACATTGGTTTTTCACCAGAAGACTTCCTTAGCTGTCTAGTTGGGTACTAAATAAAAATGGCCACAATCTGACATCCAATGTGGCCACCATGGCCAACTATCTTAAAAATCTTGTTATAGGTACTTCTCCTAAAATGGAAAAGTCACATCGACATTGGGGTTTTTTACCAGAAGACTAATTCATGAGATCTACTTGTGTCCTGAATGAAAATAGTGTTGATCTGACCTCACTATGGCACCACATTGAAACATATTGAAAATCTTGTTTCTAATTCTCCTGAAATGGATGGTCATATCAACATGGGGTTTTCACCAAAAAGGTCTTCTAATGGGGTCTAGTTTGTCCTAAAATGAAAAAGGGTGACCGATCAATATACCCAATGTGGCTGTCACAGTGGCTAATTTGAAAATCTTTTCAATTAAGAATATCATAGATGGTTTCGATCACTCAGCAGTTAAAAAAGAAGTGACATTCTTATCTTGAACGTCCAGGAAATTCTTTTCGGACAATAGAATGTCAGTCCCTTTGTGGGACTCTTGTTTCTAACATCTGTGCAATATGTTATGCAGTTGATTCTTTTATCTGTGCATCATTTTTGACCAAATTAATTACATCAAGCCTTGTTTGATTTAGGTTATGTTATAGTAGTATAACTCTAAACTTTATTTTGTCAGATACCAATTTTTCTGATCGAATCCAAAATGAAAATAATTTTTGTTACCATATGTGAAAGAAAAAAGAATCAAGAAATGAACAAACTATTTTTGAACACTGAGATATATAGGGTTTCAAAGGTTAGATGAGTTGATGAGCTGTGGTATATTCTTATGGTTTCCCAAGGGGATGCCCTGGAGAAACATGGTGCTGGCGAGCAGGTGGGACCAGGAACATCTCCGGGGAACTCGCCCCTTCATGAGGTCCTTAGAGAGGGAAGCTAGCCATCCCTACACCAGAAAGAGGCTGCACTGTTGTTCAATCACATCAATGTTATGTAGCAAATGACTCCACACTGTACACTCTGGGAAAAGGCCTACCGGGTGAGTATATGCTCTTGGTTCACAAAATTTTCATGAGATGAAATTTGCGATTTTTGGTTCAGGTATACAGCCAGGGCAATTTGCATTGAAGGAAAGAGAAAAGTAACTAGATATATTTGTAATATAGAAAATATAAATTTTATAAGTAAAAATTATACCTGCACTTTTAAAAAAGTAAAATTGCTGATTTAC